>JAZFAU010000088.1:1027500-1627500 GCA_037178615.1 Dione vanillae
TTGTTTGTATTGATACGATGATCTGAATATATATGTACTTCTGTGTTAGGATATATATTTAATATTTATGTCTCAAAACAGGCAAGTTAAAGGGAAACGTTAAGTTCTGTGAAATAACCTGCAATGATTAGAATTTAGTGTCGAACCGGAAATATGTAATTGGAAAGTGAAATCTCTTGACATTTGCACATCTCAGTTTATTCAGTTTTTTATTTAAGCAAAATCGTGAAATTGAAATAACGAATGTTGGGTAGTAGAGCAATCGTGAGACAAGGGATAAGGAAGGAATAGGAATTGTCTTATAGTACCTTCGAATGTTCCGATATTGATCTTGACTCAAAAATGAATGCTTATTTTATTTTCTAGTGTGTTTTAAAAACATAATTCTTAATAAGCGGCTTTATTTGCTTGATTTAAGAGCAACGAAAAGAATATAAAACTTGTATGAAGAAGTGTGAAAGAATGTAAGAATATAAGACAGGATGGATGCAAGCAAGGATGTTTTAATGAAACAAAAATATTTTTTCTCATTATACCAGAATCACCTTACTCTACGCGGCATCTCATTAAGCGGAGTGCCTTGGCAAACACCGTAGAGGTATGGCAATTAACATTATTGTGGCACTTCGGTCGATGCGGCTTTATAGGCATTACGCTTGGAATGGCGGCCATAAAGGATCGTAGCGATACTACAACTGTGAATGTGTTTTAAAGCAGGTTATTCGACTCAAGTCCCTAAATTTTATTACATTTTATTAAATAGAATACACTTAATTTAGTTAACTATTTAAAATTATGTACATATTTTATTATTGTTACAAGTAGCAAACAATTATCGGAAGATGAATGAATCAAGAAAAAAATAAGAATAGTATAAAGATTGTTTCATGTTAACGATATGTAAAGCCATATATTTCCATAATTTTGCAAGTTTTATTTTATATATACTGAAAGTTTTGATAGTCTTACACAATATTTGTGAGGTAATATAAAAAAGAAAGCTTTTTTATATATATTTTTGAATTATAATAGTTTAAGAAGACAAGTAGGAGACCTCGGTTGACTTTCGAAAACACAGTATCAAAGATTCTGGAGGGAAGTCGCGAAAAAAGTTTGAAGACTGAAGAAGACTGAAGCATGTTTGAAGAAGCTAATGACAGTAGAAGAGGCGAAAAAGATATGCAGGGACCTCAGCGTCTGGCGCTCCGTTCTCTTTGACTACCCGCTAGGAATAAAGCGTGAAGTTATGTATCTGTAATTGTAATGCGCTATTATAATTACCATGATCAAACAGAAATAATTACGACATTTTCTATAATAAAAAGGGAAAAAAAATAACACAGGCAAAAGGTCTCCGAATGTCAAATTCATTTAAAAAAACAACTACGGAGTTCTACTCACATGACTTACTCATTTTAGCTACAAGCTACCTTTCGAAATACTATTAACATTTTTTTTTTGTATTTGAAGAACTTTATAAGCTTGTATGCTTATTACAAATATTATAAAAGTTTATTTTTGTATTATATTATAGCTTTGATTTATTAAAAGTTTTATATTTGCCTACCCTTATTAAAATGTGTAAAATAAACAATAAGCGGAAAATAGTGTGGCAAAAGAAAAAGGTATCAATTTTGTTTATTGAATATATATCTTTTTGTAGGGGTTTTTGTATTTTTTGCCTGTCTGTTATTCGCATTTCTATTTCTATATTTTATATACATCTAACTAAAACAATCTTAAGAGCTACACCTAATATTTAGCAGCTATTAATGTAGCATCTTAGGAATGCTCAATTGTCAACATCATGAGCGCTTCCTGTTAACACAATTGGATCGTAAAAGGTCTGACACGGAACTTTAGACAAACCTAAACAGATATAAGTAATATTTAATATGAGTAGTCTAATATCAACATACTCAAACAAAATTAGAGTTTAGGATATCTGATGTGAAAGCTGAAAATTGGATAAAATAATGCAACCGTTCTTTATAAATATATTTTTAAATTTCTTTTTTTGCTACTTTTTCGTCCTACTAACGCACAAGTGATACTAAAAAGTAACATATAAAATATTTTTAAGTCCATGCAAACTAAGTTGTAGATCGCAATCAGTATTTTATTTATTAACCAAATTTTTTTCTGTAATGTTATATATTTATCAAATTTTTTAACATCTTTCCATATCCTCCTTCACTATAACTTCTCCTCTACCCAATAATTACATGGAAGAGATCGCGCTTTGAGTATAAGACTACCTCTTGTACGGTCTTAAACACACATACACTGTACCAGTGAAGAATGTTTCACTGATTTTACTTCCGTACTAATAATCTAAATGAATCCCATATACATATATTACTGATATCTCAATCTCCCTTTATTATCCTTGAATAAAATAAAGTAGTAGATAAAATGACACATTGAACTATTAATCACGCTAAAGAGGCCATGTAAATGGGCTGAGCGTAGCAAATATTAATCATTTGTATGACAAACTAACAACTCCATACCGATCGAGTCAGTCGGTAACACGTCGGAATAATAAATCAAAAGTTAGCATAAGGATTGAAATACATTTGCTTCTGAGAAGCTGACATAAAATTTTGTGTATATAGTTACTATTTAAAAAAAATCATAGCCCTAGTTCGACCGTAAAATAGGTAATATATATATATATATATATATATATATATATATATATATATATATATATATATATATATATATATATATATATATATATATATATATATATATATATATATATATATATATATATATATATATATATATATATATATATATATATATATATATATATATATATATTTACATCATTGATGATGATGAAAGAGCTATCTCTAGCAACTGTCATCACCATATAAACCATTAAATCTTATTTATTTATAGTTTATTTGAGATTTCACATAATACATATTAATACGTACACTATAAAATAAATCTAAATAATACATTTTGTAACTTTTTGACGCATCTTAATTTAGTCTTTGCCTGATTGTCCATTTGTCAAGTAGATCTTTAATTATTATTGCTTTTTTATGAGGATAGTTAATATTTATTATTTATAGGTGCAAAAAAATAAATGCTGAAATATAAATATTATAATAATAATTTAGGAAAAGTAATCTTTATTTCAATACAAATTTTAGTAGCATATTATAACATATTTTTATAATGGGTCAAAAATAGAAAACTAAGTGATTTATTTACAATATTTTACCTGTTTCACCTACCACAAAAGGTACAAGAAACGTCTTAAAATAAAGAAGGAAAGTATTCAACAAATGTATGCTACTTATATCTGTCAGTAAATCAAAATAAATGAACTCACGATAGGAATAGCGACAGTGAAGCATCATAGCATGGACTGAACGCCGGCCATCAAAAACATTCTCTCTAAAGGTCGAGCGTAGCAAATGGGTTACAGATAGACGGACATAAACCAATGTTCATGATAGGTATTACTGTGCAGTTTATATAGAATAAATAAATAGCTAAAAGCTATTTTCCGCATATACCAGGGTAGATAGAGGTACCTTCTGTTAAGAAATAAGAGTTTTAAGACATTGTATGTTAAGCTGCGAAATTAAAGGTCGCGCCTTGTCTCGCCAGAGTAGAGAAGTAAATAATTCAATATCCTTGAGAGGGAATCGAACTCATAACCGTCACGTGTATATATATATATATATATATATATATATATATATATATATATATATATATATATATATATATATATATATATATATATATATATATATATATATATATATATATATATATATATATATATATATATATATATATATATATATATATATATATATATATATATATATATATATATATATATATATATATATATATATATATATATATATATATATATATATATATATATATATATATATATATATATATATATATATATATATATATATATATATATATATATATAATTGTCTCTATAAAATTAAAGAAAATAACTCTTAAAATTAGCCTTAGTTATACTTAGAATAAAAAGTATTACTTAGCAAAATAAAAACAAAGAAAAAAATGATTTTGAGTTTATACGAATCTGTAGTCACTTTACATATGAATACCACACAGCAATTTCATATGAAATGACTGAAGCGCGTGTCTTGAATGGTCGGCTACGTGCTGATACCGCATGCCGATGTACTCGTATAGTATCGAAGTGGTACAATAGGTTACATTTATTTTTGTCTGTCTGTGATTCCAGATGTGATGTGTAGTGATACATTAAATTTGTTACTTGCTCGAAAATACTGATTATTTTAAACCAATATTTTTGTACATTGTAATTGTTTTTTACAATTTATGTGTTATTTAAAAGGAATGGCGCTCATTTGAGATATTCTTGATTATATATCATTATTCAAGATTCAAATTCTGCATGGAGCTTAATATTGAAATATGGTTTATGATGTCACGTTTAAAGGGAAATGCTCAGAGGATTAAATATTTGCAGAAAGACAAAGCACGTTAGACTGAATGGTACAGCACGATAAGTTCTTGGGTCTTGAATTTCAAATTATCATACTATAATCTAGTATGATGAATGCTTACTTACCTATGTATAATAAAGTGACTAACTTTAAAATGAAAAATTATCTGGAATTGCAAATGTAATTCAAGACCACTTATAAAAAAAATACAAAATAATATTTAGAGAAGAGCAGAGACAGAGCATGCAGAAGAAGTAAAACCACTGGGATACTAATTAACAGTTTAATTATTATGATAGATAGTGACAGAATTTAATTATATATTAAGTATACATTAGTTATATTTAGTATATAATAAGTTGCATAAATTTCTAAAATTTTCATATATATTAGCATATTCATTAATTAGTATATCTATGAAAGCTTAGGTAGGTAGCGTATGTTGCGATTCATCATAGGCTCTTTTATAAAAGCTTCATACGTTATCGATATAAATTGTGAATGTTAATGAGACCTATTCACGATGTTCTAATTATGTAGAGCAATATTCAACAGCTAAATTTTTAATTTAGAATTTTATAAGTGTAAATGAGGACCGTCGTGGCGCAGAGGCGCAACGTCTGCCTGTAACGCGACGGTTACTGGGTTCGATCCCCAGTCGGAGAAGATGGATTTTTCTATTTCCATTTTCTTCGCTCTGGCATTTAAGGTAAAGCGCGGCGTTGAGTTCCGCCACTCAACACGCAATACCTCGAAAACGGCGGAAAGTGGGGACGGAGTAAGCAGGGACTAAGTAACGGAGTGTCTTAACACTAGGTTCTTATGGTTCCTGCAGTTCCCTCTGCCTACCCTGCCATGTGCGGGATAAAGCGTGAAGCTAAAAAAAAAAAAAAAAAAAGTGTAAATATCAAACGATTTTTCTTTAAAACAATAGAAAAATGTAATCAATTTGCGTCTGTTCTATATACTAACGCAAATTAAACGGTAATACATAGATAACAATTATTACAGATGTTATTCATTTTTTTTTATTATTCTATCTTACACTAAATGCATAGTTCACATAATTTTTTTTTCATAATTAACAGTTTATTTTAATTTTGACGTGACAACGTCTTAAATTAGGTTGCGGCTCGGAGTCACATATGAAAAAGTGTAACGCCCGGTAACGTAACGATGTGTCAACTGTCACCGAACTATGATCGGTCCGCCGCGCGTATCACTTGACACATGTACAATGTTTTAGTAAACAAAATATATTTTCTATAGTTAAAATTTGTGTAATTTATATTATAATTATTAATCATATCAATAAATATTCTACCGAGAAAAAGACGTTGTCACGTAAAATTTTCGCCCGTAAAACCCACTTCACAGGCAACCATTTTTTTTTAATCTCTTTATTTAAATAAGTTGTAGAATTTAAGTAATAGTTACAATTTCTATTATACTCTCTCACTAATATTGTAGAATATTATGCTATAAATATATAGTTAAAATATTAGGTTTATTATTAGGGCTATTGTGGCTTTGTAACTATTCCGAACTATAGTGTATTTATCTATTAAAGCTGTTATCATTTGCCATATCATAAACAATCCTTCGCTGTTACGAGCGGGCTAAAGAATGAAGCTAAAAAAGCAAACGTATGTACGTACTTACTTTAATTTTGATCCACTGATTCCACCTTTATTTCTCTTAATCAAGCTCCAATTAGTATTTTTTTAGCTTCACGCTTTATCCCGTACATGGCAGGGTAGGCAGAGGGAACTGCAGGAACTATTGGAACCTAGTGTTAAGACACTCCGTTGCTTAGTCCCTGCTTTCTCCGTCCCCGCTTTCCGCCTTTTTCTAGGCATTGCGTGTTGAGTGACGGAACTTAACGCCGCGCTTCGCCTAGGTGAAAATTGAAATAGAAAAATCCATCTTCCCCGACTAAGAATCGAACCCAGAAACCATCGTGTTACAGTCAGACGTTACGCCTCTGCGCCACGACGGTCCTCTACGGTATTTGTATATTAAATAATTTAAATTAATTGTTTACTAAAGGAGGAGCTCATTAGAAAATAAAATCAAGAATTTACCATCTTTATTAAGACATTTACTAAATACTTTATTATTATTTAAAGTACTTTTGGATATTCTCGCAATAGCTTCAGAATAAATTACAACTTGCTTTGGAAGTATGGCCATCGCCATTATGAAAGATTCAAAGATAAATTACACTGTAAAATTGTTTAAAATGGACCAATTGTTTTGCACTTTAAAATGATAAAACAGATTTTTTAAACTAATTTTAACTAAGTAAGAGTACCTAGTACCAAAAATTAAATAATTATCGGGAATAAATCAAAACAATATATATATATATATATATATATATATATATATATATATATATATATATATATATATATATATATATATATATATATATATATATATATATATATATATATATATATATATATATATATATATATATATATATATATATATATATATATATATATATATATATATATATATATATATATATATATATATATATATATATATATATATATATATATATATATTGTACATCGAAAATAAATTAACTCTATTTAACATAATCTAGGCTTTACCAACAACATAGACTAACACTTATTTCAAACAAGTTGTTCGTAACACTAACGTTTTCAACTAAGCAAACTCTGATAAGCACAATGTTTTTTTTAGCTTCACGCTTTATCCCGCACATGGCAGGGTAGGTAGAGGGAACTACAGGGACCCACGAACCTAGTGTTAAGACAATCCGTTGCTTAGTCCCTGCTTTCTTCGTTCCCACTTTCCGCCTTTTCCGAGGCATTGCGTGTTGAGTGGCGGAACTCAACGCCGCGCTTTGCCTAGTTTTGCCAGAGCGAAGAAAATGGAAATAGAAAAATCCATCTTCTCCGACTGGGGTTCGAACCCAAAAACCGTCGCGTTACAGGCAGACGTTGCGTCCCTGCCACGACGTCGTCTAAGCACAAAGGGTTGATAATATTACAAAAATATAATTACAATATTTTTAATTAATTTTATGTATACGTAAATTAAACGCCTTGCCCGTTTGAACAAAGCAATAACATTATTTCCTGCCATAAATTACACGTGGAGCTTCTTTGTAATGAGTTAAATGAGTGATTGTACATACTAATTGTAGGTTTAAATAGAAAATGGAGTCGACGTTATCAAGAGTAAAAGATACGAGTAATTTTGGTATGGAAATTATTAATTGTAACATATTTATTAAAAATGTTACAATTAAATATTTTAGATATAAGGGTAGCAGTTTAATTTTTTTTTCACTAACGATTACTTATAGCAGTATTTAAGTAGCGGAAATTTATAATGTCTTATTTATTGGTTAAACATTTGGGCGGTTTTCAAGGGACATAGGTTCTTGACCTGCTACGTACAAATTTTTATGTTTTATACATACACATACTTCTATACTTAGTGTTGTTTCTGTAAAAAGTTGAAATAAGGTTATTTTTATTATTAATCCTAATATCAGATTAGGGCAGCAAATAAAATGCACGCCCCTTAATAAATTAAATGGAAAAGTGCAGTTGAAGAAAACGAAGCTCTAGTTCAAATGATTATGAAAATTTAGAAAATATTAGCATAATTTCAGTTCAGTTCAGTAAAGTCAGTTTCATGATTCGTGTTATAAAAAACAAACCAGATCGTTGTAAGGTCTTACTATTAATCTTTAAAAACAATACCACCGTTTCTAACACAATGAAATAATATTTCATATTTGTATGTATTAGAGGACCGTCGTGGTGCAGAGGCGTAAGCGTCAGCCTGTAAACGTGACGGTTTCTGGGTTCGATTCCCACTCGAGGAAGATGGATTTTACTATTTCCATTTTCTTCGCTCTGGCAACTAGACAAACCGCGGCGTTGAGTTCCGCTATTCATCACGCAATGCCTTGAAAAAAGGCGGAAAGCGGGGACGGAGAAAGCAGAGACTAAGCAGTGGAGTGTCTTAACACTAGGTTCCACGGTTCCTGCAGTTCCCTCTGCCTACCCTGCCATAAAAAAATCGTTTTAAGGTCTTACTACTAATCTTTAAAACAATACAACTGTTTCTAACACAATGGAATAATATTTCATATTTGTGTGTGGTTCCTAAATTATCTATTTCGTCTCACTTTCATAAACACTGTGGGTTTAACGTTCGATAATGTTATGAATAATATATTTGCTTATTATCATTTACTGTAAATCGAGTAAATACTTGTTCGGTGTTGATATGCTAAATAGTTTGACGCGCTGTTCACGAACGCATTGTGGTATACTCCTTTATAATAATTGAAGCTTTCATAAATTATACTATAAATTTATTATTTGATCAAATCTGTGTCTATTAAATAATTATTGCTTAAATAATAATAAATTTACATATAAAAAAGGCTTTAATAATTTTAAGCCAAGTATTTTTTCAACCAAAAGTTCTTGAGGTTAGCGCGTTCTACTTAAAAAAATGTCAATCATTCCTATATATAGCAAAGATATATTCATAATAGCATGATAAATTGGTAAATATTTATTTAAATATTTAAAATCAAATACACGAAAGCTAAATTCTTCATTTATGCTCGTAGTTTCGTACTACAGTTATTTCCAATGTCAGTCGGTTTATTTTCATAACGCAAACGTCAATATTTTCTTTCACACGAATTTGAATGGCTCCATTGAGATTTGAGGAACGTTTATTGTATTTATTGAGATTGTGTATAACAAGTCGGATCGATTTAATTATTTATATAGAATTTGATACACTGGGGATTTAGTTCGAAAATGCGTATAGATATACCTTTTTTTAAATTCACGCTATATCCCGCTTATTGCAGCGTAGGCAGAGCGATCTGCAAGAAGTATATAAACCTAGTGTTTAGACACCCTGTTGCTTCGTCCCTGCTCTCTCCGTCACCGCTTTCCGCCTTTTTCGAGGCATTACGTGTTGAGTGGCGGAACTTAACGCCGCGCTTTGCCAAGTTTCCAGAGCGAAGACAATTGAAATAAAAAAAATCCATCTCCCCCGACTGGAAATAAAACCCTCAAACCGTCACGTGTCAGGCAGACGTTGCGCCTCTGCGCCACGACGGTCCTCAGATTTACTTAAATTTAAGAAATATGGCCTATGTATTTTCATTATAATTGATTTATAGTCTAAACATAGTTCAGTCACACACACAGTGATAAATACTTAAGCATGAAGAAACTTCTCTCAATTTTTCATTTGTTACGAAGAAAATTTTACTACTAACAAATAATGAGGACCGTCGTGGCGCAGAGGCGCAACGTTTGCCTGTAACGCGACAATTTCTGGGTTCGGTCCCCAGTCGGAGAAGATGGATTTTTCTAAGCAACGGAGTGTCTTAACACTAGGTTCCCACGGTCCCTGCTGTTCCCTCTGCCTACTCTATCATGTGTGGGATAAAGCGTGAAGCTAAAAAAAATAATAAACTTTATATAATAATTTGTATTGTATTGAGAAACGTATATTTTTTACTTTTATTATTGAAAAAGCTTCACTTATGATATATGGATAAATATTTAATCAAACATGAGCACTCTGACATTAACAGATATTCTTATTAAATAACATTGGTACTCGGCAACAAAATGGTTGCAACAACAAAATTAAATTCTACACTCCAAGGTATGGCATAATGTTAAATTCCTACATAAATCTTTTAAAATTATTATATATAATAAACGGTTTTTACTTTTTTTAAAGCTTTTATTCTCATAAATAATAGAAGAATACTTTTTGGAAACGTATGAAATTTGGACGTTATGGTATTTAAATTCCCTCTTAGAAATGGTCCAAGCGCTCAGACCTACTCATTTTCGTCAGGCTACGTCTCAATTTAAATTTAATACATTTTTTTATATTTCATTATTTATTTAATTACAATTTTACAAACTATTACGCTTACAGTAGAGGGTCCTACACATTGCAGGCTAGGCAGTAAAACACTTTGTCGAATCTTCTTTGTATCTAGAAAGTGGAAATAAAAAAATATTACATACTCACGAGAGAAGCCTTATTGACTTAAATTGTAATATTTTATTTATACTAAGTTGTATATTAGTTACTTTTTTACTAACTAATATACAACTTAGTATAAATAAAATATTACAATTTTAATCACTTATGTAAGCCTACCTATTTATGTAGATAATATAGACAATTTTTTTTTAGAAGAGCATTAGGTAAATTGTTGTTGGTTATTGTTACAATGTAAGCTAAATAATAAGTCATATCTAATTATAAATTTATATTATGCATAATAACATTTATTATTAATTTAAAATCATTACTAATAAATATATTAAATAGCAACACTAGACAAGTAAACGAATTATAAATATGGACAATGTGGGTAGGAGCAGGCAGATGGTTCTCGACAAGTTATACGGACGCGTCGAAATTGTAATTAGGGAAATAAAAATGTAAAAGTGTAAACTAGTTTGTTTCAATTATTAAAACATTTAACTAAACTGGAAAAGTGACTTCACTTGACAGTTAATGTAAGCTTTTTATTCACAAATAAAAGAGCCTAAGGCAGTGATCAAAATTATACGTACAAAAATAACAATATTTCAAATATGAAAGAGGTATAAAAATACACAGACACTTTGTTCTATAAAATACCCACTTGATTTACCCGTCTATTTGGCATCGTTAGAAACTACTCTAGCTAGTAAGTGATTGTTATCTCGTTTCCACTACATTTAAGGAGTTCCATTCACGGGTTGTTTAATATTTACTACTCAGTACTGTGATTTGTGCACTTGTGACTGTATATGTTTATTTTAAAGCTTAATATTATTATGATTACAATTTCTACATGTAAAAGAAAAGGTTATGAGTTCAAAATCGAATTGAGATATGTTATTTTTTATGGTTAGATTCGACCATTTTCATAAAATAAAATAAAAAATATATATATGTTTTATGTATTTTTCATTAAGTATGGATTAATACTTTAAATATCATAAAAATATATAGCTGACATTGTCTTGAAAGTGGGCGTGAAGTGGAGAACAGAGTGATTTTTATTCTATCTCGAATGATGAATAGCTAAAATACCAACATAAAGTATTCTTTGCTAAAAAGGTAACACAAAAATATGTAGTAGGAATTTTATGTTTAAAAAACAATGTTTCTAAACAAACAGTCCTTTAGTCTGTTCCTATTAAAGGGATTAAAAATATAAGCCCTTTTATTTAAAAGTTTAAACCATTTCAATTTTTTAAAGCATTTGTTTTGATGTAGTTATTAGTTATTTCAAGATTTTTCACAATACATTTCAGGTTATTTTATACTACAAATGTTTTTTTAAATATTTGTATTAAATCAGTTAATATGATGTAAATTAATAATAGCTTATCTTACATGCTCAAGTAGCTACTTATAAGGTAAGCTAAGTAGTAGCTTTAGCTTATTTTTACCTAGGTGCCACACATATACATATATGTAAGAGTTGACAGAGAAAATATATTATAAAGATAAATCGATCTTGGTTTTCCACTCGAATTCAAATTATTATGTGGGCTTATTAGCATTACTAAATATATGACAATGACTGCAATATATTAATTTGATTATAATTTATGTTAAATTTTGCTATTGTAAAAATATTTATTGACAAACAACTGATTAAAACGACATTTTGTTACAATTCATAGGGATAGTACTATACATAAATACCAGCAAATTTTTGTTGCATGGTCATTCCTAGTAAAGATTTTGTAAAATGTAGACGTTTCCAATGAAATAAAAAGTTTAAACGATTAATAATTTGCAAGTATTAACTATTTAAGAAATTTTCTTGTTTCTCGTAATCTTTAAATAGGTTCCTGGATAGTTTGAAAATCATGTTAAATTAAGTATGTGACTTTGATATTGATATAAACTTTAATACGTTAGTAATGTGATAAAGTATATATAATCATCATAGTCCACCCTATCTATAAATGTGTATAATAATAAATCTTTTCTTTTCTAGCCAGAACAATTTCTGCTGGGATCGCTAATATCTAAAAATACAAGTAATATTTTCAGTAAGACATTAAGTCTTAATAACATAAAACCAAGTTATTTCAGTATTATATTGTTAAGCTCCGATATTAAGTGAAATAGTTTCTACGTTCATCTATTTCATGCAAGAGTTTCAAAGTTATTGTATTTCTTGCTCAGTACCTCGAAATCTACTTAATTAACTTAGTTCGAACCCAGCTATTGGGTAGATTGATTTGATAGATACCAATATACAATTTATTTTACTTATTAATTTGTGTTCAAATTAAAAAGTTAACAACACTAACCAATTATAAGCTTAAGCTTGCAATACTTTAGATATTTATTTTTATGATTTTTAAAGTGTTAATCCACATTGAGGATAGAAAAAAAACTTAAAGAAAACACAAAATTTTTAACGCAGCGGGACTCGAACTCGCGCCCGGTTCGCAGGAGGGCGCGGGTTCGAATCCCGCTGCGTTAACATTTTTATATGTTTTCTTTAAGTACTTTTATACTTTTTAAAACAATACTTTTGAGCACTTAGTGACCCATTTCTACGTTTAATTTATACAGAGAACGATTGTTGGACGATTTCTCTTTTATTTAACGTTTCAGTCGATATCGCAGCGAATTATTATATAGATATATGCATACAAGTCAGCTACAAATGAATAATCCATATAAACAAGTGTGTATATCGCAAATTCACCAGGATATCGTAAAAAATAAAAGTATATTATAAAACAGTGTATAAAACGATACAGAAGGTCAACAGTTGGGCATGTTCATCGGCGATCACTTTGTCCGCTCTGTTTATATTACGCGTCTATTTTTACTTCATCTACCCATTGTTAGTGTTAGCGGGCTGTGGTACATGCTTGTGGTCTTACGAATATTGTGGCCTTTCTACCTTGTTTTTGCGTAATTATGGGTTGGTATTTAAGTTTTTGGTTAATTTTGTTTGAGAAATTTATCGATATTTTTACTTGTTTCATATGGAAGTGGGGAACTTTGCGTAGTATATATAAAAATTTGATTTGATTTAATGAATATGTAATAATTTTTAGTCATATTTGTAAGATTAGATATTTTCATTGCTATAAAATTCTATGCTTTGAAATTATGTTTGGAAAATGTTACTATATGCAATTAATGCAGAAGGTTAATTGCAAATAGTAACATTTTCCAAACTGATTTAATACTAATACTAGTACTAATACTACTATATGTATATATATATATATATATATATATATATATATATATATATATATATATATATATATATATATATATATATATATATATATATATATATATATATATATATATATATATATATATATATATATATATATATATATATATATATATATATATATATATATATATATATATATATATATATATATATATATATATATATATAAAATTTATACAAGAGTCAGGATATAATTAGACTTCAGTATTGAAGTATTGAACTATACAGGATGGAAATACCATAAACAAACATGTAACAGTATTCAAATACGTCTAAACTAAACTATAAATATATATGAAATATTTATGAGAGAAGCAGTACACAAGTGTTATAAAATACAAGAAATACTGTTTATGATTTTCAGGTATTTTTATGATTTTTAGGAATTTAAACTCTCAGGGATTCGAACCCGTGCCTCTTGGAAATCGTCCAAGCACTACTACGCCATGTGTTTACGAACGCAAATCAAACCAAATGCCGATGTGTTTTTATATTTATAGGATTTATTATTTTTTTATTATTTTAACTAATAATGATTTTATGTGACGTACAATTGTATGTATAAAAATACCTTAGAAGTGTACTCGTGCCAATATTTAAAAAAAATATGTATGCAGAGATTTATTGTAATTTATTATATTTTGGAATTCTGGTACATAAGTTTAATACAAGAGCTATTTGTTTGCATATGGTATCTAATGCGATTAGCGAGTTTATTTTAAAAGTTGCAAACATTTAAATTAGTAACGCTGCGTAAACTAACATCAAAGTCTAGAACGGTATTACACACAATCTGCAAATGTTTTTAAGAATAAAAATGTTGTATTTGCTCAGTAAATTTCAGAATCTTAAATAACTTAATAGACTAATAATCATAAATTAAAATCCAACAATATCTTTAAATCAAGACGTCAAGAAATATCGCCCACAATGAAAACGAAAGGTTAATATTTCTTTTCCTTCACGTTTTAATCTGCATTAGTAGTATAGTGACCTAATATTCCGTTTAACAGGACACAATTCACTCTCAGCCACGCTTTACTTATTTGTTTAGCTTTACGCTTTATCCTGCTTACAGCAAGACAGGGTAGGCAGGAAAAACTGAAGAAATCGTGGGAACCGAGTGTTAAGACACTCCGTTTACCGCTGTCCACCTTTGGAGGCATTGTGTATTGAGTGGCGAAACTCTACGCCACATTTGGCTACTTGCACGAGCAGAGAAAATGGAAAAGAAATAATCTATCTTCCTCGAGTGGAAATTGAACCCACAAACTGCCGCGTTTACAAGCAGATGCTGTGCCTCTGCACCACTACAGCTCTCACTAAATTCAATAAGTGATCCAAAAAAGAAAAAGAATCTGCTCAAAGTTCTATAATTGAGTTAGAAACGATCATATGAGCTAAACACACGTAATTTCGCCGTTTTACGTAAGGGAATGTTTCCTATCACTCAGTTGTAAATCAATTGCCAAATTCCTTCACGTTTATTATGTTTGTCCGATTCTTCCGTTAGTTGATCGATTGTTAGACGGTTTCTTTGTTTTTGACTGTTTGAAAGATACACTATACTAAAGAGCTTCAAAGATTCTAGATTTTGTAGTAATAATTGGGAGTGTATAATAAAAAACTATACACTATATATGTAAATATTAAAGATATTTTTAGTATAATAATTTCAAACAAGTGCTTTTTATTTATTCTATTAAAACACTAAGGCCTGGTTTCAGCACTTGTTGATGAAGATACGAAAAATTGTAGATACGAAATATATTGTATGTGTGTATACATGTGCGTAAAAATACAACAAATTGTAGTTTCACAGGTCATAGATAGAAATATCTAGTAGATAAAACCTGTACAAATTATCTTTTAAAGACAACATTAACTACCGGATTATTATCTGAAACTTTAAATGTAATAAGAATGAAATCGTATTTACAATGTAGAAAATGATTAAGATGCTAACAAATATTGAAAATTTTACTATCTAGGGACTAATTACATTCTCTTACAACCACGAATGGAAGTGAATAAAGTTTTCTATTAAGTTGCCGAATACATTGCACTTGGCATACAACTGAGGTGCAGTCATGCGGACTCGAAACTTACAGAATGTACTTTACTATACAAAGACTATCAGTGTTTAGTAAGCTTTGTTGTTATTTTCGAGAACATTTTAACCGGTTTAATGAAAGAAAACACAAATTAATGAATTCATGACTATTGATAAAATAACTACTAGATATAACGAGGTAAAGGCAGAACTACGCGCCGCATTTTGTCTTCTAAAGCGGGAAAGTTATAATAATTTGTGTAGAATAATTCTCTCGTATGGGAATGGACCCTACAAACATAACTTTAATAGTCATACGCGCATGACTGGTCAAAGCACTTTCACATTTGGCAAGAGGGTGCGGGTTCAAATCCTGCTGCGTTCAAATTTTAATGTTTTCTTTAAGCATTTAGTTAGACCCTGTCTACTGTGCCATGACAGACTCTTATTAAAAATATTATTACCTACCTACCTTACGCTACCAATTATAAAATTTTGTACTATAGAAATTTGTTTTAGGGTATAGTAAAAATTTTATAGACTGCTATTCAGGTTCACTAGTATAATTTTTTTGTAAATTACAACCATTTGCCATTGAAATGTAAAATTACAAAAAAATGCGTCGTTTTAGAGGACACTTACGAAGACTTACCAGGGTTTTTTACAAAGATCTCACATCACGAGTGGGACAAAAAGACAGAATATTTGACTTTACGTCATGCTTTTAAAAGGAAAAAGAGATTAATTTTTTTACTAAGCGTTGTCGACCCATATTTTTTGGTGATGGCTGAAAACTTTTAGGCAATTTCACGTTTTTATGCCTACAGCTGAAATATGAACGTATGTATATACATATGTATATGGGTAACACCTGTTAAAATTTTATACTATTGAATCTACTGTATTTCTAACTGTAACTGACTATTAACTGTAATCTGTAATCTATCAATTCTAAGAACTTAATATCTCTTGGAATTAATAGGTAGGTAGGATAAGATTTTCTTTTCTAATGAAAAATATATAAAAAATATACGCAATATTTTTATGACTTCTATTGGATAAAAAATACATAAAGAAAGTAAAAAAAATTGAACGCAGCAGGATTCGAACCCGCACGTCTTGGAAACCGTCCAAGCGCCTTGATCACTAAGCTATGCGTTAGTCGTAACGCTCACGTTCGTCAAAATTATTATATTCCTTAAAGATCTTATAGCGCTGTTAGTTAGTTAGCGTTGAAATTTTGAAACTGGAGATATTTTGAAACAGTAGATTATTTAAAATTATGTACAATTACATATACATAAAAATGTATTTATGGGCGCAAATCAATGTATATTTTATGATTTTATTGATTGTTTTGAAAGCATTCAAATTAATGTTTAATTATTCTAATCAGTACAAAATATTTGTAGTTTAAAGATCTTTATATTTTCGTATATTGAACAGAAATGTCAGGCTGAATTATGTAAACTTTGGCTTTTCTGTACTATCTATCGTACAAGAATAAACCAATTGATTTTATTATTATTATTAATATTCTTTATTGCACTAATATACATGAGTAAAGTTAAAGTATTACAGTAAATTTAGTACACAAAGGTGGACTTATCTCTACAAGAGATCTCTTCCAGCCAATCTGTGGTTGTGGATGAGTGGCAACTAACGGGTGAAGCAAGTGCAATTTAAAGAAATATTACGAATAAATATACTGTTATTTTATTATAAAAAATGGTAACCTAACAACGAAATTTTGGTGTAGTGTAATTATATTTCTTAATATAATTTCTTAGGTTATTTTATTTGTGTCATTGTCTGATTGAACTCCTTATCCTAAGCTAGAAATGAAAACTAAACTAGAAAATGTAAACAGCATTGTTGGTGTTCTACGTTTTTCTTTGTGCTGATATATTTTTTGTGGCAAACACGACGAGGCTGAAACATTATTTGCATTACAATAGTCGTCATGATTCTGACAACATGTATGTTCCCATTTTCCTTCTTCTATCTCATTTTTTCTTCATATTGCAGAGTAGTTGAAAGAGAATATTTAGTTACTAATGTTTTTATACATATTAACTATGATATTATTAAATGGTAAAACTCACTTAGAACACTTGTTGAAAATTTAAATAAATAAAAATATAAAACATTTCTACGCTTTGAAACATAAGCTTTTAATAACTTAACTTAAGATTTTTTTATTTCTTTTTAAATTTCGATAAACTCCTTTTTAGATAGATACGTTCGTTACAACATGTTTCATAGTTTTTGGATATATTCTAATTCCGCCAACCACAGTCTTCCAGGGCCAAACAGTTTTTCGCCGGCAATTTACACGAAACGCGTAGCTGACGTAGAAACGATTGTTATGATGCTTGATTTATCGAGTGCACATTTTGTTCGAAAGTTTGGCATGAGCCGAATCCGCAATGAATCATGGTAACGGCTACGATAGATAAACAGTGGAAAGGTGAAGTCTAGTATTTATGCATCTGTTATACGCCTACCCTTTTTAGATGTTTTATATTTTTTTGGTATTTTAGATATTGAAGCATATCAATATTAGTGAAAACCTGAAATGTAAATAATAAACCGTATTAAAACTAGATATTTATATATATGTACCTATATGAAATTAACTAAAAAAAGATATAAAGAAGCGGGTAGAGTAACCTTGGTTGACTTACGAGAACACGGAATCAATGATGCTTAAGAAAGATTACGTTCAAAGTGAGAGGGGACCCCGAAGGACTTTTATGAAGAGGTTGATGACAGTGGATGGTCGAAAAAGGTATGCAGAGATCATAATGCGTTTGACTATGTTATGGTTACTTGATGCTTCAAAATATTATGAAACAAATATATAACATCGTGACGCAGGTACAGTGTCTGTCTGTAAGTTTGACAGTTTATTGGTTCGATTCCCCGTCAAGAACGATAAAATATTTTCACTTCCTTTGCTCTGGCAAAGAGAAAATAGTGCAGAGTTCCGCCATTCAACATACAATGCCTCAAAAGCGGAAAGAGTGGGACGGAAGGTTAAAAGAATAGATTACTACGGTCACCCTACTATGTGCGGGATACAGTATGAAAAATAAATAAATAAAGTTAAACAAGTAAACTAAAGCAAACAGCAAAATATTTTGCTTATTCTAGAAATCTAGGGAAACTTTATAGTAGGAGAATGTTATAAGTCGTTCCCCACACAAATAATATGAAACTTATTTTAATATGAAACTTTATATGGTTGTATTTTTGTAGTACAAAAGGCAGTAACTTTAGTGGCTCACTGTGTAGCTAGCTTATAAAACTAATATAATAATGAATGTATGCCTGATATTTAGTTTTTTTTTATAGCTTCACGCTTTATCTCGCACATGGCAGGGTAGGCAGAGGGAACTGCAGGAACCATACGAACCTAGTGTTAAGACACTCTGTTGCTTAATGCCTGCTTTTTTTCCGTCCCCACTTTCCGCCTTTTTCGAGGCATTGCGTGTTGAGTGGCGGAACTCAACGCCGCGCTTTGCCTAGGTGCCAGAGCGAAGAAAATTGAAATAGAAAAATCCATCTTCCTCGACTGGGAATCGAACCCATAAACCGTCGCGTTTACAGGTAGACGCTTACGCCTCTGCGCCACGACGGTCCTCTGATATTTAATATTTGAATTTATTAAAATAGTAATTCATAGGTATATTATTATAATATATGAACCTATTGGTTTATTTCTAGTTGTTAATAGATAAACATATCCTAAGTGGCAAAAACTACCTACTAAAATTTACTATAGTGCTATAGAACAAGTATATACAAATATATACCTTATTAGTATCGAATGCCTTCTTTTCAGCTGCAACTTTAACGCGCATATATAAACGTTATAATGGAGAACCTAGTTTTGAAGGTTCGTTATTTGTATTCCATAATTTAAAGATTTTTTTTTTCTCAGGCTTTATTTCACACATGGCAGGGTAGGCAGAGGGAACTACAGGAAACGTGGAAACCTAGTGTTAAGACACTCCGTTGCTTCATCCCTGTTTTTTCCGATCAATGATCGGAAAGATTCTGTATAACGTTCTGTATAACGTCTTTGATATATAACGTTTTGTTACGACATCATTTGTAATTTGAAGAATGTACTTATCTTTTTTTCTTGTAAAATTGTATTTTACATAAAGTTAGGATAATTTCAATATTTATCCTATTTAGTCCCATATATTTAAATTACACAAAGAGGACCGTCGAGGCGCAGAGGCGTAAGTGTCAGCCTGTAAACGCGACACTTTCTTGGTTTGATTCCCACTCGGAGAAGATGGATTTTTCTATTTCCATTTTCTTCGCTCTGCCAACTAGGGAAAGCGCGGCGTTGAGTTCCGCCAACTACTCAACACGCAATGCCTCGTAAAAGGCGGAAAGCGGGAACGGAGAAAGTAAGGACTAAAGCAACGGAGTGTCTTGACACTAGGTTCATATGGTTCCTGCAGTTCCCTCTGCCTACCCTGCCATGCGCGGGATAAAGTGTGAAGCTAAAAAAAACTGTATATAAAAGTGTAATTTTGATATTTCTTCTTTATTGTTAAATACTAATTTAAAAACAGCTTAAGGCAACTACTTCACATGCTTAACAGCGAAAGCACATATATTATTCATTAACATAAGTAGTAATCTACATTTCTTAGACAGTTATTACTAAGCCTGTGGCATGCACAAACTGTATGGAGTACAGATATTGCGGTCAAGTTTAAATTAAGGGCACCTGGAATTCCTATAATAGCCACATCATATAAGGTCACTAAGATATACTAAATTATTGAATATAATGGCAGGTAAACATAAATTTAACATTTTTTTAAACTTAGCTCCCTTTCAGTTTATGGTACGGTCATAATAGAAAAATATTGACAAAATAAATATATCAAACTATCAAAAAAAATAGCGTTTTAATAATAGGCAGGATTTCATGTCCTTCGAGCTCTATCATCGGACCAGCTCCATGGTATATTAGTATCAATTAGTGTACATATAAATACAAATTTTTTTAATAAAATAAACATCTAAAAATTTTAACACAAAAATATGAGTATATCGTGTAATTGAAATTATGAACACAATTAAAGATTTATTGGTTAACATTAAAAGATACTTCTGGACAAGCTTTGAACTCATAACTTATCTTAATATGAAGTCAGCAACTTCAATTCAATGAATCGGTCAAATAGCATTTTACTACATTTACCACTTGATTAAACACAGTTAAATTAGTCAGGGATTATTGGAATAGTATACACACACTATGAAGATCATGTTGACAGCAGAGTTGGTTACTATAGTTACGACCTAGGTAAGTATGCGAGTGCCACAGGTGGTAACACTACATTTCAGCTTTAAGCTCGCCATTATCAAAGAAAAATTAAAATACTAAATAAAGCTTTTTAGTGCTTTTTATAAATATTTGCATCGTGATAAGATGTTAAGCTAATTTTTGTAATAAGTAGCTTTTAAATGAAAATTGGGTCATTTTTCTACTGTCTTTCTATCCTTGTCAGTTTACGGCACAGTGCGTACCCTATCTGTTATTCAAATTTAATATTTATCTATTTTATGCCGCATCAGAATACACACAATGAAAACGCAGAGGGCGTACTTATAAAAGATGCTCGCTAAGGGCTGTGGCCTGATTCCTGCCTTTAACTGGAACGCCTGGGAAATACGGTACATTTATTTAAAAACTTTCTACAAACACATGTTACATTATGTTACTCATTTTGCTTTAATACGGTCAGGAAAAAACATAAAACTCTAACAAGTTATGTTCAAGCTCTAACACATAGTAAATATATATATGTATGTACAAAAAAGTAAACCTTTTATTTTTTTTTTACATTTTTAAAAAGGAGCACTCAACTAATTTTACTTAGCATTTACATTGCATAATATATATGACATGAATATTTCAAGGCCAGATCTACAATGCCTATCGATCCAATTATAGATACTAAAGTGCGCACAGAAAACATTCCGTAGCCATGAGATCACTTTCCTCTAGTTATACGAATGCAGGAGAAACTAGAAATTTCACAAGAGACTATTTTCACGCTGTCGTTTGAATACGACTCATTACCATTCTATTTGATTGCTCTATGGAACGGCTTATATTTCGAAAGGGAAGCAAGAATGCTGTAGCTAAATCCTAAAACAATATCATTATAAGTATACATGCGGATATTTCGTACTATTGCTGGCAAATTTCCCAAAACAATGGTGTACAAATCACATGTGTATACAAAGAAAGAAAATTTTAGTTATAGGAATTGTTATTATGTTGAGGACCGTCGTGGCGCAGAAGCGCAACGTCTGCCTGTAACGCAACGGTTACTGGGTTCGATCCCCAGTCGGAGAAGATGGATTTTTCTATTTCCATTTTCTTCGCTCTGGCATCTAAGGCAAAGCGCGGCGTTGAGTTCCGCCACTCAATACGCAATGCCTCGAAAACGGCGGAAAGTGGGGACGGAGTAAGCAGGGACTAAGTAACGGAGTGTCTTTACACTAGGTTCTTATGGTTCCTGCAGTTCCCTCTGCCTACCCTGCCATGTGCAGGATAAAGCGTGAAGCTAAAAAAAAAATAAAAAAAAAATTGTTATATAGTTACCATGGAAAGTACAAAATTTATTTATTTATTTTTTAGCTTAACGCTTTATCCTAGTAATAGCAGGATAGGCAGAGGGAACCATACTAACCGTGAAAACTCAGTGTTAAGACACTCCGTTTACCGCTTTCCGCCTGTTCAGAGTATTGCGTACTGAGTGGCAGAACTCTACGCCGCGCTTTGCCTAGATGCCATAGCCAAGAATATGGAAATGAAATCAATATTCTCCGAGTGGTAATCGAAGTCACAAAATAATTATTATTTTAAAAGCATAAAATAGTAACAAATTATGTTCAAGCTATATATCTGGATTTGAAAGGGAAAAGACAAAACCACAGGATCACGCTGTTACTAGTCTCTCAGACTGTCTAACTGTCATATATCTGATGTAAATTACGTGAAAGAATTTTTTTTTTAGATTCACGCTTTATCCTGCACATGGCAGGGTAGGCAGGCACCGTGGGAACCTAGTGTTAAGACACTCCATTGCTTAGTCCCTGCTTTCCCACTTTCCGCCTTTTTTGAGGCATTGCGTGTTGAGTGGCGGAACTCAACGCCGCTTTTTGCCTAGTTGCCAGAGCGAAGAAAATGGAAATAGAAAAATCTATCTTCCTCGAGTGGGAATCGAACCCAGGAACCGTCGCGTTTACAGGCAGACGCTTAAGACTCTGCGCCACAACGGTCCTCGTGAAAGAATTGAGATGAAGGTAATATCAAATAACCAGCTCGCTGACCTAGAAACACACTAAAAATCAAAATCCTTACCTAACACAATCAGAGCATTTTCTTTCACGTTGTGTGAAAATCTCAGCTTAATCTAAACCTACTTCTTGTTGACCTAGGGTAAAGAAATTTGGCTACACACCGCTATAGTACATCCAAAGGAAAAGAGAATAGAAGGAAAAAGAACTGAAAGTTGAAGAATGTACAGACACATGAATAAAACCATTGCAAACTTTTGTATTGTAGTTCATTTGATACAAAATGAAAGAATTTGATCGCAAACTAAAGTTTGTTGTCATCTATTTAATTGAATTAGAAAAAAACAGTATATAAAGAGGAAAATCTAAATTTATAAATATACAGAAATTAATTATTACAAGCTTATAATTGCAGTTCATGTCATACAAAATCAGTGGATACAGCCGCAAATTTAAGTTTGTAATTTTTATAGGTAGTATTTTTTCTTCAGCGGAATATATACAAGAAATAGGTACAACTTTAGTACTTCATTGATATTTTTATTGCTTTTGTTACAGTGTGTGTTATTATAAGATAGATTTGAAGACTTTTCAATAGTAAGGCTCACTTTTTGTTTTATCTGTTTACATTGTTCAACACAAATATCTCGAGGGTTTATTTAAGAAATCGATCCGCGAAACCTCATTAAAATGTTAAGGATCCTCGAGGCGGCTGACTAATGGTTATTAATGTTTTACAACATTATGCTACATATACGAGTATATAAAATATTACCAATTACAAATGATTTTTAAAGCAGTGGTGGAAATTATTCTCTACTGCTTTAAAATCGTTTTTAAAATTCTTCTCTGGAATGGATGGGTTACAAAACACCAATAGTTTATGCTTGTCATTGATAATGGAGACAATCACAAAATGAAAAGAATTTGGAAAGAAATCAAAAGAAACTTTTACCTAGATCCCATTGAATGGTCCCTGATTCTAATCTTGGGTTAGGACAGTTTTTCAAGAATATTTGTTTGCCAGACATTCACGTAAAGATACCACTACATGTGAAAAGCTTCAAACTAAGAGAAAGCTTTAAAGTAATTGCCATTCTAAAAAAATGTACGTTACAAAAATTTTACGGTATCTTTTGAAAAGCTCCTGTTGTTAAAAATATAGTATCCAACTGTGGTAACGACATATTTTAAAACATATGTACGTAAATATATCGTTATTATTTTAATTAGAAACTTTTCGCGAGCAAACGTTAAACAAACGTAATTAGCAAGAATAGCTAAAACGTAGCGCTGCTCTCGCATTTTACTTATTTGTACTTTCTGTTTTCGCAATATGAAGAGCCACAAACTTGTGTAAGTAACCTAATAATTCAGTGCCTACTCAAAAGTGAAAACGGTGTACTCTTACGTATTTCGCAATATACTATTGGAACGTGAAATTTAACGGTACAATATGTAAATAGCACTATAAAAATCCGATCCAAGCCATGAAAATGAGTCACAACGAGTAAATTTTCGTTGAATCTGGATATTTTCCATTGTTTCAGTAACACATAAAGCTTAAAACATCAAACAGCCATAACCTGTAGTAATTGGGTATGGTAAATTAATTAGTATTGAACGTAAATATTTCTGTAACAAATGGCGATGATGTTTAAGTAAAATAAACATGGATTATTGATATATTCCATGGAACGCTGAACACATGTTTTCGAAACTGATCCGGCTTTGGCTACCTTGGCCTTCTTAATTATGTTTTAATTTATAATTTAATATATAAATAAGTGTGTTCTCACTTGCTTAGTATGTAAATAATAAAATTGATTTTAATTTTGACGACGAATTATATAAATATTTGAAGGAATAAAACGATGCAAAGTAACCTATAACTATAGCCGAAATTTTTTTTATACTGTACATGCTAATCTCAGGCATTACTTTCGAAATTGTTTTGTTAGAGACATTTCATAAATAAAGCAATTTTTTATTAAATTATGCATAGCATAATAAAAGTTATATACTAAACTAAAATATATATATATATATATATATATATATATATATATATATATATATATATATATATATATATATATATATATATATATATATATATATATATATATATATATATATATATATATATATATATATATATATATATATATATATCATTCTTACCATACTTTCATCATGTCTAAACTAACAGAGTTCGTTCTTTTTCAAGCTCTTTTTAACATCCTCGCTGGTACCTACCATTTATTTTTCAAACTTCTTATTAGGCATACTAATAATAAGCTGAAATTACAAAAATCATGTATTCTCCATTTCTTAGAAGTTCAAATACTTGTTCAGGCTTAGACCATAATAATTAAAATTTACTACTCAAATTAATAAAATTCATTAAAATAGATATATTATAGAATTTGGCGAAAATATAACCAAAAAAAAAGGACGACCTTTTCAGTGTTTCTGAAGCAATACTCTCTTTGTTATTAATTTTTTCATTGTACACTTTCAATAGACCCTTCATAAAGTGTTTGCGTTATAAAAACGCAATCACGCAGCTTTCCAATCTTTAAATTGAGTTTCGTTACAATTTCAACAGTATTAACGATTTTGTAGAAGAATGTAATGTGTTATGTAATATTCTGGGTATAAATTATACACAAAAAATAATTATTCAATTTAATGCCAGTAGAAATTATAATAAAACAATTTGTACTTTAAAAATATCGGTTAAGTGAGAGTTATACATACTTGCACACCAAGTATATTGTATTACTTTCTAATCTACCCGCTATTAAGTAAACTAACTTATTATTATAATAGCTTCACGCTTTTATTCCGCATATTGCAGGGTAGGCAGAGGGAACTGCAGGAACCATATGAACCAAGTGTTAAGACACTCCGTTGCTTGGTCCCTGCTTTCTCCGTCCCCGCTTTCCGCCTTTTTTGAAGTATTGCATGTTGAGTGGCGGAACTCAATGCCGCGCTTTGCCTAGTTTCCAGAGCGAAGAAAATGGAAATAGAAAAATCTATCTTCTCCGAGTGGGAATCGAACCCTCAGACCGTCGCCTTTACAGGCAGACGCTTACGCCTCTGCGCTACGACAGTTGAAAAAAAAAATTAATATAGGAAAATAATATTATAATGAAAATAAATCATTCAGTCACAGAAAAATATAAAGAAATAAAAGATAATAATATTCCAAGACTAAGGATATTTAAATAGGGCTTGTATACGTTTTTCCACGCCATTACGTCTCTGTCAACTAATAGTCTGGGGCGGAAATGTGTTCACTTTGTGTCGTAGCCGATCAATGTCGGCATATCGGAAAGATTCTGTATAGTCTTTGATATATAACGTTTTGTTACGACATCACTTGTAATTTATAGAATGTACTTACCTTTTTTCTTGTAAACTTGTATTTTACATAAAGTTAAGAAAAATTTTATATGTAACATATTTAGTCCAATATATTAAAATTACACAAAGAGGACCGTCGAGGCGCAGATGCGTAACGTCTGCCTGTAACGCGACGGTTTCTGGGTTCGATTCCCACTCAGGGAAGATAGATTTACCTATTTCTATTTTCTTCGCTCTGGAAACTAGACAAAGCGCGGCGTTGGGTTCCATTACTCAAGACGCAATGCCTCAAAAAAGGCGGAAAGCGGAGAGTGTCTTAACACTGGGTTCCAATAGTTACTGCAGTTCGCTCTGCCTACCCTGCAATATGCAGGATAAAGCGTGAAGCTAAAAAAATCAACAAAAAAACCTATTTATTGAATCATCAATATCAAAACAAAATAATTTTAGTAAAAATATACTAATGGATCACTTTATGTAAACAACTTTTATACGTCATTATTACATAGTAATTATAATATATAATGACAATATTAATTACTTTTTACTGTTCAGACAATAAAAAATTAACACATTTCATGAATTATTGTTTTGAGAATATCGAAAATTCTGGGGAGATAGCGAAATTTTCAATTCTAATATAACAAATGAATACTTTGATCTTTTGTTTTCTACCAATCCAATTTCTCAAGACGAGTAATTTGATTGAAATATTTTACTTTTATTACTATATCTTTATCTGCCTTAGAATTACAATATCAAAGAAACAATAAAATTATTAAGTTAGTAATATTAATAATTATTAAAATATAAATCTTACACTCACTTAACACGTAATATTTCGAAAAATGGCTAGATATCATACAACAGGGTCTCTTAACATCTTTCTCGTTCTTACACTTTCTCTGTTTACTTTAAATCAATATACAAAGCGACCATTTAAGCTTTTAAGTCTTTATTTTGCAGATTAATTTAACAATTTTTTATAATTTTTTAATCGCATTCTGTGAAGTTACAAATTATTGAGGGGATGTGTACGTGTACTTCGTGAACTTTAAAAATGAAATGTTCCCTCTTGCCGAAGGACTACAAGCTATGTTACGATAAAATAAAGTTTATCAATATATACATATTTTCACGCTATTTCCCGCATAAATGCAAGTTATACAGAGAGAACTCCTGATAAGATAATCCATTTAATATTTTCCAGGTAAGTTTTGGAATTTCATGAGTTGAATAGTCCAACGCTGCGATGTAATTATATGAAAAATTGACTTTTGTGTAATAAATATATTTTAATGACTTACTTGACAATATAATAACACGCTAATAAATTGTGTAACACAAAACCTCTATGATCACCGTATCATGAATGAGAGGCACAAAAAAGAAATAAGCTTAAAACAAAACTAACATGATACAGACATTATTTTCATGTGTACTACAAAATATCCATTTACGTGAAAGATCATTACTATTATTACAATGGCCAATATTAAGAGTAAAAATTAAAGTTATGACTGATGTAAAATTTTAAATCAAGCATGAAAATTAAAAGATTGTGACTATTTACGGAAATAAAATGTAAAAACATGGAATGAAAATATAACATATGTATATTTCATATTTACTGTGGAACTAATTAGAAAATATATGTATGTATATGCTTCATAATATGTTGTATCTACTAAAGCGCATTGCGTTATTTTTATAGTGAACGTAGGTTCACTGTTTGTATTTTCTTTACGCAAACATTTCTGTACCGTGGAACATATTTCTTATATAAAAACAAAGTTTATTCATTTCTGCAGTGGAGCTCTGTATAAATATAAGTAACTATTTTTAGTATTTCCTTTTTAATTAAGTGAATTACAAGATAATCTTCAGGCCGTCAGGCCGTCGTAGTTCGGAAATGCGTCAGTTTAGTATATTTATTTGTAATATATCCAAACGTTAAACGATGAGTTTAAATACCCGTCACAATCTGTCACGGATTCCGATTAAAAGTGGAGAAAGACTTTCTCTTTCTCTCTTTCTCTTTCTTTCTTAATTTATCATAAATTTATATCCGGCAATTAGAATTACCATGTTAATAGAATATTATCTTATTGTTCACATAAAATTACCCTCCATTCAACTGCCAACCTCAATCAAAAGCAGCTTAATTTAACAACTAAACAATGTAATGTTCTCTACTAGGTACTTTATACATAGCATGCATTAGGACTCAGAATAATGACTTGTTAAAGCACTCTACATAACTAAACAGTATGTAAAGTTTAGTGGAACGTAGACACAGCTCTTATCTGCACAGCTTCCGTGATGCTCGTAGTTTACTGTAGCTTTCCTCTCGGACCTCGTATGAGTTTTGTGATAAAATGAAATTTTCATATCCATTTGCATTTTATATTCATCGGGTCGCGATGTTCGGGTTACGGCCACGTTTTTGTTACGCTATGGCCTTAATGAGATCAATATACTTTTATGACCTATTGTCGTATACTGGATGTATTTCGGTAGTCATATTTTGTATATTTTACTTATATCATGATAAATTCGTTTATTAATATTATTGTAATGCTCAATAATGAAGAATTTAGAATATTTTTTTTGGTACAGTTTTTTATTGTATAAAAAGTAAACACAATTTCGCTAAAGTGTCAAATCCTATCTGATATTTAAGAACTCTTTCAGACTTACTTAAATAAAAACATTACTGTATACACTAAAACGCTTTTTATCTACAAATATTTCTACGGCTTTTTTCGTATTAAAACACAATTAGAACATAAAACAAAAAGGTCATATGGGACTTATAATTATTCGTCCATTAGAATCTACTGAAACAATATACTTAATATGAGCCATAAAGCAAACATTAACGCGTTCATTTACAGAGTTTTTAATACGCGTGATAACAATTACAAGGGCTAAAAATTTTAAAACACCGCTAAAAATGCAGTAACTTTTATACCCGCAGCTGAGTTTTAAATAATTCCACAAGTTTCCGCCGCAGTTTTAAGAGCTGTGTGACAGTGTTTCATTACTTACTAAGACTTTCTTATACTAAACGTTCTTCACATTTCAATACAATTAAAGTTGTATTAGTAAAAGTATTTCTAAAGCAAATATAAAATACTCTTTAGCGTTTTTATCTTGGCCAGTAGGTACTATCGAAGAACCCTTTTATAAAAGATATGACGAGTGTTACTAATAAATATTTTTTAAAATCTATTCACATTATTTCTCGCTAGTGATAAAACATGAAGCTATGTATATATACATTAGTTTAGATGTTTGAATATGTTATTTTAGTATGAAACAAGTTCTGTAGTAATTTAATATTGTTATTCTTTTATGTATAAAATTAAAAAAATAGAAAGGGAGAAGTTATTTTGTACTTGAAATAATCACAATATCTGTCTGCTAAGTTTAAATTTTTTAATTTTTTCCACTGATGTCAAGGCATTTTGATAGTAAAAATTACGTTTTCTTCAGTACATGTTCCCTTATTCACTTATTTTGAAGACACTTATATTAAAGCTATCTCCATAATCGTATACCAACAAAGCGAATAGAAAATCGTACATGACGTTATCAACGAGTTAAACATGGCGTTTAAAATCAGAATTCTTGAGTCCCAAGGCCGCTGTTTTCTTAATATATGGCATCATTCCAGCAAAAGTATATCTACGAAACGAGGCGAATTACAATAGGTCACTGTGTTAGGGTGGGCTAAGTTGAAAGGGAAAAGAGTTTTGACAAAGGAATCTGGCCGTATAAAGTCATGCGTACTGCTTGATTATAACAGAAAAAAAATACTACTTATTTATTTACACGTCACTTAATTATTAAAAACTATAATTTAGATATTGCACCAAAATATACAGATGTGATAATAAAATATCTAACATACTTAGTATTACCAAAAAAAAAAAACGCAAAAATAGTAATTTCAATTCAATAAAATTATAGAATAACTGTAGTTTTTACCTGCGGTTAACGTGTTCAAATGGCATAGCTAAGTGCTGTTAGACACATGACAAATTTTAACTCACCAAAGTTAGTTTGATCGCAATTATATGTTAAAAAGATTAATGTCACATAAATTCTATAATATTGCCCGATAATTCAATAGTCCAATTCAAAAAATCTTGGTTAACACTCTTTATAAATAACAATTCAACTTTTTATATAAATACTAATACTGTTAAAAGAAATTATATGAAAAATCCGAAAATTCCTTCGCGTATATAAATTCAAGAGCGTAACTGATTTTTTAAAAGATGTTATTAAATTTGAACTGCATGTCATTTCAAGTGGAATCTTATAGTTCAATTTTGTAGAAGATAAATTCAGATGATTAAGCTTATTTTTTACTTGTTTACTTCAGATGGTGTTGCATAATTAGGTCGATGTATATTTAGTTTCATATTAATATGAAGGTAACATTCGAATAACGAATTACTAACTTTCAATGAACTCAAAAAAATCCTCTTAAATGAATATAATTAATAATAAATAAATATAATTAAAATAAATATATTAATTACTTTTAAGTAAATAAAAATTACTTTACTTAAATTCGAGTTAATTTTGGTATGTGCGAGTTAATTTTTTAAAAACTTTTGTGCAGTGTATTTGTTGCTTTATGTAACTTAAAATAGGGTAAAATCTTCAAAAAATCATTATACAATAACTATACAAGAAATATTCTTAAATGTAGGACGATAGTTAAAACGTAAAAATACATAAAACAATGAATTTTTTATTTTTATGTACTTCATTTAAAACTAAATCGGTCATTTGTATTTAAAAAGTAACTAAGGTACTGGTTCACCAATAATTTACGTTGCCATAAAATAATTAAGCTTATATATCAGACGAAGTGAACTTGAAGCCAAGGATACAATGGTGTTCTACTTTCACAAATTCTATAAGGTAATGTGGTAAAATGAATTGTAGATATGTTTGTATATAGATTTACATAATAAGTTTAAACGAGTTAGTGGTTTAATTTGTACAAATGTATTAAATTATGATATATCCTATTTTTAATAATACTTATAACAAGATTGCTGAGTCCTGTTTGTTTCTGCAATTTCTCATAGTTAAATGGTTAACTGTGTTGTACTTATATACTTATACCTACACCTATACTTACACCTACTAAGAATAAATTGTAGTAAAAACGCAAGTTCAAGCAAAAGTTGGGTTAGTTCCTTACTTTACCTAATTCTCGAATATATGCATATATAACAAAGAATTATTTTACAAAATTTTGTAAGTATTCCTACATTAACTAGTTATATAATACATTAAATCCCAGCATAATATCAAGTATTAACCCAGTATCGGGATTTTTGTACTCTCAGGAGACATATTCAAAATATATTGGTACGGCAAATTCGAGCCGTCCTTTATAAGCCACGCTGAATGAGACTCGTATCACAGCTATTTGGCGCCTGCCAGCTGAATTTTCAATACCTAATATTGCAGATGTGGTCGGGAGATTTTGTTCCGCGTATCTTTAACCACATTTAATATTTGACCACTGAAACGTGAAACAAATTCAGATATTTGCATAGTTGGATATTATTTGTTACCTACAAATAAATTTGGTTATTTAATTGCAATTAATTGTACTGATTTACGATGAAAGGGTGAAGGTCGATGGTATCTTGATCTGTTTATAAATTGATCAATAAATTGGAATATTAAACCGCGTTGAAGGGCTTTCTTTTTAATATTATGAATAAAAATACATAGAATCATAAAAATACAGAATCATATCTATGATTTTACCAAATATAAATATTGTCTTTTGGAGTTTGGACTTTTGTATTTTAAATGTAAGGCACATTTAAAATACAGATGCTGTGGGAAAGAAACAGTATAGAACAGATATTGAAAGAAATTTTCCCCTCAGATCGATACCAAGCAAGTCATGACAACTTGATGCCACCAAAAGCAACAGATACACAAATAATTTATTTACATATATTCTTAAAATATACATAAAATAGCTTGTAAAAGTATTTTGATTTTGAAAAGTATCAAATGTTTTATTTTGATCATTTTAAATCATAACTGCTTGTATTTAAATCGTTTATAATATATCGATATATGACTTATTTACGAATATAATCTTTTTAAAAATAACAATAAAAGATTCTCTATAAATTATTTCTTGGATGCTAATTATTCTTTATGGTTACAATCATTATTTAAACGTTCTTCAATTTATTTTTAATATCAATAATTGTAAATAAATGATATGTTTTCGTTTTAAAGATTTTCTTTTAAATTATTAAGTATTTTTCCGTTCTAAACACTTGGAGGTGTATAATACCAGGCATGGCGAGCATTTACCCCACCGTTTTGAGCATTTACCACCGGATATAGTATTATAGTAGTATATAATCTGGTAAAACCTATTATAAAGTTTCGAGAAGTACGTACATATGTATATTTACCTTAGCAAAATATGATACAACTATATGAAAATTATGAAACCCATCGAGTAATGTTCTACGTGTTCGTTTATATTTACGTAAATACTAACCACGGCTTTCCGTTCCCTATGTAACGACTAAATAAGATTTCCGATGCTAAATTCCAATCTTAAACTTGTTTTGATCTCAGTATGATCCGTTTGTCTGCTCCGAAAATAGCATCGTTCTCATCCAAGAGCTCCGGAGAATGGTTTAGAAACATAGTATGGTTGTATAATTGTACTCATGTCAATCAATCAACTGCGACTGCCGTAATCGCTTCACTATTCCAAGATCCAGTGTTTCTATAATGCATTTTATGAATATTTCCGGTTTTACGTACGTTTCATAACTTCGCAGAAATGTTGATATTGTTCTACAAATAGCAAGGGCAATAAACCATCATTTTGATGTTCATTGACTTCGGAACTTCGGTAGTTCATAGCTATGAAAAATAAAAATAGAGTACAAGGAAAAGTTATAGATGTATGAAAGTATTATAATTATCTTAATATTATATATGTAATTAGTAAATTTGAACACGAAAAATGCAATAATATTTTTCATTTACATTGACATCTGACGCTGCATTATATATAACCAAAGCTAAACAATATCAGCAATATACATAGATTCATTTAACAATACAAACATTACGTAACCTAAAACTTTCAAGGGAAAATGAAAATAAGTTACTTTTCCTAATGGAAATCGAACTTGTTACCGTCCAACTTATAGTTTACTGTCTAAATTAATGTGATACTTAAATAAAGTCATGTTGCCAATTAAGCGTTTCAAATAAAGCTACAAAATTTTAACTTAAATTTAGGAAAGTTAAACCATTTTCATTTTACAGGCACTACTTTAAATTTCTTTGTAATATTTATTGTGCCAAATGTTAGTGGCGCCAACCTTGGTTTAATCTCGCTGTCTCAGGTCGTGTTTAAATTCTACGTAAGAAATTTGTTTCGAATAATGTGAAATATATGCATACAAATGCATGCTTTTTTTATTACTTAAGAACAATCTATAATATTTTTTTTGTTATCTTGTACTGTTTTCAAGAGATTTGTATTTGTAATGAAACATTTTTTTACATAATATGTTACTATAAAATACATGCTTAATACTACTTAAAACATAATATGTTACTATAAATTGCATGCTTTCAAATTGACACTAGATATACATTTTTTAATTGTTAATATTTTAAAATTAATTGAAAATACTATTGCTTGGTTGAAGTTGTACTAAGTAACTAGATTTACTTACTGTATAATAACTTTAATTAACACACATATTACTGATTCGTTTTAGTATATTTTAACTCTAAGTTTTAATTTTTATTTAGAAATATTAAGTATTTGTATTTTATACATCCGATTTTATTGTTTTTGCTACTATATGTCAATTTCTAGTAATTGTGTTTGGCATTCGGCTTGTCATAAACAGCTTAAATGATCATAGCAAATTTTGTCTGCACATGTTTTTCAATAACTTTCTAAATAGTTTGCTCGTAGATCTTTTGGAAATATTTTTATTTATTTTATTTTATTTTATTTTATAACGAAAACTTACAGCTAATTTAACAATATAGTTTTTAAACTAAGTAACTAGAAGCTAATTACAAGTTTTCACAAATAGTAACTATGTTATGTAGTACAATTCACCCCATTCGAATAGTTATAAATTGCTAGAGAGAAGAGATCAAATATAGACAAATAACAATATAGGTTCACTTAATATTAGTTATTACATTCACTGTGCTTTAAAAGTATGTTTGTTAATTGACGGCGAACACTGAACCAGATAGATAGCTGCATTAGACGTGTGTGTAATAGATCAGAAAATAAATAATAAAAATGTGTGCAAAGGCCCTTTAAAATGCAGAGATAAATACAAAATATAAAGAAAATCAAATATTATAGCAAATGAAATAATTGTTTCAAAAAATTAAATTACATTCCTATTTAGGTCTTGTAGAGCACTTAACTTAATATCAGTTGGTTGAGAATTTCGAACATGCACAAGTTTTTTTCATAAGAAGGTAAGTAGTAAGCCCACAAGAACTGAAAGTCGGTTACAGACTTTAGTTTCTCTTTTTAATATGTTACTCAACTTAGACAGTAGTTCTATAACAACTTTTGTATTTTATATAGTATTGTTTACTAAATACTTATTTGGTTTGTACTAAAATATAAAAATATGTTTGTTGTTCATTAGCTTTACGCTTTATCTCGCTCTTACAAACTGTGTAAACCTAAAGGGAGTTACGTTCCCCGATTTCCGCCTTTTCAAGGCATGTTGAGTGGCGGAACTCAACGCCGTGAATGGCCTAGTAGCCAGAACGAAGAAAATAGAAAAACCCATCTTCCAACTCACAAGCCGTCACGTTTACAAGCAGACGCTGCGTATCAATGAAAATTAACATTTTTTTTTATTCTGAAACATAATGTTATTGATCTAGATTCTAACATCACTACGAAAATTAAACAATATCCACTTTTCACAATAAGAATTTTGTTCTAAATGTTCTTTTCTTAGAGATTATTAAGGAAAAACGTATTAAAGATTAAAACAACACTGGTCTTGTGTTAAAAAATTGTTTGGACAATACAAGCCAAGCACCTATATTTTCGTATATTTTTCTAAGTACTCCCTTTAAATGGAATCTTTACTCATGCTACGATTTACGATCTGAACGGACTGCTTAAGCATTTTGCGCATTATTCACTGACGCGCTGAGCATCTGCTTGAAATACAACACATTCATTTAGCCAAGAAAGCTTTACAATACACTGCTTAATGTCGACATAAAGCTGCGCGCGGACGATGCCAAGGTAGACGTTTTATATAAATGTACATATAGGTCAGTCATTTTATGATTTATCTCTCAGTTATTCAAATTGAAGTTTATTCAATTCATTAAAATTGAATTGAATTTTAGAATTAGAGTAATAAACTATTCTAACAAAATTTACTTTTATTCAGGTGGCGTCTATAGTTACATTCTTGAAATCACACCTATCTTCTCTATCTATTTTGTTTAATGTGCGATTTGATAACATATATACAATATCATCCTTTATTTGTTCATTTTATGTATATGTGACATATTTAAGATAGCTTTCAGTTCCGATGATATTTGTCATCCGCGACCTTATTTGTTTTATTTGTGTCTTTGACATTTGTTTCAATATGTTTATAAAAAAATAAAAGGTTGAACAAACAGTTACCTTCCCCTTTCAAACTTAATAAAATATGATCTTAAAACTATTTAGCCTATATTTCTAAAAAATACTATTATAGTATCTTACTTTAGTATGTTTTTAATTGATTTTTAATGTATATTAAAAAAATCAACTCGAAATCACTGATATTAAATAAATTCATCTAAAATGTTATAATTATTATATCACTTAAACAGTATAGAACCTTCAGTTACACATAATGTTAAGCTATATCTTTCTCTTTTACCGAAGAAGCCCCCACAAGTCACCCATCGAGTGTAAACTAGGGCAACCATGATATCAGTCTTATCTCACAGTTCCGTTGCGATTATAAAGTTGACAATACACTTTTGTTAGCGAACCGCCTTATTCATGCTACAAGCGATTGTAATCGCATTAACGGGAGTCCTTAGTTTGCACGAAATCAACGCTGTTTACCTATAGAGGGGATGTGAAGTTAAGATTATTTTGATAATCACAAATGATTAATTTAAGATTTTTTTAACGGCTATATTAGTTAGATAAAGTTTATTTATGTAATAAAAAATAAATATTCAAAAAACACTGTTTAAATAAAAATAAATTTGTGGTGGAAATCAAATAAAATTAAAATGAAACGAATAAATATAACGAAAATTAAAATTATAACGAATATTTTAAACAAATATAATAGGTTATGGTGACGTAGCTGTACTGCATTTAATGGTACACGTGAAAGTTGTGGCTTCGATTTTCAGTCTGCATAGTTAATTGTTTTATTTTTTACTTTTAAAAAAATATCCTGAGTTGCCGGGTTGTATTGCACCAGTTCCTTTCCGGTTTGAGGCATTAACTATTTTAAACTGGTAGTTTTTTACGTTCAAAAAGTGAATATTGTATTCTGATTTTAAATAAAATTATTTTAAATTAACTATGCTCTGTTAAAAAGTGTTTTTTTTTTACGAAATTTAATAAACTCTTTAACTACAAAAATTCAAAGTACGAAAGGCAATATCTTAAAACTAGATTCCCTCAATCTACCATGTTATATGTTGTAAAAGACGATAAGTTATTTATATACTTACATTCACAATTTGTAGATATATCTATATATATTTAATCACACTCACCTTTAATGGAATAATGTATAGTCCAGTCTTGAAAACAACGCACACTTCACTGGTATACAAACAAAATGAATTTTGTATTAATTAACACGAGTATCTGAAACAAAGGGAATTGTTACTTTTTAAATTAATTATTATGATAACGCTGTTAATAAAATCCTATAATGGGACAGTAGTAGAAATTAATTATAAGAAAGATGTAATTTATTTTATTTAATATAAAGATTTCATTGTTAAAATATCATTTTCAGTAGGGTATAACATTTTATTTTTATTTTATTTTTTTTTAGCTTCACGCTTTATCCCACTTAAGACACTCCGTTGCTTAGTCCCTGCTTTCTCCGTCCCCACTTCCCGCCTTTTTCAAGGCGTTGCGTGTTGAGTAGCGGAACTCAACGTCACCTTTTTCCTAGTTTACCAGAGCGAAAAAAATGGAATTAGAAAATCCATCTTCCTCGACCGGGGATCGAACCCAGAAACCGTCGGGTTACAGGCAGACGTTGGGCCTCTACGCCACGACGGTCCTCGTATAACATTTTTATTTGAAAAGCGTCTGAATGTACATAATTATGATTGTAGATTCAATTTCCGCTTGTAAATAGGAATTATTTTTATATATATTTTACCAGAAATATTACATTAAATGAAACTAAAAGAAATAAGGTAAAAATGAAGTTTATTTATTTATGACTTTTGATTTTTACATATTTTTCACTCTCCTAATTAATTACCTAGTAAACAATAATTTACCAAGAAAATGTGAGATATATCGTGCGTGAACTTGTAATTTAAATATATAAACATTTTTACAATTCCTTGAATTAAAATTTATAATTTTACCAGAAAATCCACTATTTTATCTTAATTTTGCTAAGCCGATGCCCGCCTAAAGTATTCTCTTTAGGTAGAATTGTTCCCTCCGTAATGAGAAAATCAATTATTAACGAAAAAGGTGCACGTTGTAATCTCCGAATAAAGATTGTGAACAAGTAAAAATCATAACAAGGTAGTAAAATTATGGATGTTATTAACAATGTAATAAAATAGAGTGTTCTATGTATTCACTAAAGCAGTCAAATATTGATGAATTAATGTTGAATTTTAGTTTTTACTAAAGGAAAAATAACCAGAATGTATCAGAAAAGGTAAAATTAATCCCCGTATTTCGCTTTTGGTCCAAATATTTTATTTTTAATATGGGGTTGCCAGCAGCCTGTGTGAATTTGAGCTTAGGGCAATATAATTTTAGTTTAGTCTAACCAAAGCGGTGATGTAAACTGATCATCTACCCGAAATAGGGATCTACTCCTAAACTATCACATTTAATGGCAGACGCTGCGCTACGATATCCTATTATTATTATTTATTCACAAAATCATATACAGCTTTTCAGGCAGAACCGACAGCATACATGCACACTATAAGTAATCCATTGTTAGTAAAGAAAATTCAAAATCTATTTTCTATTCCATCAAAATTTATTCACGCGCTTGGTATGACTTATGAATAAGCCTTAAAGGCACTTTAGAGTAATATATTATAAAGCTATAAAGTAGCTTACTAAATCTAACTTAAAAGTATAATCCAAACCATACATCTAGTATAGGTAAATAGGTTTTTCACTTGACGTAATAAAAATAAGGTATAAATTTTTTTTATCTTCTCGTAGTACGAAGAAGGTTTTTTTTATGGTAAATAGTTTAGATAAATATAGAAATATAACACCACATACAATTATATGAAAGATTTTTTAATTTTTTTTTATCGGAAGGCCTTTAAAGACGCGCTTTTTGAAGGTACCCATGTCGTATCGATCTGAAAACACTGCTGCAGGTAGGCTATTCCACAGTAGTGTGGTACGTGGTAAAAGTTCCTACGGAACCAAAAATAAATTATTAAAAATAAATTATCCCGCATATGGCAGGGTAGGCAGAGGCAACCACAGAAACCATAGGAATATATTATTAAGACATTCCGTTTCCTTGTTTTCCACGTGTTGAGTGGCAGTACTCAACGCCGCGCTTCGCTTAGTTGCCAGAGCAAGGAAAATGGAAAAGGAAAAATCTATCTTCTCGGAGTGGAAATCGAACCAAGAAAACGTCACGTTTACGTTTATAAGCAGACGCTACGGTCTATTATATGGAAGTATTTTATAATTTTTTTTTTCAGTTCTTTGAAATAATTTTGTATATTTAATTTATATTGTATTTAAGAGTAATATAAATTAAATATGTAATTACGTTTTCAAATAAGGCTGAAAATTATGATTAGAATGGTTTTCAGGTGTGCAGGTCTTAATTTTTAAATACAGATACTAATACCAGCTTAATAAATATAAGATATATCTAGACCGAAGGCTACACATACGACTTAAAATATTTTTACTAAACCAACATGTTAATATAATATACATAGCTTATTATTAGTTTCATTAATTAGACGATACGTAAACCTTTGAAGCAGACTTGTTAGGCATGTGTCTACATGTATACGTCGTTATGGTAACAAAAATACGTGATCAAAATAAAATACTAATTATTTTTCTTGTTAGAACCCTTATTTTTACCCAATTTCGTATGTTACAAAGTATATTTAATATAATTCAATTTCCTGAAAGTCACAGATTTTCCCAAAAAACATTCATCCTAAAAAGCTTTGTGTTCAAACGTTCAGTGCACTGCAGCTCACGTAGTGACTGTGTACAAGCTTTTAGTTATCGCGTATCCATTAGCACAGCTCGCTTAGTTTATCCATACATATTCGTGTTTCAAAGTGGATATTTATCATTGCATTCCGAATGTTTTGTACATCCAGTTAAACAATTTACAGTTTAGTTTAATTATATATACAATAGTTTATGTCCAATATATAGTATATTCAAAAATATTTTTAATTTTTTATTTACTTTTCAAGATTTCAGGTTCAAATCCAGCTACGTTTAAATTTTTATAAGTTTGCTTAAAGTATTTTGTCTTATAATTATAAAACACCTTAAACAACACCATAAAACAAATAATTTACAAACAATATATATTAATAGCATAAATAAGTCGTAACAAGCGAAAAAGAACCCCTATTTGCAGGGAGCTTCATGTTCGCTTCAAAGCTACGTTATTAGAATAATAATAATACATCTTATACTGAAATTTGCACGTCATGATGACGAGTTATTGCCAGAAATTTACTGAATTCTGATGAAAAGCTCATATTAAGAAAGTCAAACATTCTGTTGTTAATGTATCTTAGCATGATCTGTTTTGGTTTCGTTACAATCAATAAATCATAAAAATCTAGAAATCTCATTTCATACTTTTAAGCTTTTCCCTAAGAGGGTAGAATGGAAGTGCTAAACTATGCGGTCCCTACTTATCTCTTTACCTCTTTGCCTCGTACACTGTCATTAGCCTCTTCACAAATGTCCTTCTCTACCTCGAGCATTTTACGTTAGTATTTAGAAATGGTTCTAAATTTACATACCAAAGTGAAAGAGAAGCGGATAATTGACCGCGGGATCATTATATCGTCAGTGCTTCCTTAATTTAGTCCTTCAAATTATGTATCGACTTACAGATTTACATTTATTGAATTTTTAAAATTGTTACTTTTAATTAAAAAATTAAATTTTTGAAGAAATAATAAGATTGGTTTGGATATTCAATTTATACTGAATTTTCTACAGTATATGTATATTGAAAGTTCGATTATTTTTTTAATAATTTAAATATATAAAAAAGACATCAACACATATGAGAGTAATACAAAAAATCATCAGTGGTGATTATCGGAAAGATTTCCAAATCATTAACCTTTGACGTTGGTCGTATTCGATGAGTGATGCCCGTGACAGGACAAAATATTTAAACGTTTTACAACCGCTTTTTGGTTTTCATACTTATTTAAGCAGATACAAAAAATACGTATGATTCGTAATAGCTTACTGGTCAATATTCTGCTAAACCTTTTTTTATAGCTTCACGCTAGACGGAGAGAACCGCAAGAACGTAGTAACATAGTGTTAAGATACTCCGTTTTGTCTTCCGTTGCATTGCAGGTTGTGTGGTGAAACTCATCGCCGCCCTTTATTTAGATGCCAGAGCGAAGAAAATCGTAATAAAAAATCCTCCTCGAGTAGGAATCGAATCCACAAACCGTCGCGTTTATAAGCAGATGCCACAACTTTGCGTCTCATCTTATCTGTTTTATTATAGTTAATATTCTTAAATAAAAAATATACCCTTAAAATACGTTAAAAATAGAAATGTGAGATTGTGTTTGGTTGGATGCCCCTATATAAGTAGTGGCTAGCTACGCACAGTCAATTTTTAATTTAACTAGGTAGTAGTAAAAAATGCTAATTAAAATTAGGTATTACTCTTTTATGACCACCACAATAATATAAATTAAGTATTTTATTTGTATTCTAAATAAAAAGTTATATAGTTCTTAAATTTTACTTAAAATCAGTAATATTACTTCTATAGAATCTACCTCAATATGTTAATTCTGTTCAACACGAAGTACTGTAATGTTTAAGTGACTCTACATCCTAGATCCTTCACGTAAATTACTCTCAAACCTCGCGACTTTGTTAACGATATTTTAATTGCAAATCTACCCGCGGGTATTTAAATGAACGCTCTTGTATGAACTTTCCGACTCATATTTGTGTCTATTAAATTTAAATTTCAGAGCTCTAGTAATATGATTCGCTTTTAATATAAAATTATTTAATTTAACATAATATTTATATGTGTTAGTAGAAATAAGCTAGTCGTAAAAAGTTATGCCTATATTATTTATATCATTCCGGGTTCAATACCTTGCAGTTAGATTATTTGATTTATTTCTTACACACATACGATTTACATTGATAAAATATAGTGAAGTATCCTTAAGAGATGCTCAAAAAAGAAAAAAAATATATGAAACTATATATTTTGACATAGCTCGATAAAAACGATGGCTTAGTGTTGAAAGTGCTTCGACGGACCAAAGCGTTCACTGCGCTCTTTTGTTATTTGTTATTGTAAAATTACGTAAAAGCCTATTTAAAACATAGTTCAGACAATAAATAAAGAATATTTATGCCTTTCCCTTATATGATGACCACTGTTGGTAATATTATTCATATTTTTAACATCCATGAATATTTACAAGAGCTCTACAAACAACAGCAATAATAACTTGTTTTACAAACAAGAACACTGAAACGAAATGAAGGTGTTAAATATTTATAAAGGCGACATATATTTCACGGCCTATTCTAAAAAAACCCGCATGGAAGCTACGATAGGCCATTTCTCTAAGCGTGACTGCCGTGAGAGTGAAATTGAAAAAATATATTCACTTACAAGGACCCCTTGCGAATGGGACCACTCTATAGATCACCGTGAAAGGTACGGCATCTAGTCGACAAATGAGGCAGACAGGAGTAACGGGGATCGAGGTAATCAAGATTTTATTACATAGTTTTAGATCCTTATTCACCGAAATCATTTTTTTATATTTATTTATATAATTCTTTTAAAGTTGAAGAATAACCTCACTAACCTAACTAAAATGAAAATATTTTTCCACCAGTACATTCAGTTCAGTTCAGTAATCACACAAAAAACAAGCGTTTATATACACTGAACCTTGACTATATCCATCATATGTGAACGAAAACATATCATTGCAAATTAAGCTTTCAGAATTACCTTGATAAAATTTTCCAAGATATTATAAAACGAATACTTTTAAATTTGCAGCAAACTGAGAAAATTTCCACGTACGCCAATCACGGCAGTTACGTTGCATTCCAACCACGTCCAAGTGGATATATTTCCACTCTTGACCTGGTAACCTTGTTCGGATGTTCATAGAATGCCAGCCGTGTAATACTGGATTCCATCAAACCATTACTTATCTCATAAGCTTATAATAATATATAATTTATACTAAATATCCGAGAAATAAAATATTTAAGCTTTTCAATTATGTTACGTTATTCAAATTTTTATTTTTGTTAATTTAATTTTCATTCATGACTTTGTGTTTGTCATTTTGTCATAGTAATTTTAATATTTATCTTTTTACATATATTATAAACATTTGTATCGTTCATATTTTCATGGAACTACTGTATTTTGAGGAATTGACGAACAGAACCAAACGCTACATTTTAAAGTGAAATGTGAATTATGATTCTTTCGTAGAATTTTAAAGCTATAGTTTGCTTTATCAAAATCACAAATTAAGACCACCGTAGTTCAGCGACACAGCGTCTGTAAACAAGACGGTTAAGGGTTCCTATTCGAGCGAATAATTATTTGATTTTCTTGATATAATAAGGAGTGAAAACGTGCGATTGAGTTTCACGACTAAACACGTAATATCTCAATTATTGCAATTTTTACTAAATGCATGCATCGCCAAGTTATAATTGTTCAATTTAAACTAGTAAAACTAACAGATATACTTCCATTAATAATTTGTAGTAATATGATCACATCTTATATAAATAAATATTAAATTTACTAAACATTTACTCAACCTCAAGGTTTACAACAACGCTTTGTCCTGATCCAATCGCAAGCCAAATTAACCTCGGATGCTCTCCAATAGATAAACCTATATCTAATCGGAACATAAGTAAATTCTTGGCTTTTGAATTCATTAATAATAGATGCACTATCCTGTTATACGCAGTATTACGTCCGTATTACTATTATTGATTAACGATCTTGTGGTAATAAATAATAAATCTGCTTTATGCACTCTATGTATTTACATTAAGCTGGTATTCCTAGGAAATACGTTTTGAAAGATTAAAAGTATATATTTAAGTAAAACTAAAAAATAAAGACATATAAAATTTTGTATAAAGACGAGATGACAGAACATTAGTATAGTAGAACAATAACTGCTTAGTTTCACTCTATAAATTATTTGGAATAGATGGCTATTTTTTATTGGAAAGATAAGTAAACGAGCGTTCGAGTCACCTGATGGTAAGTGATCACTGATGCCCACGGCACCTTGCAACACCACAGGTGTTGCAAGTAGACTATTCCACAGTAGTGTTGTACGCGGTAAAAAGTATCTACGAAACCGCACAGTAATAGAATTTCAAGTGCCCAGGTGATGGAGATGATATAATATATCTATGATTATCTATTATGTTTGTAGTATTTTGCACAAATATAGTAATAATAATAAATTCAAATGATCGATAAAAGAGACTTTCGCCAGTATTGAATTGTCGAAGCGAGCTTACATTAAGCTGCCATCGACTACTGTGAAACACGAATCTAATAGTTGTTTTTTTCCATAACATAAGTTATAATTTTATGATAGAAACTACAATTTTAGCAGTTATTTACTATTTATATATAGTATTCAAATTATATTTAAAACTGTCTTTAAATTATTTATGGACAGAGTGTTACTAATTAAGCTGGTTTGATTTAATTTCACTGCTTTTTTGAAGAACAAATACTGAACTTCTGTCCACGGCGTCGCATCATAGTAATGGTTGTGGAAAATAGGATAAAGAGCGAAAATAAACTAGTCTGGCAATTTTAACGTCAATTTTTTTCTCCCTTAAGTTGTGCGGTGTACCGCAGGATTTTGTTGCCCGTGCCTTTTTCTCGCCTTTTTTGCTCTTATTGTAATTAGTATTTTACTAGTTTATGGGTTCTTAAGTTTCAAGCATCAATTTCAATGTTGCTTGACATCAATTATCTGTCATTTTAGAAAATTCCTATGTTATTTAAAAAAATGAGTTTTACTAAACGTACGTACGTTGCGTATTTCGGTGGATTTCTAAAAGCTTAGAATCTAGACTTGTGCTTAAGAACACTGTTTATTTCGTTGCCTCAAGAATTTCACCCTAAGTCTATTTAGGGTGAAGAACGCAACGAACAATACGCGGCAATGCACTATTTACTTTGTATAAATAAATATTTAGTCTCAACATCTGTCAACTTTGCACATTCTACAGTATGAAGAAAATAATACAATATGACAGAAGTATTGCATCAAAAGGAATATAGTTAATTTAAAGCAGAAACAAAGGAGATCAAGAGCATTCAGATGGTTTAAAAGTATTATTTACATTAACGTTTCATTTAGATACAAGACAGTAAGATCAAGGTAGTGTTGTATATACTACATGATGATGTAGTGCTATTAAAGGAGTTTTACTGTTTACACAGTCTAATCATTTTGCAACTTACTCGATTTGTCATAGATTTGTCGTTGCTGGAATTACATTTTTGGTATTATTTAGTACATTTTACTAAATCTCAAAATTTCTAGATTGTTTACACTTATTAATATCTACACCGAGAATAAAGGCTAGTACAAATTTCACCATTACCATACTAGCTATTAGCTGCGGCTTGCACATTACACATCACTAATTTTATGTGCCTGATGTACTAGTTAGGGCTGCAAGTATAGTAGCAATCAGAACGATTAACGTATCAAATAATTGATTAACGTCACGAATTGCTTACTTTTATTAATAGACTAATTAATATAAAAATATTTTATGACTTTAAACTAGCTATTCCTGAAAGCAGAAATAACTGGTTTAAAACGTAGACAAAGTAATTTATATCAAAATAAATATAAAATTCAAAAAGTCTCAAAAATTAATTTATAGTTATGAGCATACCATATTTTACCTCTTTGTAGTTTTTGTGTAGTATAGTTATAGTTATATCGAATATGTGCCCCTGACCTTTTTAGCAAGTAATTTTGTTTAATGTACAAAACATTATTGAAAGCTGTAGGTCTTAAGGCACGTTTTATATATATGTATTATTTTCTGCGTATTTATTTTTGGAATAAAATATAAACGTACAACATAAACTATAGAAATACTTCAAAAACACAAGTAATCCTATCGTAATATATCAATGTACCAATATTTTAATATATTTGTCCTTCACACTGTATAAGTGTATAAGTGCAACTATAACAGTGGTATTATCAGCGTGCACCTACTAACTCCTTTTTATTTAATAAAAGCTTATCAATGTATTGTAAAACTTTGTCAACTAATGTATTTTTGATTACTTAACGTAGATTTAACCTTTTTTTATGTCTGACCAACTACGCTTGTTGGCAAAGTGTTGGTATGGAAGTGAATAATCGTAGCACAGTAAGTAGCAAGCTGCTGTAATAATTGAACTAGTTATAACCATTGTAGTGACTAACTGATTCAATATTATATAATATTTAATGCAAGTTGTCGTGGCGCAATGGCATAAAATCTAACATTTTTGGGTTTTATTCTCATATGGATATCAATATTATTATTTTTTTTCACTCTGGTAACATTCAAACGCAGCATTGAGTTACCAATTAATAAACAGTATATTGAAAGGGAAAATAATATACTAACACTAAATTCGGAGTACCTAATCTTCTAAAACCTAAAACATTTACACTAAAAAAATGCACTAGCTTATTAGGAATTAGGGTTCTCTCTCTCTACCATTCCATGTGGGAGATGAACTAAAAAAATAATCTCTAATAATTCACATATATTTACTTTCACATATATCACTTTAATGTCATGGTTTCATATTGAGTAAATAGTGTAATTATATTTTGAGTACACGTACGTGACAACGATGCCTCCGGCCATATTGGATAGGCTGCTACGAACACATTATTATATTACTAGTGAAAATTGATTTTCACTTTAGGTGTACCGTTATTATGGTAAAATTATATTTTGGACGTTCTACAGTGTCGTCTTACAATGAAAGTGTACAATATGTATATTAATCGGAGAATATGTTTACTATTTTTTTATAAATTTTAGTATTTTTTTTTATGTTAGAGGGAAACGGGCAAGTGGGTCACCTGATGTTAAGAGATCACTGCTATCCATAGACACCCATGAAACCCGAGGTTTTGAGAGTACGTCGTCTGCCTTAAGTTTTATACAACAAATTTACCTTTAATTATTTTCTAATAATAATAGTAATATGAATCTAAAAAGATCATTAATAGAGTTTTTAAATTTTGTTTGAATACGAATAGGTAAGCTTAATTTTACCTGCACATTCAGTTTTGTTACTTCGCTATGTTTTGATCCTATTAGTGCAGAATGGGAAACTGAAATACCTTCACTGTACAAGTTCTTCTCTATACTTTAAAGTACATTGTAGAAGATGTTCTATTAAAGTGTAAAGAGAATTCATTGTTATCACTCTCACTACTAATTTCCACTACATACAAATAAACAGCAAGCTTATTCCTGGTCCACTAGTAAGATTTTTAGAATAAAGAATAATTTATTTTAAAATTAAAATTTTTAATTGTTATTAAATTGGGATTTATTTTTTATAAGATTAGAATCATTAACTTTAATCGAAAATTGAAAAATAGCTTTAAAAAAATTTAAACCTTTTAAAATACTCAAGAAACTCAAAATTTTAGATCTAAATTTTCTAAGTTTTAAAAACAAATGCTAAATAAACAAGATTATTATTATTATTATTATTTAGTTAATATACCTACTTATCACAGTGCATCTCTGAACGTCAACATCGAATCATATTCTCACACCAAAAGCACTGTGTCATGTTTGGACATGGTCAATGCACTAAAATAGGACTGAGCTGGTCACGTCTGTCTAAAGATTCTTGGGCTATCTATTGATTGGTCTCAAAAAGATAAATAAAAGAACTAAAAAGGAAATAGGAGGCGAGTTGCCCAGTATAGGCTTGACATAAAATAGGCAAGAGTAAATGTAGTAAAGAGGCAGTGAGATATAATAATATAGTAATAATTATATTTTTTTAAATTACTTCATATTTGAGGTTGTATACATATATATGTTTATTACTGAAAATTGAAATTGAATTGAAATTTGATTTGAAAATTGAAATTGAACAATAAAATTATTCAAAGATCTTATTTCATAGCGTAACAATCGTGCCAGTTGAGCATTAACGACTTTACCAATGTCACGTTATACGAGTATATACGAATACAAATATACGAAAGTGATTGTATGGAAGGAAATAACGTTATATAACAGGAAAATGCATGGGAGACCTAGTTGAAATATGTCTAGAAAACTATTTCCATTATAAGGCTAGTCCAATAAAAGTGCTCAAAATTATTTACCGTTAATCTTTACGCTTGAACATATTTCAAAACGATCAAATTTAAAATAAAATATTAAATTCTATGTTTATATACAGTATAAAACAAATGCTCCAACATATGTATTACTAATATTTTTCAACTGAAATTTAATTTGTTAGGTGATCCACTGAGTAATATGGTGTGCAGCTTTTGAGATATAGCACAGAAAAATTTTAAGAAAATAATAAATGAAATAATATTGATACAACAGTATTGATGGTTTCAAATTAGAATGTTGTAATATTTGCAAAAACATACACTTTCCTAGTTACACGCTTTATTTGGTATAGAGCAAGACAGACAGACAGTTAATACTGAGAGTTAAGAGACTTCCTTTTTATTATCGAACTTAACCTGAAAGTTATTTTGTTTAGCTAAAAGAAAACCGAATTTCACAGTTTATTAAACCTATAGTTTTTTGTAATTAAATATATGTAAAATTATAATATGTGAAATAAAATTTAAAACAGGATTCATGTCACCAGATATGGTCCTAATATAATCTTAAGTTAGTTTCGGGTTGGAGCCAAACCCGGATTAGAAATTCTACAGCCCTTTGTCCAACTTGTACTGGCTCGGCTTTAACTTTCGCTTTCTGATATAAACATTATTACAGTAATATGCTAATCCTTCAAAATTTGACTAATTAAATTGTGCTATTTTCAAAAAAAATACATATAACCTTTTTTACTTTAAATTTACTATATCAATAATATTTACTATATTATTAAAAATATTATTTTTATTACATTAATAAATTATATAGAAATATTTATTATAAATTTAATTCGTGGAAAAATTTAATTTCCGTTTACTTGTTGCGATTTCTACCAATACTTAAGCTAAATATAAGAGAGAGCCTAAGAGATTTTATATTTCCAAAAGCTATACTATTCGAAAAGCTGCCTGTAATTTATTAAATAATTATTAATTATACAAATAGTTAATAATTACTTTACAAATTACAGATAATGTTATAGATAATTAAATATGAATTTGATTATCTACAAAAACGGCAAAAAATAATAACAAGAACCATATTCCTTAATTTTTATTTTTAGACAACCTGAATGTAAATTTTAATACTGTGAAAGAACACTTTTGTAAAATGGAAAATTTTACAACCAACATTGTAGTTGAAACAAAAAAATGTTTTAGACACGTTACTGAGAGACTGAATAAATATTCGTTGTTTTTAAAAGGACACTTCTACATTATCTACATTTTTAAAGCATGGTTATTTTTACTTTGTTTTAGTGAATTGAAATTTTATTTAGTAATTTGATAAAAATAATATTTAAAACACAATCTATAATTAATTATAGATTGTTGCTTTTACTTAAGCAAGGTCAATATATAATTCTATCGCAAAATATTTTCATTTTTTGTACTGAAAAAAAAAAATTAAATATAGAACTATTATTTTTGTAAAAGTAAACAGCATTGCTATAATATTGTTTTAACGAATATACTACGTAATAGTTAAAAAAAATATACACAATTTCACTTTAAATAAATGAAGCGATCGTCAAATGCAACAAGTAAAACCTACGTGAGCTCGAGTCGCTGGCGGTAATTATTTCATTAACATTCGACGTGGTAAGGTAATAATAAAATAATTTCCTACATTATTTATTTAGTTTAATATAAATTTAAAAATATATTAAAATATAGAGCTGGTATGGTGTATATTATATTTTATTGAAACAAAAAAAAATGACAAAATAAAATATTTCACGTTTCTAAGCAAATAAATGAAAATGCATACCTTAAAAATCCTTATATGTATGAAAATAAATAAAAACTCGACGGCAACGAACAACACAGTATCAGAATGGGCACAGAACACGCGCGTCCGTATCGCGCGGAGGCAGCGGTTGCACTGCCCGCCCGCCCTGCCTCCCCTACCTGTTACAGGTAAAGTAGCTCATATTGACGGACAAATTGATTCCTTCATTAGCTTTGCTCTTGACAATAGTCATTTTAAATTTATTTCTTAAGCAAATATTTATGTTAGAAAATGATTTTTTTTAATAACAAGTGCGAGCTTTAAGCTTTGGACAACATTTGGGCGGCATTACATTCGATTTAATTTATTTAAATTAAGATTATCATTATTATAGCTTCACGCTTTATCCCGCATACGACAGGGTGGGCAGAGGGAACTGCAGGAACCGTAGAACCTAGTATTAAGACACTCCGTTGCTTAGTCCTTGCTTTCTCCGTCCCCGTATTCCGCCTTTTTCGAGGCATTGCGTGTTGAGTGGCGGAACGCAACGCAAATTAAGATAATATATTTTTCTGAGATAGTTTAAAATAAAAAATAAAGGTTATATTGAAAAGATTTTTCGAAATTCCTACGTTCCACGTTTCCACGTTCCCGCACGTAGTGTTTGGACACTGTTGATATGTTAGCAGCTTTAGAATTTCGATAGTGGGTGAAAAATTATAAATTGGACTTTAAAGCTTTTATTATGTATATATTCAAACATATAATATAATATATGTTTTAATATATACATCATTAAAGCTTTTAATGTTCAATTTACACGTATGTTTTCCATATTTCCTTAGGGTACAGAATTTGCTTTTGCCAATGGCATTTTAAAAAAAGGCTTCATACTCAAAACGAAGCCGAAAAAATAGGACCGGAAAAACAAACGGGCTTGAGGCACACGTTTGTGAATATAGTGTCACCCGAATACTTTGAACTTTTGTTACTTACATTCAATGTCAGAAGCTTTCTTACTTTCATAAAAAAGATACATTTAACAAATATAATTCATGTGAATTTTAGTCATTTAATTAAAAAAAAATGTAATTTAGCTTCGTAAAACATAATTTTGTATGTTTTTTTTAAAGGTGGCAAACGAGCAGAAAGACCACTTGATCTTAAATGATTCTTACATCCACAACCAGAGAGGATGTGAATGCGTTGCCAACTAAATCTCGTATTTAATCCCTCTTTATGGGTCCTTAGAACTTATTTTAACTACAGATATTAAATATTAGGACACCACCCACTTTTTAAAGATATGCCTGCGTTACTAGAAAATTTTGAACTTATTTATTGTATGATTTATAAATTCCAGAATTAAACATCAAAGTATTGTTAAAGGATTTTATATTACTTTTTATTTTTATATAAGAGTAATATATGTCTAAAATGTCATTATTACATTGTTTATTTATGTGTTCACGCTTTATACTGCACGTAACAGATTTGGCAGAGGGCTCTGCAGGAACCATAGCAACCATAGTGTTAAGACACTTCGATGCTTAGTCCCTGCTTTTTTCCCTGCCTGCTTTCCTTGCCTGCCCTGCTTTCGCTGCCTGCATACCCACTTTCCGCTATTTTCAAGGCATTATTAATTAGGTTGGATTTAAAAGCAAAATAAAAAAATCGAATCGTTATATAGTATTTAGTTTGTGTGAAAATTTTTGCAAGATCCAAATATGTACCATGAATAAGTAACATGTTATTCGGAACGCTACATATGAGTCGAATACTAAAACATTATTTTACAGTGATGTACATCTGCTATGGGTAGCTAACATTTTTTGAACTTTTTGTATAATAAGCTCAGAACTAAAGATTACACAGTCGTATTATCAGCATAGATCACGACTAAATTACTTTTGTAAGAGTATTACTAAGTGAAAAAAAAGCGGGCTTCTCAAATTACAGATAATATTTCTCCTGGTGGCATCTGGCCTCAGTAAATGAAACATTTTGAATATACGCCGAGTTAGAAATGTAAGCTTGATATTCTTTCTCTTTAAAAATTTGTGAGTAGTGAGAATTACATACGTAGCTAGCTACCACGATTATGCTGTAAGGTTGATTACAATAGATATCTACAGCTTATGTTCTCTAAGCGAGATTTTAAACCATTTGCATAATAAAATATGAAAATTATCTGATTGAACATACGTAACAAATAAAATAATTTGTTTCCTCAATCAACCTTAAGATATATTGTAAAACGCTACTGAGACATACCGGGATATACCGAGTTGCCTTAGTTTTTTATTAATTGTTTGACCTCCTCCTACATTAATTAATTTTTAAATAGCTCTCTTCAAAATCATTATGAGGACCATCGTGGCGCAGAGGCGTGAGCGTCTGTAAACACAACGGTTTGTGGGTTCGATTTGCATTTGGGGAATATGGATTTTTCTATTTCCATTTTCTTCGCTCTGGAAAACTAGGCAACGCGCGGCGTTGAGTTCCGCCACTCAATACACAATGCCTCGAAAAAGGTGGAAAGCGGGGACAAAGAAAGCAGGGACTAAGCAACGGAGTGTCTTAACACTAGGTTCCACGGTTCCTGCAGTTTCCTTTGCCTTGCCATGTGCGGGATAAAAGCGTAAAGCTAAAAAAAAGTTTTTATATGGTTGAAATTGGTTGAAATTAACTAAATTCTTTCTATAGTTAGCCAGTGTACGTCTCAGTGTCTAGAACTATCATCAATTTGTTTCTATAACTTCAAAAGCAACACTAGTAGAACTATTTTGAATTTTGTTATTTTTATGAACGCGCTAATCTCAAGAACTGTAAATTCGAAAGAAAATTTTTTTTTTACACTTTATCTGTGGTCAGATATATATATATATATATATATATATATATATATATATATATATATATATATATATATATATATATATATATATATATATCTGACCACAGATAAAGTGTAAAAAAAAATTTTCTTTCGAATTTACAGTTCTTGAGATTAGCGCGTTCATAAAAATAACAAAATTCAAAATAGTTCTACTAGTGTTGCCTTTGAAGTTATAGAAACAAATTGATGATAGTTCTAGACACTGAGACGTACACTGGCTAACTATAGAAAGAATTTAGTTAATTTCAACCAATTTCAACCATATAAAAACTTTTTTTTAGCTTTACGCTTTTATCCCGCACATGGCAAGGCAAAGGAAACTGCAGGAACCGTGGAACCTAGTGTTAAGACACTCCGTTGCTTAGTCCCTGCTTTCTTTGTCCCCGCTTTCCACCTTTTTCGAGGCATTGTGTATTGAGTGGCGGAACTCAACGCCGCGCGTTGCCTAGTTTTCCAGAGCGAAGAAAATGGAAATAGAAAAATCTATATTCCCCAAATGCAAATCGAACCCACAAACCGTTGTGTTTACAGACGCTCACGCCTCTGCGCCACGACGGTCTTCATAATGATTTTGAAGAGAGCAATTTAAAAATTAATTAATTTAGAAGGAGGTCAAACAATTAATAAAAAACTAAGGCAACTCGGTATATCCCGGTATATCTCAGTAGCGTTTTACAATATGTCTTAAGGGTGATTGAGAAAAAAAATAATTTTATTTGTGACGTATGTTTAATCAGATAATTTTCGTATTTTACTATTCAAATGGTTTAAAATCTTGCTTAGAGAACATAAGCTCTAGATATTTATTGTAATCAACCTTACAGCATAATCGTGGTAGCTAGCTACGTATGTAATTCTCACTACTCACAAATTTTTAAAGAGAAAGAATATCAAGCTTACATTTCCAACTCGCCGTATATTCAAAATGTTTCATTTACTGAGGCCAGATGCCACCAGGAGAAATATTATCTGTAATTTGAGAAGCCCGCTTTTTTTCACTTAGTAATACTCTTACAAAAGTAATTTAGTCGTGATCTATGCTGATAATACGAATGTGTAATCTTTACTTTTGAGCTTATTATACAAAAAGTTCAAAAAATGTTAGCTACCCATAGCAGATGTACATCACTGTAAAATAATGTTTTAGTATTCGACTCATATGTAGCGTTCCGAATAACATGTTACTTATTCATGGTACATATTTGGATCTTGCGAACATTTTCACACAAACTACCATATAACGATTCGATTTTTTTATTTTGCTTTTAAATCCAACCTATTTAGTAATGCCTTGAAAAAAGCGGAAAGTGGGTATGCAGGCAGGGAAAGCAGGACAGGCAAGGAAAGCAGGCAGGGAAAAAAGCAGGGACTAAGTATCGGAGTGTCTTAACACTATGGTTGCTATGGTTCCTGCAGAGCCCTCTGCCAAATCTGTTACGTGCAGTATAAAGCGTGAACACATAAATGAACAATGTAATAATGACATTTTAGACATATATTACTCTTATATAAAAATAAAAAGTAATATAAAATCCTTTAACAATACGTTGATGTTTAATTCTGGAATTTATAAATCATACAATAAATAAGTTCGACATTTTCTAGTAACGCAGACAAATCTTTAAAAAGTGGGTGGTGTCCTAATATTTAATATCTGTAGTTAAAATAAGTTCTAAGGACCCATAAAGAGGGATTAAATACGAGATTTAGTTGGCAACGCATTCACATCCTCTCTGGTTGTGGATGTAAGAATCATTTAAGATCAAGTGGTCTTTCTGCTCGTTTGCCACCTTTAAAAAAAACATACAAAATTATGTTTTACGAAGCTAAATTACATTTTTTTTTAATTAAATGACTAAAATTCACATGAATTATATTTGTTAAATGTATCTTTTTTATGAAAGTAAGAAAGCTTCTGACATTGAATGTAAGTAACAAAAGTTCAAAGTATTCGGGTGACACTATATTCACAAACGTGTGCCTCAAGCCCGTTTGTTTTTCCGGTCCTATTTTTTCGGCTTCGTTTTGAGTATGAAGCCTTTTTTTAAAATGCCATTATATATATATATATATATATATATATATATATATATATATATATATATATATATATATATATATATATATATATATATATATATATATATATATATATATATATATATATATATATATATATATATATATATATATATATATATATATATATATATATATATATATATATATATATATATATATATATATATATATATATATATATATATATATATATATATATATATATATATATATATATATATATATATATATATATATATATATATATATATATATATATATATATATATATATTTTTTTTTTTTTTTAGCTTCACGCTTTATCCCGCACATGGCAGGGTAGGCAGAGGGAACTGCAGGAACCATAAGAACCTAGTGTTAAGACACTCCGTTACTTAGTCCCTGCTTACTCCGTCCCTACTTTCCGCCGTTTTCGAGACATTGCGTGTTGAGTGGCGGAACTCAACGCCGCGCTTTGCCTTAGATGCCAGAGCGAAGAAAATGGAAATAGAAAAATCCATCTTCTCCGACTGGGGATCGAACCCAGAAATCGTCGTGTTAGTCGCGTTACAGGCAGACGTTGCGCCTCTGCGCCACGACGGTCCTCATACGGTATATATATATATATATATATATATATATATATATATATATATATATATATATATATATATATATATATATATATATATATATATATATATATATATATATATATATATATATATATATATATATATATATATATATATATATATATATATGTGTAATGTTCACAAATATTTCATTCTATCTGAATAAGTAGAAGTTGCAAGTAAAAATTTGTATTTATATTAAATCAATAAAATCTTAAAATAATATTAAAATAAAAAAATAAATAAGTAAAAGAAAATTAATTCAACATGTAAATATGCTAAATGTGTCTAAAAAACCTAACGAGATCGAATAGCCAGCACAAACTCTCACGCGAGCTTAAAATAATTCACAGGCTTTCATATAAAATCGGTGATATTTAATATTTGCCGCATTTGTATTCATTTGAGCTACTATGGAATTGTATGAATTCGTCCATTATCAATTCTGTTTTTGTGAACTTTAAAAACGGTAATAATTGTGGCTCACAAAAAATATTGAAGATTTTAAATAATGCTAAAATTCTAAATATAAACTTGTAGTACTTAAGAAGTATGTAATGTAAAAAAGGAAAAATACGTGAAAATTCTATTATGAAAGAGGTGAAGGGGTATGCAGAGACGCTGCGCTTGGCGCCTCGTTTTCTCTGACTACTCCGTTAAGGATATGTATATATGTAATTTAATAACTTGTCATAATATCATTTATTATAATATTTAAAAAAGCACTTATAAATACAATATTAGTAATATACTACTTTAAAATTCAAATAGAGAGCTTTTCATATCCTAAGATAAGACTAAAGATAGGGATTATTTTGTTTTTGATTAAATATTTAACGTTTGGTAAATACCCTATATTAAATAAATTAAAATTGTAATATCTTAACATTCAAATTTATTCACGCTTAAGTTAAGGGTTAAACATTTTTTATAAATTAATATCATGGTGCATTAAACATTTTTAACTGCAAACACAACTGCTGTGCTGGAGAATTTGTAGTATAAAATATGAGCTTAAGGCAAAGAGAATTAAAACATATCGAGAATTTATAATATTATTAAGCTTTTAAAAGCCAATTTATTCAGGTTTCCCATTTACTAAGAAAATACTGGGCAAGTAAACCTTCATTGTAGCTCCCCAGGGTAACCCTGAGCTTGCGTCTGTTTGATAAAACGGAGAATTGAGTGTTAATGATAATTAATAATTGAATTTTAGTTTCGCATGGAGAATTTTGGTTAATGTTATCATATCTTAGCTCTGTTTGACATTTAATTGACTTTATAATGATTATACGATATTATAATTAAATGAATTGGTAAAAAAATGGTAGACAATAGTTCCTGAGATAAATAATTTAAACTTTGTCGTTCAGTAATAGCATATAAATGTTTATTGAATCCACTACACTACTACCATACAAAAAATCCAAGTCTCTCCCATCTTGCAAGTTGTAAAAATCATACCTAATTAATTTTTAACATATTGTGATAATAACATCCTAAGGCGATGCGATGCTGGATTTTAATTTTTTTGTAAACCATAAAATAGAGTTTTAAAAAACTTTAAAATAAGATTCATTAGACATTTTAAATTCTTTATTACAATAAAATCCGATCGATTTAGTGAAATTTATTATAATTTTATGAAAACCTTGCTTGATGAATATGCTATTTTATAAGTTATCTAAGATTAAGATTATATATCTCTATATATTTAAACATTAATTTTTATTTATAATTAGCATAAGATATATTTACTATCTCTTTTTATGGTATAATATGTTACCTATAGATGCCTATACAGCACTATTAAAACATACATGTCAAGTACGGAGACAACAAATATGACTTGGTAAATTCGATCTCGTAGATATTGTAGCTTCGTTAAATTGAATGTCCGAGCTACTCCAGTGTACGATACTACGAATATTGTCCTACAGTCAATACCATGTTTAATACACAACCGTATTCTGACGAGACAATATTCAATTGTCAACGTTTCGTCTCGAAACGTTATTTCGTAAATTACAAACCAACTGTCCGAATGTGTTTAAATGAAGTGAAATACTTTTATTGGTTCATTATATTTTGTTAAGAATCGTCGTGGCGATGTGTAGGCGTCTGTCGTCGTCTGTAAACGCGACGGTTTGAGGGTTCGATTCCCATACGAGGAAGATGGATTTTTCTACTTCCATTTTCTTCGCTCTTAAAACTAGGCAAAGCGCGGCGTTGAGTTCCGCCACTCAACACGCAATACCTCGAAAAAGGTGGAAAGCGGGGACGGAGAAAGCAGGGACTAAGCAGTGTCTTAACACTAGGTTCCACAGTTCCTGCATTTCCCTCTTCCGTGTGCGGGATAAAGCTCAAAGCTAAAAAAAACATATATGTATAATTTTCATAATACAATATTATAAATTTTAGTAAATTTATTTATTTATCATAAATTAACTGAATTTAAGTAAGTTTATCTCCTTTAAGAAAAACTATATTTTTTCTATTATACAAATCGTGTTATAAACGGCAGGGCTCAACGCCGCGTTGGCATTACTTTAATTTGACCAATAAATGTTCAGATTTGAATACTTTCATCAAATTTTCTTATTTGTACCTTGTTTTGTTTTGCAGTAAACAAAACAATTTGGAACTTTTAAGCTTATTAAGCTAACACAATCAACTAATTGCCATGATCTCTTAAGATAATTAATGCAGATTTAATAAGAAAATATATAGATATCTTTCTACTTTTACATTTTCTTTTAATTAATCATTCATATTTTAATTCCTTTTCGATAAAACATAAAAAAACATATACATATTTTCTACCTTTTACTAGAGCCTTCTTAATGAACGTTATTAAAATAAATACATACAACTTCTCAGTAAGTTACTTCGGTACGCTAAATAAGTGAGAGATAGTGCCCATTTTTTTATAAGATGCAACAAAAGCTAAAGATAAATTAACTTGAAACTCATATATAAATTAACTTGAATCGAAGTTAATACCTCTGAATCTTAAAATTGTCAGCGGTTTAATTAATAACTTGTTATAAAAAATTGGATAACTATTTTACAAAAGCTATGTCTTAACACTAGGTTCCCATGGTCCCTGCAGTTCCCTCTGCCTACCCTGCCTTGTGCGGGATAAAGCGTGAAGCTAAAAAAAAAAACATTATTTTACAACTTATAAGATAACATTGAATTAGATCGTTTTGTTTATTAAGTTTTTTATTTTTACTGAGTAAGAAAGTTTTTTAGAAAACAGCGGTCACTGTGCTACGATCATATCAAAGTCTAACTTAAAAAAATATTACGCTTGTTGCAAATATTTATTATCCCAGCATATCTGCAGGTATTTCACAATTTCAGTGCTTAAAGATTTTTGTTAAGGATAATCCTTTGACGTTTTCTAAATATTGTAAGTTATAATTTCAAATTATAAGATATTTAAAATATATACAATGCTTTAAATGGGACTCGAATTTGCGCCTCTTGAACTACATATAAAAAATTAAGCTAAATATAATATGTTAATTTGATTCAGGTAATTTCGGATGTTAGGTACATACAAACTAATCCTTTGACAGACGTGATTAATAAAAGGTACACGCATAAACTAATGGTTAAATAAGAATAAAAAATATATATTATTGTCAATGTACAACATTTTATGTTTTTAAATTTTACTGTATATATTAACAAATTGCAATACTGTTAAAATATAGAGCTTATTAGCAAACGGAATGTTATTTCAAAAAACGTGACTGAACTGAACTAAACAGCTATAAGTGCATAACCGTTTCTATTTCAGTAGTCCGACGTTAAGTCCTATGAGAGAAGCATTGGCGAATGCAGTTCAATTATTTAGTTATTTATAGCAACTAGCATTCGTTGTACATTCAAAGCGAAAATTGAGTGACCATTCTCCAGTTTCTTTATTTGAAAATTAGTAAAATGAGGCCAAAGATTGTTGCATAACATATTGGAATTTTATAAAAACCCACATCATAACATGAGCTAAAGGATCGTATTTTTAAGACACTTCTTTCAGTTTCCGCATGAATTACAGACATATCGCTTATTGCTATAGAGGAAGAGAAAAATAGAGAAAAAAAATATTAATTAATCAATATCTCTAGCGGGAACCAAATCCGTAATTGCTTTGTAGATATATCACACAACTCTCTGCGCCACAATGGCCTCACGTTTTCGAAAATATACATAATAAATAAATCTAAATATTCTCAAAGTGAACCTTCGTTTCAATCCATATTAATAGCTAAATAACAATTACGGCTAGATATTTTTGACAGTACTGAAATTTACATTACAGCTTTGCCATTCAGAACTACAGTTTGTATTGCCTACACGTATTATATAATACAGTGCTAACTATTTGACCTTCTCCATATTTCAATGAACTGAATTTACTCCTCGTAAACATTTGTGGCGCCTTTATAGACTAGTGGAGCTGCGTTCGCGTAATCGTTTTGGGTTTAATTATTATATATTATGAATATTTCAATATTTATTGAGATATTTGTCACTTTTAAACCAAGATATTGAAATTTTGCAATAGGGTAGTGGGCGAATGATATAAGCTGTCGGTAGTTTGAAATAAAAATAACTCACAGAAGATTCCATTTTATGGACACGCTATGAATAAATAGAAAAAGAAGTTTTTGTATGTTGAAGCAGGGACTAACCAACGGAGTGTCTTAACACTAGGTTTCTACGGTCCCCGCAGTTTCCTCTGCCTACCCTGCCATGTGCGGGATAAAGCGTGAATCTTTAAAAAAAAAGAAGTTTTTGTAAAGTCTACCAGTGACCACAACATAAATAAATAAAAATTACAAAATTCAAAGATTTATTATACTGAAGAAATCTAGGTTTCAGCACTCAAGACGCATTGCATTTTTAATTAGAATAATATAAAACTGGAGATTAATATTTCATAATTATTTTAGCTGTACATTGTACCCCACAGGATTACCTTACCTTAGCAAACTTACCTTACACTTACCTTAGCAGGGTAAGTACGGCAGACTATAAGTGTCTAGTGTTAGGATATTTTCCCCGTTTTCCACCTTTTGAGGAATTGTTAAAGGAAAACATGTTTAGTGGTTAAGCTCAACGCCGCTCTTTGCCTGGTTGAAAGAAAATGAAAGTAATTTATCCCAAGCGAGAATTGAACCAATACAAGCCGTCGTGTTTACAGGCACAACTGCCAATATTATTACAATTAAGTAGATAAGTTCATCATGAGCGTGACTTTTTAGCGTGAGATTTTTTTTAAGATTTCATTTATAATATTAATTAAGCTTCAATATTTAATAATCATAAATATTATTTTAATAAGGTATTTATTTCTTTATAAATCTCATATAGTCAAAGTATCGACTATACGTGCACGTCGCTTCTTAAGCCGAATTTAATCGGATAAATTTTATTAATATTTTATACAGCTTACATAAAGCTTAAAAGCTTATGATGTAAAATAGTTAAAGCTTATCCATTTTTCGTTTAATACAACTTATACTACCCCAAAAGGTAAAAATTTAAATGGTTATTACCCGTATCATAATTGTAATAGCTTAGACAGTGGAAACTAAATGTCATTTTTTTTCAATTTTAGTCAAAATTGAAGACATAATATAAGATTTTCCACTCAACTTGACATCGACAACATAAGAGTCAGATACTGTCGATAATCTATTAAATATTGGAATTCATAGGAAATTATGCTTCCAATCGTAATAATAGATTTGCACATATGCACTACATTCACGCTTCCCTTATCCAGTGACATGAATATATTACAAGTAGCAAGAATAGTTCGTTTGAAGATCTATTCCTATTAGAATATTGAAAAATACTTTGATGTGACCTTCAATAAAAATACTTACACTTATATGTTTATTTCTGCGTAAATTTATTTTAAGAACTGACTGGCTGTTACTAATAGTGTACAGTGAATAATTGAAAAATAAAATAGAAAATAGCACAACACCGATTAAGTTCCAGGTTATCCTTTTTTATATAATTTTCACAATTAAGAATATATATAGAATGATAAATTTAAAAGAAAATCGTATAAAATATAACGCGTCTAGCTATAAGTGTGATTCCTTGATAAGTGTGTTAAAAAGTTGTTTACATCCATGTAAATTTGTACTTCAATACTAATTTGTTTTTAAATTTACATTATTCGCGTATTTACTTCTTTTTTTGCACAAGCTTAGTGAATTTGATATTAAAAAACTTTACGAGGTATCTCAGAGTTTTTAAAAAAATGTAATGGTTTGCTGTGAAGTATAAAATAAATATATGTAAACAACTACTTCGTATATTGAAATTATCAAATGAGCCACCATGGTCTTATAATTATATTATAACGTAATTTAATTTTTTTTACAAATGACGTGCCCAGATAGTACTCAGTCAGAGGGAAATATAATAACGCAGTTTAATTATTGACTTTATTTTACAAAAACAAGCAGGTAGGCAGAGGGCATTGCAGGAACCAAGGGAAAGACACCCCGTTGCTTACTCCCCGCTTCCCTCGTCCCAACTTTTCGTCTTTTTTGTGTTGCAGGTTGAGTGGCAGACTCAACGCCGCGATTTGCCTAGTTTTCAGAGCGAAAATAGAAATAGAAAAATCCATCTTCCCCGACTGGTTATCCAACCCAGAAACCGTTGCGTTACAGGCAGACGTTGAGCCCCTGGGCCACGACAGTCTGGGCCTCGATTTCATTATTTATAGAATTATATTATATTATAGTAACTTAAAAGCATAGATATAAGTCTACGATTACAAGTACATTTATTTTATTTAATTCCAAATAAACTATACAGATTAATCTAATTGATGTTAATAAAATAAGTAGAGATTAATTAGCACTAACCAAATCAAGTTCATCATATGACTAATTTCAATTGTAAAATTATATATATATATATATATATATATATATATATATATATATATATATATATATATATATATATATATATATATATATATATATATATATTGTGTATTATATACAATTTCAAATCTCGGAAATTGTAAAGTCATATCTAAATTGCCACGGTTTTGGCGAAACGCAATCACAGTAATGTAATTTGTTATCTCCCTACAAGTATATTGTTTTGAATTACGAATTCGCAGGTCTAATTCTGTGTTTAAGTGAATAGAGCTGCTTAGGAGCATAATAAAGTCTAATTTGAGACGGAATGCCAGTTCGTGAACTGCTTTCGGTGTGAACTACTGAGAATTTAATACATTACCTTCTTTGAATGTACATAAGAGGGTAAATTACATTTGAAACGATGTAATAAATAGTTTTATAATAAAATAAAGTATATTTTATAAAAAAAATAAAAATGAATCTATCAGCATGTCGTAGCGCAGTGAAAAGTATTTAAGTGTAAAAACTTAGGTTGTGGGCGAAAGAAATTAATGAATTCTGATAATTTTTCTTACGCTTAGATTTTTTGTTTGTTTCGGTTAAGTTAAATCTGCTATTTGTCAAAGAAAGTTAATTATGTTTTTTTTTCTATTTTAGTGTGCTTTACACTACAAAGCTGAGTAGACCGATTTTGTAACCGAATGTTAAGACACTCTATTAGTTCTTCTCAGCTAAATTCAAGGTGTAATGTTCAAGCGGTGGAGCTAAATACAATGTTTTGTCTGATTATTAATATATATGATATTTAATACCGCTTTACTAAGTTCAGCATAAAATCAATACTGTCGCTTTAATTGCCACAAATTATAAAATGTTAACAAGTTTTTGATAATATATATTTATTTGTATTATCTGGTGTACCAACAACAATGTTACAATAAAATACACATAGATAAAAATAATATACACAAAGTAAAATTGTTTCTAAATGGACAATTCATTATATATAGATATGCACAACATGCAACAACAATCACAAAGCCACAAACAGAGCTACAAATTGCCTATTTTAGTATATTTCATTTTTGTTCTGTTCATTATATTTAGGGTTATCAATTGAATTAATATTTGCTTTGGTTCGCTTTGACTGACTTGACTTTAAGAATAAATGATTTTTTATAGGAATATATGTAATGTAGCTATAAATAATTTTAAAAATACTTAAAACTTATAAAAATTCGAACGCAGTGGGATTTGAACCCGCACCCTCTTGCCATCCGTGCAAGCGCTCTGACCACTGAGCCATGCCTTCTTTATCATACTGTAAAATTCCTTTATGCTTTATACAATTTATTTTGTTATTATTTTTTGTAAAAATCTCTCTACAGAGATGCTAACAACGAAATAAGTTGAAATTTGTAAAAATCTCCTTACGGAGATGTTGACGAATAATCCAATATTACACAATTGGACTTCTTTTTGTCAATTTTTTGAAGAAATATCTACTGTTGGCATCAGTTTTTACATATATTAAAATAAAAAAAATACCAAAATTAGTTCTTAATTAGCCAAGACGTTAAGTGACGTAAATAAGTAAATACGAATACATTATGGAACCTTCTAACTTAAAAGCTAAAATGGTGAAAATTGATAATTAAAAATAAATGTGACTTCTTAATAAAAAGATAAATATAAAATTATATGTGATTGAATATTACTAAATCATAGCATAATATTCAATATTTAATAACAATACGAAAGTAAGGCACGCGGTATAAATTAGGTGACCACCTGATACTATAAAGCGAAGAGCAGAGTTTACTGTTTTATAATTGTTACCCTATCTACAGAAAGGTACCTAATAGATTACAAGAAAGAATAAGCTTGTAAATTAAAGATTCACAGATCCTTTAATAAACATAAAAGTTCACTACTGGCTTTCTGTCGTCATTTTAGTGATCCAGTAGGCAAAAAGAGAAGAAATTCCTTATTTACTGAACTTTTTTCCAATGTTCAAGATATTTAATATAAGACTTCCTGCTTATTAAGATTTCTTCACTTCACTCAGTTTTTAATATCATTAGTCGATTTTAATTAATCGATTTGCTTCCATATTCTGTATCTGACATTCGGCCATCGCTTTCTTAAGCGTCGGGACGTGGGTTACACTAATCTAGATATGAGAACAGTACTCCATATAAGGTTGAACAGGCACTACTTGAGTCTAATTGGTGATTAGGGGTAAATTACTGTCTTACTTCCCCGATGACACCCAGCTTCTTTGTGGCCATCTTTTTTTTGTTTCAAATGATCGCGATACCGGTAGTAAACTGAAACACTGTGGCTCAATATATTTATAATAGTATTGTCAAAAGCTGGCGACATTATAACTAAATATTGTTAATTAAGTGTATTTTACAGAGATCTGCCAAGTTCAGGGACATTCATTTAGTCACGTACATTCATAAGAAGCAAGCAAGTGGGGACGGAGAAAGCAGGGACTAAGCAACGGAGTGTCTTAACACTAGGTTCCCACGGTCCCTGCAGTTCCCACTGTCTACCCTACCATGTGCGGAATAAAGCGTGAAGCTAAAAAAAAAAAGAAAAAGAAACAAGTACTTTACTATAGTGTTCATTAATAGTCAGCGTTATTCAAAGGAAAAGTTGATTTTATTTATACACATGTATATAAAATAGGAACATGGAAAGTCTTTAAAGGCATGTAAAATTCCAAAACGAACACAATTTCGCTTTTCTAAATAAATAATTGTATTAATTTAAATTAATTCATATATTATATTAATATTGTAAATATCATATGGCTTTTCTTACACAACTTTGTTATACAAAAGAGACTATATATAGTATTTTAGTACTCTAATAACCACTATTTCTTAACTTTGATCATAAAACAAAGTATTTATTTGTACTTGCTATCTTAATGTTGTGAATTTAGAAGAGAGAGTTCTCAGTATTCAAAGTTTCGTACTATTCTATGGAATAATATATCTATATTTAATATATTCATAACCCATAAAGGACTAAGCCTTTGTGAAAACAAATTCAAACAAAACCTTCATAAAACTTTCACAAATAACGAAGAAACCACTTCAAATGAGAATTTATATATAAGGATTATGTTAACCCAGATTCATAAGAATAACTCATTAATGTATTTTAAAGGACAATAAAAGTGCCTCGATCTCGTTTTAGTTTAAATTCAGTATCCTATTATGATACACATTTGCACGGCATTCAATTCTGCCACTCTAATTCAATGGAGTGTCTTAATACTAAGATTCTCGGCCTACTCTATCTGTAGGTTAAAATATGATACTTAAATATAAGTATAATATTTCTATGATTTTAAAAGTGCTAACCCAAAGTAAGGATAGAAAAAGCTTAAAGAAAACATATGGAACTCTCGCTACGTTAAAATTTTTATGTTTTCTGTAAGGTTTTTTACAAGTATAATATTTATTATGGTTATTTTAGCATTGACTTCCATTTTCCATATATTTTATTTATACCACATAGCAAAGTACTAACATTAATTCAATTTTAATAAAGAAAACTTTGCCGTGTACCTAAAATCAGCTTCACATATTAAAAGAAATCATAAAAATTCTAACACACCAGGATTTGCACACACGCTTCTTGCAAAGTTACACATATATATTAATGTTAATGTAATATATGTTATAATAGTTCGTAATATGTTAAGAATAAAGTCTAAAGATAAGTAATAACGATATTTGCAAATTACGCAATTATGTTATATTTACTGCCAATAAGATATTTAACGGTGCGATATTTGTCTAAGTGCTTGAATATGCTCATTAATGGAAATCTAATTACGATAATGTATATATGATCTCCAAGACATTGAGTATGGATTTAATATATTACACCATCTACAAATCCTTTAATAAGAATAACCATTTGAGTGATTAATACGACTATATAATGCGACAATCTGACTCTATGAGAAAAAAATGAGTATAGTATGACTTATATAATATTTTTTGACAAAATGAAAATAGTTTCTTTGCAAAATTAACTATAAACTTTATTTGTATCACTATATTAAACTTTTATAAGAAATTCCATTTTCATCTTTAATAGTTCGTTTTAAAAAATGTTTACACGTCACGTACGTTTGACATATTATTACTAATTCTGATTTGATCTAAATATTGTATTAAATCAATTGAATATTTTCTACATAATAATACTTTCCCTGCTACATGCTGGAAACAGTTTACTTATATATTAGTAAATAAAATTTATAACTTATGTTTTTGTAATTGATTATACTCCCGAAGAAGTTGTAGTGTAAATAACATATCTTCAAAATGGCGGCGAAGTAAACCACGCAAGTATTTCTCTACATAGATAATGTGACAAGACGTTAATATCAAGCGTGGTTGTGCTCAAATTTCACACGTATATGCCTCCTTTTAGCTACACATGTTTACTCTTGCTAAATATATCTCAACAACAGATTTAAATTTAATTCTAATTAAAATTTACCTAGCATTTCCATCAGAATTCATAAAATGATGGTAGTTATTTGTTTTTTATTACAAAGCGGATTCAAATACTTTTGAAACTTTTCTACTGATGCTATATACGTATTGTAGTTACCTTTGTAATAGTGATTTATTGGCGGGGATGTGTTTTGCTAGTTCAAAAATATATAAGTGGTTGAGAATTAAAAAAAAATTAACGTTAAAATCCTTATATATGTTATTTATTTTTTTAACTTTACGCTTTATACCGCACATGGCAAGATAGGCACAGGGAAATGCGGGAACCACATGAATGTAGTGTTAAGACACTCCATTGCAAGACACATGTTGAGTGGCGGAACTCAACGCCGCGCTTTACCTATTTTCCAGAGCGAAAAAAATGAAAATGGAAGAATTGATCTTCACCGAGTGGGAATCGAACCCAGAAACCGTTGCGTTTACAGGCAGACGCTACGCCTCTGCGCCACGACGGTCCTATATTATCAGTCGATATCTTATTTATGAGTGTAAATTAATTCATTCATTCAAATGACCTCAAAACACGAACTTATTTTGTTACAACAACACAGCAGTCACCATTCTTTTTTCGGGTGCAATTAGGAGTGCCGCACTGACTAACATAACCGCAATGGTCAAATGAAACACAAAACGAATATGAATCATTTACTTTCCTCGAATATTCCTGTTAGACCGTTCCTGATATATTTTACTCAAGTGAATAATATATGGTGAATTTTAAATTTATTTTCAAATGTATTTATTATATTCATACAAATAATATTGTGAAATTAGTATTGCTATTGACTAAGCGGTCGAAATGCTAGCACGAACGACACGAACTGTCATACACTCTGTGAATATTAAGTATAGTACTTACAAAACTGACCAGAATTTATATAGAGTCAGAATAATGTTCAAAACTTTTCACAGTTTCAATTTCAAATTAAACTTTGCTTAAATGAATCGAAATTTACGATTTGCTGAAATTTTAAAGCTTCAATTTTACTAAGCTCTTTTATATGAATACTCGTCATGACAACCGCTTCTGTGTACGCAACACATACGAGTAATATATGATTTTCAGTATATGTCACTGTTGTAATACTTCCTTATATTTTTTAATTTATTGATATAAATTTCTTTATGATATATTTAAAAAGATCGTCAGGTAGATCGTCCTAGTTTTTCAATTTATATAATAATGTATAGTTTTTTATATAGTAATATATATTTTTTTGGATTGATCCTTTCGTCGGTTGTGAGTGATGGAAATCAATGGAATTCGTATCAATGCTAGTGATCCGCTGGCAAAGCTTCGCCCTTATTCAAAAGATTATTATGTCGCAGTAGGTTCACAGATTTTCTATTTCTTTTTTTTAAGGCGTAGAGCCAATGTCATACAGGCTAGTATATTTTATCTATTCTTTGGAATTAATTATTTGTAGAATCGAAATATTTTTAAAAATAACAATAAGTCTTTTTTACTTTACTGCACTACATCTGTAGTTCTCCAAAATGAGACAATAACCGATTTCACATGTACAACTACGATGCCACAATCTCTGCGAAAAATTGCCAACAAACATACTAGCAGGATTTAAACATTTTCTCGCTTGCAGCTTTGCCTGTATTATTTTCTACAAGAAATCCTTCCTAAAATTAAGCAGTTTGGCGTTGCTTAGAGATGTTTCCTCATTGTGCGTTCTCTACCACTGGTACTATGGAGAATATTCGTGGGAAGTGGATTTGTTACTTGTTGTTAAATTTTCTAACTGCTCAGTACGTCACAGACTAAATGTTATGTTCAACGTTTGGATATTTGGAGCTCTCGTGACTAGATGACTGGAAAGCGGCGGGTGGGTTGATTGTTAGTTAGGTGGCCATTCAAAACGTACATAAAATGACTCTATGCATTTTATATTTACAATATATAAATATTTACAATATTTTAATAGGAAATCCCTACCAAGTTCAATGACTATTAAAATCCTCACCATCTCGGCGTTTTTGCGTCCATTATTGAACATATGCCTTAAAGGGTCTCCACATATTAGACTCAAAACTCGTATACATCATTATAATAAACCTTACTGAAATACGTAATAAGAATATTTTAATTATGCAAATGGCGGTCCAATATACTACACCTATTTACACAGTTGTGATTAATTGATGTTTACTTTACTCTTACATTCAAATAGATTATTAATGTAATGTATTACAATTCTCATTTCATTTCGTGATATTAATATATTTAATACAGAAGCTAGCAAATATTACAATTGTTTCGATATATGTATATGTATGTATATATGAGGAACCCCAGCTATATATTTTTTTTTTGCTTCACGCATTATCCCGCTCATAGCATGGTAGTTAGAGGGAATTGCAGGAACTTCGTTTACCCAGTCCGTTCCTCATTTATTTATAAAATATAACATATAATATAATATATATTATATATTTAAATTACTTATTATTGGATTGCAAATGTTATTAGTCTTTTTGTCTTGTTTAACGGGTCAAATGAACAATTTTATTTGTGTTTAATTAAAATGTCCAAAAAAGAACGAAATATTTAATAAGAATTGTGGTATTCACGGTCTACCAGTTCGAAATATGTTGAAATTATCCACACAGAATACCTTATTGTATTGTTCAGAAACCGAGCAATGATGAGGGTATGATCTTTCTCAAATAGAGATAGTCGTGCGGAATAAAATAAATTGTGGCCGCATAATATTTTGTGTACAGTTAAAGAATATATTTACTTAAAATATACAAGAGAATGCTATTTAGGACTGATTTGTACATTTGTAACATTTTAAGCAGCTTTTTTTTCAATTTATTAAGATGTTTAAAGTTATCATTGCTTAAGTCTCATATTATGCCTGTCGTATGGCCAACATTCAGCGATATTTTTATTGTATAAATTTAGTTATCTTTGGATGTATTCTATTCCAATATTAATGATGTCTATTAAATACATTGAAATATTTATTTCTAGATGGCATTTGCTTGTCTCTGTAAAATTCTTTAACATTTAAGACTTGCTTATTAAAAGATCTGGTGTGGTATGTTCTCAAATTTTCAAAATTATCGTGACTTTATGAAATCTTCACTAATCGACAGACAGGCAAAAGCTCAACAAAATGATTCAATAAAGGATCCGCTCTTTCCTTTTGAACAAAAGAACCCTTAAAATATGAAATATTGAAAAAATTGTATTTTATTATAAAATTGTCGTTTTTGGCAATAATATTTAAATGGTAGATATTTTATAAAAACTCTTTATAGACTAGTGTTGACAAAAAATATATTAGAATAAAGTTTAATTAATATAATGAATCTTTTGTCACTCAACGAACAAATAATAAATATCCCAAAAGTAAAGAACAAATTATATGACCTAGTAAAATGCGAAATGTTACATTTTACCGTTACTTTTTCCTACTCAAAGGTTGAAATGAATAAAATATTACTAATTGCGTTTGTAGATCCCCATATTTACCAATCACGTTTAGTTGATTTTATCTTTACATATTCGTTAGTGTAATTTATTTTAATTTCAATTTAAACAGCATACATGAGTAAAAATATATTTTCAATTAAAAATATATTACAACGTACAAAAATATAAGACTTATCTCTTGAAAAAAATTATATTGTTTATTTGCCCCTATTTTGATATTCTTGTATAGCTACAACAGAGTTAGAGAGATGTCTTTTTTAACGTTGTTTTTCTAATAATCATTTTTTTATTAAAAATATATTTTATAATTGTTATAATACCATATTTTTTTATGGAAGAGATTATGCAAATTACCATTCCGACCACGGTAACATGGTAAGTGATGAACGACGCCCACGTCTCTGTATAACTAACAGTTGATAGAAGTGCGTTGCTATCTTTATAATATGTAGGTAGACGATCTTTTTTAAAGGTTATTACAAATTAAATATATACTTCTACTAGTGTTATACTAAACTAAAATATATTTTTTCATATTTATTTCAAATATTATTATATATTAATTAAATATAAATAAGTAGGCATTGTAACGCGACGGTTTCTGGGTTTGATCCCCAGTCGGAGAAGATGGATTTTTCTATTTCCGTTTTCTTCGCTATGGCAAGCTAGGCAAAGCGCGGCATTGAGTTTCGCCACTCAACACGCAATGCCTCGAAAAAGGCGGAAAGCGGGTACGGTGAAAGCAGGGACTACGCAACGGAGTGTCTTAACACTAGGTTCCCACGGTCCCTACAGTTCCCTCTGCCTACCCTACCATGTGCGGGATAAAGCGTGAAGCTAAAAGAAATAAAAAGTAGACATTTATGTCCAATCGGATATTGTCTGTCCTAGTTGTAATTAATTATTTCTTTGACGCTAACAAATAAAATTTCACAGTCTCTACATTTACAGAGTCGCTGTTTGTGTTTGCAGAATACTTTAACGATCTTTAGAACTGTTTGACATTTGATTTCAATTATTAGATTTGTTTAAGACAAGGATTCCCAAGCAACTAGAGTGTTGTTTTAATCAGAGAGATTGCTTCTTTGATTTAGCTTAACTACTTTTTGATCATGGTTTTTCGTTATAAAAAAAGAAATCTACAAAGATATATATGTTTAATTGGCATTTGCATTTCGTATAAAAATGCTGCGCAAACAATTTTCCGTTAAGCTAGAGTTTTGAAAGTTTAAATAACTTATAAAAGATAGTGCATTTTGAAATTTTATAGGTACATCTTAGGACAAAATCATAAAACAATACTTAAAAATAAATAAAAATTGTCAGTACTTAAAATTCATATATTTTTAGATCCAGCCCTATGAAATTTAGCAGTGAAAACTTGCAATGTAAATTGAGAAAATATACTAGTAATATGTAATTTATAAATTTAACAAAAATCCTATTTTATTTTGTACAAATGTGTATTGACTACTAAACTCATTATTATTACGCCGTCGCAACGCAAAGGCGCAACGTCTGCAACGCGACGGTTTCTCGGTTCGATTCCCACTCGGGGAAAAAGGACTTTTCTATTTCCATTTTCTTCGCTCTGGCAACTAGGCAAAGCGTGGCTTTGAGTTTCGCCACTCAACACGCAATGCCGCGAAGGAGGCGGCATACGGGAGCGGTCTTAAAACTAAGGTTCCTGCAGTTCCCTCCCTCCGCCTACCCTTGTCATGCGCAAGATAAAGCGTGAAGCCATAAAAAAATTATATTACCACTAAAATCATTTCAGCGCATTTAGAAAGAATGTTGTTGAGCGTGTGACACTTATAACATGAATTCTACTCGCTATCTTACTTTACGTAATTTAATTTACCTCCAGGTTGGTCATAGTTAAGTCCAAAACAATAATGCTATTTAACGTTTAAGGTTGGTTTGTTGCATACAATATACAATACAAATATATTAGAACTAAAAAAAGAAGAAAAAGCAACTTTCTGTACTTCTATATAATAAATATAAATAAAAAAATATTCCATCGCCATCTTACTATGGTACTCTTCAACGACTTCGTAATGAGGTCATCATTGTTGCCGTCAATATACAAGAAAAGTTTGATTAATATTTCAAAAGCTTCCACATCAGCATCAACTTTTTTAAAGAGATTTTTAGTGAAACTCAGCAACCTCCTCCAAACTAATTTCTATTTCAATAAAGAGTTCGCTTTGTGTTATATGAAGTTATAAACTTTCAAACTGGCTATTAGAACACTTAACCCACTGAGCCCAGGTTATTATATCATAATAATTAAACCATTGTGTTAGATTATGTTAAATTCTCATATTTTTCAAATGTTTAAAGACAACAACAAGTCTTATATAAATTCATATAAAGTATGTCAAAATGTAGCACTATACGCAGCTTTCTATTTTTCAGCCCAATATGGTCTTTAAATATCATGTAAAATACTTCTTTTACTACACATAGATTGTACATACATACATGTAGATATTGAGACGTGCAAAGTCACCAATAGGGTCAGTCACCATTGTAAAAAAGAACGATGTGAAATGCTGACCTCCAACATACGAGATATATAAAGATACTATACATGGTCGGATACTATATATGGTATGGCCGTTGTGGCGCAGAGGCGTAACGTCTGCCTGTAACGCGACGGTTTCTGGGTTCGATTCCCACTCGGGGAAGATGGATTTTTTTATTTCCTTTTTCTTCGCTCTGGCACCTAGGTAAAGCGCGGCTTTGAGTTCCGCCACTCAACACGCAATGCCTCGAAAAAAGGCGGAAAGCGAGGACGGAGAAAGCAGGGACTAAGCAACGGAGTGTCTTAACACTAGGTTCCAATAGTTCCTGCATTTCCCTCTGCCTACCCTGCCACGTCCAGGATAAAGCGTAAAGCCTAAAAAAATATGGTATATATTTTGGATTTCAATTTGTTTAAAAGTTTTAAATAACAATTTGTGCCTAGCATCTAAATATTCTTAAACAAATCAACAACTAAATTTTATATTGTAATAAATAGTTTTAGCCTTTATTACAACATAAAATTTACTTGTTGATATGTTTAAGAATATCTAGATGTTTATTGAAACAAAAATATTAACAAAAGTTAAAAAATACATGTCCCTAATTTTCTAAAAATTTTCTTTAGGAAAAAAAATATCTCACCAGTACAACAAAGTGTAGTTCATTCAAAACCTTAAAAAAGCTCACTTGTGAAATTAAAACTTCCCTTTTATTTTTATTTTAAACACGTTCGTCCTTCAAAGGTGTAGTAGATCTTGATAACCTTTACTTCGTCGAAGCTTCTCGAATATTTCGAGTTAAGCAGTTCATTGAGACAAAGCGTTGTGAGGACAATAAGATAGCACTTTAGTTAAAGTGTGCATAATGAGGCGTCAGCTTCGTTGTTGTTATTCGGATTTTATTGTGGAATTGTTTAAATTTTAATATTTTTTTTAGTTCTGATTATTATTGACGAAAAGCAAAGCTTTTGAGAAAACATACAAAATTAGAAAAAGTGTAAACGAATAATAAATTTACTAATGCATTTGTTAGTAGAACTTAAGTAATAACTACTAAGTACCACTTGAGCTTGACTAAGAATTGTTAAAGTAGCAGTACATTTAAGCTTCATTTATTGCAGAAATATATTTCTTGTCCTCTTTCTTGTTTTACAAGCTGAGTGAAGCATTCCTTTTTGAGAAGATGGTAAGGTTGATTTTGTTAATGAACTACTGAAGATCAGATCCCAAATGTGTGTTTCATAATTTTTTTCCTTAACGCATATTCATGAGAAGATTGAGTTTTATGTTATAACTAGAACTTATTCATATTTTATTATAATATCAAATCTTATATGACCGTTTTAGGTATCTTATAATGTTAAAGTTAGTTAAGTTAGACAAGGCTAATCGCATAAACTATGGGCACGAAGTGTTAAGACACTTCGTTCACTGATTTCCGCACTTCGAGGCATTGCGTGATAAGTGGCGGAACTCAACGCCGCGCTTACCTAGTTGTGAGAGCAAAGAAAATGGAAATAATTCACTCTTCCCGAGTGGGACTCAAACCCACATACCATTGCGTTTACAGGCAGACGCTGATTAATATGCTTTAATATTGATGTTGGTTAAGTGTTACTTCTATCAATTTATCAAAAGTATTAATTCTTATTTATGGCTATATTTATTTTATTTATGGATATAAAATTTCAAGTATAAGACAGTTTTCTCTTATGATTCCCACAGTAAATTTATTTTATAAACGACTTAAATATTTAGAGCTAACGAGATTCTAAGCTATGTATTTCATTGTTTACATTTCATTAGAAGCTCGCTACTCGGTTACGTGAAAAGGAACTTCCAGCCGCGGCATGTAGCACCTAAATAACCATATTGTGCTACGACTGTATAATTAACATGAAAATAGCAATATATCTAAACATATCATAAGCTTAATAGTAATTTAGTATGAATCGAAACAGGGTTCACTTTTGTTACTGTTTTAAAGTATAATATTATACCTCAAAAACAATAATTGCGTGCGTACTATATACACATAACAGAAGTAAAATTTCTTTGGCGAGTTAATTTTAAATCTCGTTTGTACTTATAATAATCTAAAGCTATAGATTACCTAGTCTAAGAGGGAGGGCTAAATGAATATATATTAGGAATTTAAGAATTAATTGTAATTAAGGTAATAAAATTGTCGAAAATAACTCTAAATAATAATTATTTTTTAAGTTTTAGTCAATAAAAAATTGCTAAATAGGTGTTTATTGTAAACTAGCTTTTGCCCGCGACTTCGTCCGCGTTTCCGTCGTTTTTCGAAAAAAAATTAGTAGATGTCCTCCCTCATAGTTTTGACGTAACAGGCAGATTCACTTTCGTATTTTAGAAGGGAAATAGTAATATAATATGCCAATCCACAAAACTGTTGAAAAATATAACTCTATTCACGCGCGATGGCTTGTTAGCGTAGGTATTTTTTTCATGTATAAGTTTGGTATTTTTGTACCGATTTCTATGATTCTTTTTTTATTAAATAGGTACTAATATTCATTAAAAAATAAGGATGATGGTGAGTGTTATTGGTATTATATTATACGTAATAGTAAACAAATATAATAACAAATCTCTGAACTGCTAAGCTATCGGGAGTTACACGTGTTATTATGAGTCAACTATAAAAGATAGATATATGCTGTCTTGGGATATTTTTTATATAATTTTATGTTGTATGTATATTTCCGTTATACATGATTTCTATGTAGCTTTAACCATTAAGGCTGCACACGCGACGGAAGCTTAAAAAATCAAGTAATTTCTCCCGTTTTCCCAACATTTCCTTACACTGCTCTGCTCCTATTCATTGTAGTGTGATGAAAAGTATACTATAACCTGCCCAGGAGTTCGAAGAATAACTGATGTTATTTTTTTTAATTGGGGTTGAGTGAGAATATTATGAACGTAAGAGTAAACAAATATAATAATAACAAATCTCCGAACTGCTAAGCTATCGGGAGTTATACGTGTTATTGTGAGTCAACTATAAAAGACAGACATATGCTGTCTTGGGATATTTTTTATATATTTTTTTTTTATGTGGAATATTTCCGTTATACATGATTTCTATGAACCTTTAACCATTAAGGCTGCACACGCGACGGAAGCTAGAAAAAACTAAGTAACTTCTCCCGTTTCACACATTTCCTTTCACTGCTCTGCTCCTATTAATGGTAGCGTGATGAAAAGTATACTATTACCTGCTCAGGAGTATATAGAATAATTGTACCAAGTTTCGTTAAAATCCGTTGAGTAGTTTTTTTTCTATAAATAACATACAGACAGACAGACAGACAGACTGACAGACAAAAATTTTACTGATTGCATTTTTGGCATCAGTATCGATCACTAATCACCCCCCGATAGTTATTTTGTAAATATATTTCATGTCCAGAATTGACCTTTCTACAGATTTATTATAAGTATAGATAACGCAGGTAACATGTATACCTATAATATATAACGATGTTTTGAAATATATTGTGGATTTAACTTCCTAACAGGTTCAGACCATAAAAATATTAGTCAAAAGTCTAGTTATTTATAACTAATTGTAAATTAAATTTATTAATTTTTACAATAAAAATTCTAATTTACTATAGTAAAATATTATTCAATTAAATCGTTCTCGCATATTAAGTTCTTTTCTTATAAAAATACTTATAATTTTAGGTAAGCCAAATTATTTCTAGGATTTTTAAACTATAAATCACGATCTCAAATAACTAAATAATTTGTAAAAATATAAATTAAAAAATTTTAACGCACGACTTAGTGAGTCAGATCATCAGATCAATCAGAACGCTTGCTTCCATGGGCAGTTTCCAGTAGGCGTAGGTTCAAATTCCGTTGCGTTCATTTTTTTAAGTACACTTAAAGTACAATTTATAAAAATTAACGTAAACATGCGTACACATACACAAACTTGGATGAAGTACAAATATAAGTTTGTAATTTTCGTTTTTCTCAAAGTTTTTCTGTGATAAGTGATTTTTTTAATATAATTTGTTCCTAATTCGGACTATAAACTTTATGTACTTGACGAATTTCATAATTTGAGGTCAAGGGCAAGTACTTCATAGGTTTTAATTACGTGGAGGATTTCATACAAAATGTGGCAAAAACGAAGCATAAACGGTCGTATCTTTTAATTGCGTTGCCTTAAAAGTTTGTTTTTCTGTGTTTCAAGGGACTAAAGACCCTATCCCTATATAAATGATCCTATAAGTGACCCGTTTTTTCATTTGTGGTATAAAAAGCTATAGTAATAAGTAATTCCAACAAATTTAAACGATTACAATGCAATAACAATAACGAACAGTAGTGAAATATTTGCTCTCCATCAATATCCAAACCAATGTTCCGCAAGTGTTCGAAATATATGAGCATTGGTTTCGTACAGCTGTTTGTGTTCTAAGGCAATTGTCACAACGCTTTGTGAGTTAAAGCCTAAATCTGTCATCGGTTGAATAGTGGCCAATGTCCGATGTCACATAAAATATGCATTCAATTTGTCTAAAATTGTTTTGAATAACTGGTATATAAAGGATTTTCGTTAAATAAAATTATATTATTTAAATTCATAGATCTACATTAACTATTGGTAATGATTGTTTAAAAACCTTAGCCTCTTTTAATATTTAACTTGGGGACTAAATTGGTAGCACTAGAACCGTGTTTCACTCGGTAGTTTTGTGTTCATCCGATGATTCGGAATACATAAAAAATATACATTATTATATTAAATATATTTAAAAAAAACTATACTACTTTATAAATAAAACAATTTAAACTGATTTACATTACATACATACTTACATTTCACGTATATTGATTACAATCAATATACGTGATAAATCCGTTTAAATTGTTTTTTTAAAATGTATAAAAATCGCAAAAATCAAAGAACTTATTACTATAATACTAATTAACAAACTAAGTAAGTAAAAAAGTAACTAAGCTAGCTAGCAAGCATAGCGTACCTAGTATTATGATATGTGTATTGTGTTCTGAATTTCTTATTCGATTACCAGAACATATCATATTGAATGACGGAATTCAACGCCGCGTTTTGTACACTATAAACATTTTACATTAGAATCTGGATTTAAAAAGTTAAAACAATAAATGTCTAAGTTATATTATGTATTAACCAAAACTATTATGTTATGTAGGTTTGAGTTTTAATGTGCGTGCATGTATATAACGTTATATGAAATTCATTATTGTCCAATTTTTTATTGGCTGTATAGAAATAGACAGAGGTATGGTAAAGGGTTATTTTGATTTGATGATTAACTAATCTATACATTACTTTTGTTGCAGCGTGAGTGGACTACGTAATTTGGGATTCAATGGAGTAAATCACTAGAGTGTATGAGTCTCGCGGGAAATCGGGAAAAAATTGTTGCCACGACTAAGTGATTACTTTTAAGCAATTATATTTGACATGTACATTGTTGCACGTTTTCCTTTAAAATGTAAGAAACACACGCGTTTGTACGCAGAAACCAGACAGTAGAAATTGAAAAATGAAGTATTTTTCTTATTGACCGAGTCGTATTGTTAAATATTGACGAACATGTGGCTTGGAAACGTCACTTAATCAAACAAAATTAATTATTTAAACGTTTTATATAAAGCTTCAATTCAAAACTTATTCTTTGTAAATCTCAAAATACACATCTTATTAGCATTAAAACTCGCAATATAGTGGCTGTTTAGATGTTGTAAATGCTTAGTTTTTATATATGAAATAAGTAAGTAAAATTGTTTTATATAGTTTTGCTGGACGTTACAATCTTAAATGCTGATAAAATGTTCCAGATCTTGAATTTTCATATTTCAACGAGTATATTCTCTTATCTTCCATTTTAGTTCGCTGTTCATAAAGATTTTTATATGTTAATAATAAGTGGATATCGTGTTTGACCTTTTTTCTTTGTTGCTCTAATATAACTATATATAGTCTAATATATGTTCAATCTAATAGTAATACATCAAAAAACTTTATTCAAACCCTTCAATAGATCCCAATTTCTGCATAAGCAGTACAAAAAAAATTTTTCATAGTGTATTAGTATTATTTTTATTTAACTATACTATATAGAAAAAAGCTGGTTTGTGTTTAAATTTTCTTTTCAATTATTCAACATTTTACCATTTATAACATAATAGGCTGAAATTAAGATGCAATTTTAGAAACATATAATTAATTCATAAGCATAAAAATAAAAATGGCTAAATTAAAGGAAACAAACATAAAAATAATACTCGTCATGAAATAAGTAATAACGTAGAGTATCTTTAACCATTTAATTGTTATAAAAGTAATTTTGCACACAGACCTCCAGAAAACTTCTCGGTTCAGTCTCAATTAAAACTTCCAAATGATTCATATTTCAACTGTACATTATACTTTCTTTTGAGTATTAATATTTTATTTCTGTTTGTGTATGGAATTGTAAAAATATATATTTATTTTAAAAATTAGGTCAAAATCGGGAACATGTACTAAGAAATATTTCTAAAAATACCTAATTACAACATGCGTACTTGTAGCAAATTCGTATATGAAGCCATACTATGCCATTTATATAGAAGAATAAAAATAGAATATAGAAAAATAAAAATAGCTAAACTTCTTGTCTGGGCTTAAGAAAATAAATAACGAAACCTTTTATCCGGGATCTAAGTCCTCTTGATAGACTTAAGGTGGAAAATGCCGCTTACTTAAATCCACTAACAGTTATATTATTATCATTATAAACCGATTTCTTAATAAATCTACATACGTATGTAACATAAAAGCCTAAAATATCAAACTTTACTAAATTTAAAGGTCTAAATTATTCATTATTTTAATGTACTTCATTGTAAGTGAAACATAAACGATTTCCTTCCAAAATCACTATAAAACTAAATATTATTTAGCTTTTGTCAGAACTAAGCTGCGATGTTTGCTCTAAACTGAATCATCTCTCTATGAATATATAGTGGCTTACAGTCCTTTATAAGTATTCGTGTAAACATTTGCGTTTAACTTTGGCAATTTTGCTTATCCTTTTTATATTTTGCAATTTTGAATAAATTTATTTTAAGTTTAACACTTTTATCCACATATAGCACGGCAGATAGAGATCTAATCAGACACTCTTATTCTACAGTTCCCATTCGAACTTGAGACATTGTGGAGTTCAACGCCGCGCTATGCCAAAGCGGGAAAGTGACCACAAAATATAAAGAAATAAAGCTTTTGTTATATAAAAAAAATAAAGCATTAGATATGTCTTTTTCTTTCTTTTTAATTTTACAAGATGAGACTTATAATAAACCAGATTACAATTTCATGTACATATTCATCAAATATTATCCACTCATGTTATTATATAACTTTTTAACGACACGTCTATGTATGTATGTCTAAACACCTAAATAGTGACAAATTATACTCTATATTCGTAGCCTTTGATCAGTAGTGACAATAGCATCTGTCCCGGTAGCTGCAATTGCTAGATAAATTGAGTCAGGTAGGTAATTGACTTCGAGCCGGAACTTTACCTGCATATATCTCCATTACGATTAGCTATATGTGAACTATGTTTTACTATTGCTACTATATATGGCGTTGAATAATGAAAAATGGTAAAAAGATTAGTAAATTGATATGTTAAGGTCTTCTCTTAATTCTGAATTCTTTCTTTAATAAATTTCTCTACAACAATAAGCTTTTATACTTATTTTTCGATATACAATGAAGCTTTTTCTTCCTTCATAATATGTGAAGCTATCAATATATGAGAATACCTGAAATCCTTTTATATATCACACCATTGAAAAGCAACTAAAATAAATTTAATTTGAACACTATTTTAATTGAATTTTAATATTAGTATTGTTTTTAGACTAGAAAATGTCAATAAATTAAGAAGTTTTTATTCTTTTTCTAATTTATAACATGTAAATTTATGATACGATATAAAGTTTAATTTAATATGAAAATATTTATCTTATAACGTTGAGTACGAATGTACCTAATTAATATTTTGATTTTCATTTCAGTTAATATTTTGAGATGTAATTAATATTCTATATTTTATAATTTAAAAATTATATATTATCATCTATATATTTTAATATATTTTTGCAGAAAACAAACCAAATGAAGCGACTAATAATCAAAAGTACAACACAATATTGCAAGAAACTACCTAAAACTTTATTTCCATAATATAGCAAAAATCAGAGTAAATTAAAAAAAAAACACCTAGCACTAACAAATCTCTTATTAATTATACGAAACTGCGTGAGAGCAAGTAGTAACACCATACAATTGTCAACAACGTTTTAGAGTGCCATTCATTTCAATATATACACGATGACGGTGGTGCTAAAATCTGTGTCAACAGTCACCGCGTATTGATTAAAAGATAAAATGTCAAGTACTACATACACTACACTGTACAAAACAAACAAGCACTGATTGAAACTGTGAAAATTTTATTTCTTTACTAACTAGAATTAGGAAAATTTAAATTTAAAATATAGAAACGTTAAGATGCAATTTGTTTTATTTTTTAATTCCACGTACCCTAAAAGTTATTGATTAAATCATTTACCCATTTTCATACTGATGATATCTTATATTTTGATATTCTTTAAACAACCAATCGAAGCTATTTTTGTTAAAATTTATTTTTGATTATTAAAAGATTAGAGGACCGTCGTGGCGCAGAGGCACAGCGTGTGCCTGTAACACGACGGTTTCTGGGTTCGATCCCCAGTCGGGGAAGATGGATTTTTCTATTTCCATTTTCTTCGCTCTGGCAAACTAGGCGCGGCGTTGAGTTCCGCCACTCAACACGCAAAGCCTCGAAAACGGCGGAAAGCGGGAACGGAGAAAGCAGGGACTAAGCAACGGAGTGTCTTAACACTAGGTTCCCACGGTCCCTGTAGTTCTCTCTGCCTACCCTGCCATGTGCGGGATAAAGCGTGAAGCTAAAAAAAAAAAAGAAAAATTAGAAATACACAATGAATATATACGCCTTAGAAACGAAATCGAATTCATATTCCTCATTAGTATAATAAGTTAATATCAATTAAAATTGTTCAATCAATTATTTTCAACACACAATTTAAATTGTTTTTTACGTTACATTACCTTACTATTGCCGGCTGTGTTTAACTACCATTAGTAATATGTAAACATTACTTTCAGTTTCGTAGTAACACATTCCCAATATTCAATGGAATTGGTAGGCATACGAAATTTACTCGACTAGTCATATTGTTTATATTATGTCTAAAATCAATTTTTTTCTTTATGTCTTCACGACTTATCTATGACTCTACATGGCAGGGTAGGCAAACGGAACTGCAGGAACCGTAGTAACCTAGTGGTAAGACACTGCGTTGCCCAGTCCCTGCTTTCTCCGTTCCCACTTTCCGCTTCTTTTGAAGCATTGCATGTTGAGTGGAGAAACTTAAAACTAGTTTCCAGAGTGAAGAAAATGGAAAAAGAAAAATCCATCTTCTACCCACATATTGATACTAGATACTAGACTAGATATCAGTCGCAATTCCTTCAGTATATACTTTATGGATATTTGCATCCTATTTCTACGTACTTTAACATATTGTGTTAATCGAAAATTGGACCTAAAAGAACATCGCCCTTACAACATGAACGTACTCCCAGCTTGTAAATATAACATAGAAACACAGAATACTGCAAAATATACTGATTTAAGTTAAATAATTGCCTTTAACACCATATTACCAGTAATATATAAATAAAATATTTGAATTGAATTTAACATATTCAAATATATTTATGGAAATGTAGCTAATATTTCCTTAGTTAAAAATATTCTAAATTTAGATTTTAGTATACAGAAATTATTATTAATTACATAGAAAAAGAAAATAATAATTATGTATCACAATAAACAAGTAGTATACGAGTATAACAAAAGTAATTAAAATTATAGGAATTAAGTATTAAAACTTGTAGCAACCACTTTTGCAGCAAGTGCTGCTAATTTATGTTTTTTGTCTAATGTATATTTTTTTATATGGAAAAGGACGAGGCCTTTTTTACATGTCATTAATTGTTCTAGTTCCGGCGTAATTCACGTTTTAAAAGCGCGCAAGTGATGTATTTAACCTAGAAGGTTACTTTTAGTATTGTTTTAAAATTCTCTAAAAATTAGGTGGGTGAAAAATATACTGTTCGAACTGGAACAGTTCAATTGCTAATTGATTAAACAAATTCTACATTTTATCTAACTGGATTTCTTTGGAAAACCTTTTTACCATCCTTTAAAAGTGCTAAGTTAATAAAACCCACTAGTTTGCATTTTATTCTTAGTCAAAATTCAAGAGAAAATTCGTAAATGGCCAAAATGTTAAAGTGTACAATTTTCTTATTGAGCTCACATTGTAACCACAAAGCTGCATTTTCGGACATAAAATGAATGACCTTAATACATTTTTGCCTGCAATTTCTACAATTTAAACGTCTTCTAAAAGAGTTTTAAGGAAATAAAAAAATTCCACACACTTTGTTTCGTACTTACGCAAGTAAAATGTTACGATAATAATAAATCATGATTTGATTTTGCGGAAGTCATATAAAACACCTGCTGTAGATCACATCGTTCAAGCTAAATTTACTTTCGTTTTTATGGATACGAGACAAAGTGGTCCACAATAGTAAAACTGTCAAAACTACTTAATCATTTCGTGGAGTTGTGAAAAAACATATTGTACATTTAGAATTAGATGTTTAATATATGGTGTAGAAATATAAATAAATGAATTATTTTAGCTTCACGCTTTATTCCGCACATGGCAGGATAGACAAAGGAAACAGCAGGGACCGTGGGAACCTAGTGTTAAAACACTCCGTTGCTTAGTCCCCGCTTTCTCCGTCCCCGCTTTCCGCCTTTTCCGAGGCATTGTGTGTTGAGTGGCGGAACTCAACGCCGCACTTTGCCTAGTTTGCCAGAGCGAAGAAAATGGAAATAGAAAAATCCATCTTCTCCGAATGGGGATCGAACCCTGAAACTATCGCGTTACAGGCACACGTTGCGCCTCTGCGCCACGACGGTCCTCGTAAATGAATTTGTTATACTCAATTTAATTTTAAATTTAGTTCATGCTTTTATACTAATATTGCAAAGTGAACAGGCTTGTTTGGTTCTTTCAGAAACTATTACTTAAAATTGCTAAATTATTTTTAAGTTTGATGGCTAATAGTTTATATTAATGATTAAGTCGGTCGTTAAATTTCGATTCTTCATCCTTAGATTGTTTTTTTTTTAATGAAAATAACGGACATGGTCAAAGATTGGATTGGTCATAGTTTTGAAAATGTGTAGAAAAATAGTTTACATGATTAACGTCCATATAGAGACTTGAGCAAAAAATATATAAAGTACTTGGCCCGTGAAACATACCCAGCGATAAAAATGAATCCATAAAGTGCCAGGCAAGCGTAAAAAGCATCAATTTACATATTATTATAGCGCCACTAGGGACGGGAAAGATATTTTTAATTTCGTTACGGAGTTGTTCCTAAATCTTTTGGCACTAAAATAACTATCTTACATATATATAGGATCGATGGAAATATGTGTAGAATATGATCTATATGTTTAAAAGATAAATTTACTTGTTTAAGATAAAGATTTATGATAACTAAATACCATAGTTTTGTATTTAGACGCTATATAGATACGTGTTTAACAATTTACATCACTTTTAGTTTCTTTTCTACGAAAAAGCTTTCTTTTCTTGGAAAATATAGATGACTGTCACCGTAGTCCTCCACGGAATGCCAGTCATGTCTGTGTCAAATTTGGTAACATTGAGAGACACTTTTACTCTTCGTCTGTTATAAAAAATGTACTTTTCTTATGTGTGGACAGAGTATACATAATACTTATCAATGACTAAAAAAGGTATTAATATCGTATTTTTTTGTACAGTAGGTTTTTTTGCTTTTATGCTCATTTAAAAAGTTGTATATAAGAGTTGATGGTTATTAACCATAACCATCAACTCTTATATACAACTATAATGACTATTAAAAATAAAATACATTATATTATTATGTATTTTATTAAAATATATAATATTTTTTCAATTCAAACTAATAGTTTCTGAGATTAATGTGTACAAGTAAACAAACACTTTAATTTTATAACATTAGTATACGATATTCCGTGTTGTATATGCTTATAATATGGAACATTCAATCTGTTCTTACATATGCGCAATGTAGCCAGCATCTTTTAATAAAGAACATTTCTTTACTTTCAAAACAAGTAAACAAAAATTTTAATAAATTAAAATAAACATTACTAATGGAAGATGACAAAGGAAAATTTAAAAATATTTACTTTTACAACATATGGCTTGTACAATCATTGTAACGCTATTGAAATCTAATGTTACTATTGTTTTGCTATGACGATCAGTTTCGATAAATCTCTTTTATCATAAAATATAAATAATACTTCGTTTTACAACTAAAAGGTCAGAGCAGAACAGTCCGGTGAGTGACGTCCGAGCAATTACCGCGCATCGTCGCCTCGAAGATAGAAATGTTGATGTCAACAGGGACTTTAAACTTATGCAACATTACACTTTGAATTTTTCCAGACATAAATTTGTTTATTTCGTAGAATACATTTTTATACCAATACTAGTGCTCTTTCACGGATTGTGTTTTCGGGTTTTATCTCTAATATAATATGTACGCGCTATACTGTTAATATATTATATATATTTTTTCATTAACCTTGAAAGATACTGAAATATAAATGAAAATGAAAACTTCATATGCAACTTTTTATGTCAATAAAAAGTAGTGAACACAACCTCCTCAAGCACCATTGAAAGGTGAAAGTCCCAGAAACTTTTGTTAAGCTGTTCTGTAGATTATTAGCAACAGATTGAGAAATAGAGGCAACTTTAAAATATTTATTTCTGTTTTAAATGCGTATAATAACATATGGATTTATTTTGTGTACGATAAATGAAAAGAATGAACGTCCTAATTTTTTTTAATTTTATTTTTTTAATATTGATTATACGTAAAATTTTTTTTTTGATAGTTGGCAGTATAAATATTGCACTCAAAAAATATTTGTGGCATTATATATTTAGTATAGTATCACCTAATTTATAGCATAACATGAATTAATTTGTCACATCTAGCATATATCGGAATTATATTGACAATTAAGTTTCAGATTATTTATTTGTCAGATATATATAGTTAATTTTCTTCAACTGTAGTATACATCAATTTAAACGTTGACACTTTATTTCCGAAATTTAAACCACTTCTCTTTCCAAGTTCCTCCGCACTTATTTCTTTTAAAATTTGCTAATTATTCTTTTCAGCCGCTCTCTGAGTGCCAATTGCAGTCATCCATGCTACTGTTACGGGAACATCTTCTTCCACACACATGAGTCTTCTAAAATATATATATATATATATATATATATATATATATATATATATATATATATATATATATATATATATATATATATATATATATATATATATATATATATATATATATATATATATATATATATATATATATATATTAGTAAGTTTAAAAAATGATTTTATTTCTTTCGTTTTTATTTGTGCCTGTAACTAAACGTGATCAATAATTAGTTAACATAATTAATAACATAAATATAAAACATAGTATAGCATGTTGTACCGATATTAGTGTACCAATATCGGTACAAAAGAAAATGTTGTTTAAAGCTTTATTTCTCAATTGTAATACTCTTAATTCAATTGAAAGTTTAAATTACTCTTAATTCAAGTGAAAGTTTAAATTTTAATTTAAATAATACTTATAAATAATAATACGTTATATAATAAAAATAATATTGAGGACCGTTGTAGCACTCAACAAGCAATGCCTCGAAAAAGGCGGAAAGCGGGGACGGAGAAAGCGTGAAACTAAAAAAAAAATTACGCTTATTTAGCTAAGATTATAAAACCGTAACCTATATCAGTTATATATTTATTATAAATGGCGTATAAATTACCTGATTAAGCCTCTCGCTTATATTTTCCGATGCATCTGCCATTGACATGAACGATAAACCAATAATTTCTGGGTTACAGCTCCCGTCGTCCAATCGACAGTACACACTTCGGAGCGGATGTTCTTTACAGATGTAAGCAAGTAATTGTTTATATTCTTCAACTGCTTCTTCGTTTTTACTTATGCCTGAAATTTTATTAAAAAAATATTACATATTTCAATAATTTTTATTTCTTTCATTACAAATAAAATGAACTAAATTTTATGATGAATTCGGTATCTCAACACCTGATTTCTATATTTATTTGGAAAGTTATGTAAAAAATACAATGAAAGTAAGACATGCAAAGTTGAGTGCAAATTTGCAATAAATCAAATTTAAAATAAAAAATACTGTCTGTATCTTTGTATACCTGCAGCAACATGGAACGCTTCATCTGCTATAAAAAAATTCTGCATAAAATTTAATGCCTCATCCCAGCGTTCTCCTGGAAAGTCCTCAATTCTTAATTTTATCACACTACCGTCCTTTTGTTTTGCCTCAAATTTCGCCCATACTTTTCGATTTATAGACATTTTTGTAATTGACAAATAATAAATACCGGTACAAGTGTTGTGATTTGTTATTTTATCACTTAATTGTACTGTAATTTATCGATATTTTATTATTATTTGTATAAAGAAATAAGATATTGTCTTGAACGTCACTCGTTATTTGTCTATCAATTAATTTTAACATTGTAATATCCGATGTTATAATAATTTATTAATGGTTATACTTGATTATATATTTTATTATGGAATTGTATTTCAAAAATATTAATTATAATAGTTTAGTTGGCAACATTAAATTGTATCGGAAGTGGTCAACTGTGTGGGGGTATAAATAAACTAGTATAAATATTTGATTGACCATTCTTGGGAGGAACATTCTGAAGAGAACATTAAGCAGTCATGCTGTACCTTTTGATATCTGAATTGTACTCAGTATTAATAAATGTAATTGAAGAAGGAACCTGGTTTGATTCATTACATCTCAGAAGTGTAAAGTTCCACGCGCCCTGGAGAGGAGAAATTTATGTAAGTAAAAGAAATGAAAATATTCCGTTTTAGCTCTTTATTTTCCGAGACTAAATTGTTGTATGAAAAATTATCAACCAGATAATGTGGTTTAACATCGTGAGTTTATTTTTCGTATAGTAAATGAGTACCCTCCATGCAAGTTTTGTTATAAGACGGTAGAAAAATTTTTCTGATACGCATGTACGTTACTACTATATCAAACGTTTGAACCATATGAAACAGAAATTTAGTCTTATAATAATTGTTATTTATGATGAATATGCGAGTTCATTTAAGTATTGTGAATTTTGTATATGAATGAATTATAGATTTATTAATGCGATCTACTACCATGCAGGTGTATTGAATTATAGATTTGTAAATGCGATATACCACCAAGTAGGTGTTGAATTATAGATTGAATTGTTGAATTATAGATTGATTTGTTGAATTATAGATTGAATTGTTGAATTATAGATTGAATTGTTGAATTATATATTGAATTGTTGAATTATATATTGAATTGTTGAATTATATATTGAATTGTTGAATTATATATTGAATTGTTGAATTATATATTGAATTGTTGAATTATAGATTGAATTGTTGAATTATACATTGAATTGTTGAATTATATATTGAATTGTTGAATTATATATTGAATTGTTGAATTATATATTGAATTGTTGAATTATATATTGAATTGTTGAATTATATTTTGAATTGTTGAATTATATATTGAATTGTTGAATTATAGATTGAATTGTTGAATTATAGATTGAATTGTTGAATTATAGATTGAATTGTTGAATTATAGATTGAATTGTTGAATTATAGATTGAATTGTTGAATTATAGATTGAATTGTTGAATTATAAATTGAATTGAATTGAAATTGGCTTGAACTATAGAATTGTGATCTACCACCAGGTAGGTGGCTTGAATTGTAGAATTGTGATCTACCACCAGGAAGGTGGCTTGAATTGTAGAATTGTGATCTACCACCAGGAAGGTGGCTTGAATTGTAGAATTGTTATGTACCACCAGGAAGGTGGCTTGAATTGTAGAATTGTTATGTACCACCAGGAAGGTGGCTTGAATTGTAGAATTGTGATCTACCACCAGGAAGGTGGCTTGAATTGTAGAATTGTGATGTACCACCAGGAAGGTGGCTTGAATTGTAGAATTGTGATGTACCACCAGGAAGGTGGCTTGAATAATAGATGTCTGAAATGATCTACCACCATGTAGGTGGCTTGAATTATGTAAATGTGAGTTTGAATGTAGATGACTTGAAGGACGGACCTATGAATGTGACGTAATTGACTTGACTTGAAAAACATGTAGGTAGCTTGATATTAGTGATGTAACGAATGTAATTTTTTTTTAAATATTCGTGAATACGAATGCGAATATATGCTATCGATATTCGCAAATGCTACAATACGAATATTTAGTTTTGTAAATGATTATATAATATTGAAAACCTAAGTAATAACTGATAAAACTTTTTTTTTTTTTAGAAGAGAGAATTTGTTTGTTTGTTTATAGTGTAGAAATGGTTTCATGAGAAATAATGAAGGCTGATAATGTGATTTCGAGGTAAAGTTAATATTTTTGAACTAAATATATTTCGAATTAATAACGTATTATTGTCGTCAAATTTTAACTTTTCTGACAATAACTATCAGAAAAATGTGTAAAAATAGATACAGATTTGCGTGAGGAACAGCCATATTGGTAATTATGTTGCAACCATGTAGTGCGAGATACAACCATATAGGCGGGTTGAGATAACAAACATGAGGTTGCGTATTACATAGTCTCTTAGTAAAAATATTGAAGAATGTAGAAGAAATATTGTTGTGCTTTTAGTTATACAATAGTAATTACAGCTATATGAATGAACGAAGCCAAATATTTACAAACTATGTAAAAACTTATAAATTTCTGTTATGTTGGTTATATAGCTGAACTCAAGTTATCGATTGCAGTAAGATAATTCAGCTATACAGCTGAAACGCAGTCGGTCAAACAGTAATTTTGGAATGAAGAATAATTTCATGTTAACTAAGATTTTCTTAAGCCGTTTTAGTATTTATAATCAAATCACGTGCGATTTTTTGAAATGAAACGCTAATATAGATGCTTGGTACGTTGATGTGAAATAGCTTAAGCTAAGCTTAATACTAGTATACGTATGGTTTAAAGATTTATGTTTACAGATATTTATTTTCAAAAGACAATACGGTCATTTACGTGAGAACATAATCTATAGTTTGTTAATAACTACAATTTTACAATCGGTCGTTATACTCGCACAATTTTTTTTTTATCTACTAGAATAAACAAAAAAAAAAGAAAATAACAATAATACAATAATTCAAGTTTAATTTGAAAAAAGTACAAATTTTTATAAAATAAAAACATAGGAGGGTAGGATGAACATTTTGCCAGTAAAGTTGTAGTCACAATGAGATATTTATTTAAATATTTTAATAGTATTATAAATATTTGGAATAATTTTTAAAAATATGTTTCTTTAATTTTGACTTAAGACATGTAAGCTCGTACAATGTTTTTATGTCGATGGGTAGTTTATTATACATTGTGCTCCGTCGTATGTTACATTTTTCATAGTAAACTTTGTTCGAACTCTCGATAAGAAAAACAAGCTTTCCCGGCGTGTACTTCGTTTGTATATTTGTGAGTTTTGCTAAAAGTAGCATTTGTGTAAAAGTTATAAGTATTGTAAGAGTGGAGTTGTTTTATATTCATTATTCCTAGTTCAGTAAATATAGTTTTGTTGAAGTAAGGTAGTGATAATGAAATAATAATTTTACTAATTTATTCTGTTTAACTTGTAAGTCACGCAGTTTTGTTTTAGGCACATTTCCCCAAATCTCGATTAGGTAGTTTAGGTGTGATTCCACTAGCAAATTATAGATATTGTATTTTAATTTCTTGAGGATACACCGGGAGATATTACCTAGCGAACCCAAAATGGATGAAAGTTTGTTTTGATGTGTTCAATTTGATATGTCCACGAGAGATGAGTGTCTGACCCAGGTATTTTTCATTTTTTTCATTTAAGACGTTTGTTAGATAATCACATTATTAACTACTAGTGGGTTATGAGATGAAATATTTCTATTTTCATTTGTTTAAATATTACATAACACGTTTTTACGGTATTAATTGTCTGTAAGTACAATTTAAACCACTCGGTTAAGGTATTCAAATCTTTTTGAGCTTGTGCTACATCTGTATATTTAATGTTGGCCCCAAAGTAAAAAAAAGGCAAGACAAGTTTAAAATTTATAAAAGAATGTGAAGCTTCGTAAAATAGTTTTTCAGGGGACGAGAAATGTTTTCATTCCAGTAAGGCAGAATTGACAAGATATAGGTCTTCCAGTCGTGAAAGAAGTTGAAATACCAACCAATTGAAACAATTGTTGTGTTATGTGACGACAGCTGAACCAACTAATGGCCGATAAAATCCAAGTAAGAGTATAAATATATATTTTTTTAAATTTGCTGTCAAGATGATAAACTGTCTGTTCTATCTTCAAAGAACAAAGTATATTAGTTCTTAGTAAATCGTGGATAAATGAAGAAATTATTTTTATTATAAGTTTTCATACTCGCAGCAGATGTGAAATAACGTAAATGCCGATAACTCCATACGTAATAAGATATAAGCTCTAAAGTGTAATAATCAATGTAATCAGTGATAAATATTAAAAATACTTTAGTGTTATTCCAGATTTTAAAAGACCCGACAGTAGAATGGACCTATAATTTATAACAAATTCTCATTAAACTTTTAACAGAACTTATAATTATTGTAAAGTGCACTAAATCGTCAATCGTCGGGTAAGATCGTCATCTTGATAATTATTTTAAACTAAAACCCCTTGTATCATACCACGTATGTACACATATCAAGTAGTTAACTTTAACTAACTAAACCGTTCGTTAATTGTGTGTTCAAATACGTAATTTGAATTATTTAATGCTGGTAATAAATATTTCAAATTTGAATTCATACACTTTGGCAGCGTTTGTAATCTAATGAAGTGTTCTAAAAATATCTGTAGTTAGGATATCTGTAGAAATTGAAAGTTTTGGTCACAATGAGCTAATTTTATTTTTGCTAATAATTTAATAAAGTACTAAAATTTAACTGCAATTAAAATGGAAGTACTAAATTCATTTTTACCGGGTGATAATTTTGAAAACTACTGAAATATTATTAACCTTACCATTTGTAGTGAGAAGAGTGATTCCTATATTATTAGTTTACACTACTATTATTAATATGAATATTCTAAAGGTTTATTTAAAAGATTTTTTTTTCGCATGACCCTATAGTAATATTAGTAAAAGGTTTCTTAACGGCCGGTCTCAATAACATGTTAAAAGTTAAACTAAAGTATATACCAGAGATTTCCTACAACTTTAATTTTCTGCGACCTCCATTACAATACAAAAGTATAGTAACGATAGCTTAGCCAAACGCATACCTAATTGATATCTTTGGTTAACATATCCCAGCGAAGCGTACTATTAATGTACCTAACGCTACGGCCGTATGATTCATATCATATGTTGTTATATGATGATTTAAGTGGAAATTATATTATTCTTTTTTGAAATATATATTTATAATAATTTGCATAATTATGGAAATTTAGTAAATTAAAATCGTGCTAAAATACGAATTCTGAAGTCAACATAACGCATTGTTATTTGCTATTTTTGTAACGGCAAGTTGCTGTGGCTAGTATATCTATTTAAAATTGATTGACTTATGTATTTCTTAAGATATATTGATATTATTTTTTTTATTGTTAATTAAATATGTTTAATAAACATTGGAACAAAGATTTATTCCTCGTGTTGTTAGGATTTGTGTCATTAAGGTTTCTTAACATTGAAATTTATTTTAAAATGTTTAAATTTATTTCTCTATTAATTTATTTCAGATTTTGAATGTCAAAATGATTAATACAGAATTATAAAATATAATCAACATTACTTTATGCGCCTCAAACGCGGCAAAAGAATATAACAATTCAAAAGATCTCTTGCAATCCTTTATTCAAGATATCTAGTGGAGAAGTATCAAAAACAAATTATTATGCTGCTAAATAGTTAGATAATTCAAATGTTGATTTAATTGTTTTTATATTGCACTAACAGACGTGTAAGAATAGCATCTGATAGAATTAGACCTTGGATACGTGAATATTCCTTGCTGTGAAATTTCTTTAGCTTTATTAGAAATGGTACTGAAAATAATGAAAAGGTTTGGTATTTTTATAATATAAGTAACAATTTAGAAGCTTAGTTTATTTATTTTTACTGAATTTGTATGTAAAAACGTCATTACGTAAATATCGCAAAACCGAACGTCTAGGATATCAGCATTACATAGTGTATCATCATTATGTTATTGTCTTTATTATGCTTGATTGTTTTTTTTTATTAATATATTAAGAATTTACTGTTCGACATTATAAAGTAACTTGTGTTATATCATTGTCATTTCTTTTATTTTTATGAAAAAATTGATAGCTATCGATTGTTGCATTGCGGTATTCACCTTGAAATCCATTTGTTTATGGAAAATTTTTAAAAATTTATTATTGTTATATATTGTAATTGGAAAAAGTATGCTGAGAAACAAGATTTTAGACAATCAAGTAATTCTGATATTAGAGACAAAACCATTTGAAATGGGGCTAGAAAAGCCACAAGCTGCGTTGCACCAGAAAAAGCTGAGTAAACAAGTAACTCTGTGGTATCCGGGGAAAGGGACTAGAAATAGGACGGTCGATGAGAAGATGGAAATACGAAATCTGCACCACTGTGGGACCCTGCTGGACTGGACCTCTTGACTAAGGTGGTGGATGACCGAAACAATGAAAAGTTCAAGTTGAAAAGTGGGGGACATTATGTAATACGGAATAACATACCTAATAGTGAACTTTGCAGAAAATGGTCATTATTATTATTATATATTGTAAGTACCACTGGTGAACCTATATAAATAAAATAAGTCATAGAATATATGGATATATAATAACAAGTGCAGATGCGTTAAATATAAATATTGTATTATTGTAATTTTTATTTACTTTTGTTTGTTAATAAATTTGTTTTCTTAATAATTTGAAATTGAATTTTAAGAAAAATTGTTCTGTATACATAGTAAATATATCATAACCGAGTGTTGTGATTTGTTAGTGCGTGCTCCGGAGAGAGCACGCGTTCGGATGGCCGAGTGTTGTGATTTGTTATTTTATCACTTAATTGTACTGTAATTTATCGATATTTTATTATTATTTGTATAAAGAAATAAGATATTGTCTTGAACGTCACTCGTTATTTGTCTATCAATTAATTTTAACATTGTAATATCCGATGTTATAATAATTTATTAATGGTTATACTTGATTATATATTTTATTATGGAATTGTATTTCAAAAATATTAATTATAATAGTTTAGTTGGCAACATTAAATTGTATCGGAAGTGGTCAACTGTGTGGGGGTATAAATAAACTAGTATAAATATTTGATTGACCATTCTTGGGAGGAACATTCTGAAGAGAACATTAAGCAGTCATGCTGTACCTTTTGATATCTGAATTGTACTCAGTATTAATAAATGTAATTGAAGAAGGAACCTGGTTTGATTCATTACACAAGCAAGTATAAAAACAACCTCTGCTTATAACTCAGGAAACAACAAAGACTTTATAAATAGTAAGTAGATACAATTATCTGAATTTTATTTTATATATTATCGTAATATTATCTTAAGACGTGATAAAATTGTTATTAGAGTGTATGCTATCTATATCAGATGGCTCTGCCGTCTGTCGCGTACGCGCAAGCTACTATAGAAAAAAGTAAGAGTGGGGATTATATTTGCTGAAAAAATTGTTTTTAATAATTTTATTTCAAATCCAGCAGGTTAAATTAAATATAAATTATCTTGACATGCAACTGTTATTGGGCTTGATACGTTTTAGAAATATTTAGGAAATCTTGATTTAAAATGAAAATATACAAATAGTTTGTAATCTGTTCTACTGACGCACAGAGATTTCAAGCAGTTCAGACGATTTTCAACCATTTTTTAAACTATTTTTAAAAACTGTAAATAAGACATTTTATAGATAAAATTAGAAGCCTGATTTTTTTAATTTTCTATTTATTTCAAAATCGTTAAAAATATTTTAGATCATATTGTAAGTGTACGATGATGTTAGATTAGATAATTACATAACAATTTAAGAGAGGAGGTCCCTTTAGTAGGGATTGAATAAATTAATAACTGACATGGTACTATAGGTATCATATAATTTCAGATGTTTTTATATGTATAAGATTTTTTTTATATTTATTATCTTATAGTGATCATAATTTTGTAGTAATCACCATGACTGTTAACAAAATAAATCTCACCAATCACATTTTTCTTGCGATAGCGTTATTGCATACTATTAGTTAAAACCAGGATTTTGGAATTTAGGCTTTATAATTCAAAGAAAAGCATTAAGTCTGTGATAGGTATTTTAATTAATTATCACTATTTATTTATGATTTAAGATAAGACGACTTGACGCAAGTACTAAATTTTTTTAAAGTTAAATTTTTTAATGTTTCTATAGAATGAATATAAAAATTACATTACTAACGAGGTAGCCGTTAACGAAATTATATAAAAAAATAACATCTACTAAATTCAGTAGTCAATAATATTAACCTATATACATGAAATGCAAAAAAAATATTCGAAGCTTTGTGAGTAAATAGTAACTTATGTTTTAACGTAAATGGTATTTTTTCGACAAATACTGTCCTATCTTACATAGTAAAAGTATGATAAATAAAATATTCTAAAACATTTTCATATTAGTAGTTATCAGTACTATTAAAAAAATACGTGAAGAGAATTTTGTCCAATATAGTGTGTTTCCATAAAATCGAAGACTTCCTCCTGCTGTTCAGCCGAGAAATCTTCAATTCTGACTTTGATTACACTGCCGTCTCCTTGTTTTGCCTCAAATCTGGCCCACACTTTTTGGGAAGCCTTTTATCGTATAAGATATTAAAATCGTTTTTGATCTGACTAGATTAAGTACTGAAGAGTAAATTGTAAATATTTCGGCTATGCCCACTTTTAAATGAAATCATAACTCGTTATTGAGGACCGTTGTGGCGCATAGGCGTAAGCGTCTGCACGTAAACGCGACAGTTTGAGGGTTCGATCGGAGAAGATGAATTTTTCATCCATTTTCTTCGCTCTGAAGTTCAGTTCCGCCACTTAATACGCAATAGCTTGAAAATGGCGGAAAGCGGGGACGGAGAAAGCAGGGACTAAACAACGGAGTATCTTACCACTAGGTTCATATGGTTCCTGCAGTTCCCTCTGCCTACCCTGCAATATGCGGGATAATGCGTGAAGCTAAAAAAAACAAGCTCGTTATTTTCTTTCTGTCAGAATTTTCAAAATTAAATACCAGTAATAATTATATATATATTAAAGGGTTACTATTAATAAAAATAATATTTAACACTAACATTACTGTACGCAAAATTTCATTCAATAAGTAATATACAAAAAGGCCGTCTCACTAGGGCCTTATAAAAAACTTAATAATAATTTCAAATACCTAAAAACACAGTATATTCGGTAATGTCCTAGTTTTAGTCTATACACAAGTGTTTATGAAATAAAACCAATTCAGATTTTAACCCGTAAAAGCTCTTTATTTGTGCTTTTATTTTTTAAACTATGTGTTTGAATGTATTATAGCTGAAAGTGATTTGTGTGTTTTTGGACCATGCCATTGTGTGTTATAGAGCTTATAGGAATTACTTGATGATGAATACAATTTGAAAAAATATATTGGTAAGTATTCAGGAAGAAAAAAAGGATTATTTTTTATATAATTTTAAAATCAATATTAAGAAGAACAATTTTTTAATTCTTTATAAATCTAGTCTGGTTAAATAGCTTCTTCTTCTCTTTGTTTATGACGTTTCTAGTGTGCCAGTTAAGCACAATTCACTTCGCCAATGTCACGTTGAATGGAGAACACACAATGGAAGTCAAATAGGTTATTAATTCAAAGAAACGTAAACATAAATAATAAGGCAAAGACAATGGCTACAAAAAAAAAATGATAGTAGATTTTCTACAATTAACATTTAAAATATCTTAAAAATATTATTAACATCACTTTGCAACATACATTAGTTTGATTGAAGGTACATTAGCTTGGATACTTAGACCGCTCTTCTTTGAGAGTTCTTCTACGCTCATTTCCGCTATGGTTTCCCATTTATTAGCTTCAGCTGCTTTTAGTTCATCACTAGTAGCCATCCATCCCGATGTGACAAGCACGTTATCCTCAGCGCAAGTCAATGTTCTGAAATTTAATCTTGACATTGTGCTCTAAATTACACGAAATTAATAAAAACACATTGTCATTGTTCGTGTTACTTTTATATATTTTCATTAGAGCCGCGAGTATTCACCACTATCCAAGAATACCCTACATCCTACCAGCATATCTTTAGCTATCACTACTGCCTCTTTACAGATGTAGCAAGATTTATCGGTAGCCCATCTTACTAAATTACTTTGATCTGGAATATTTAGTTATATTAGAAAGGCCAATTCAGATGTGATGTTAGAAAATTGTCGTATGTCCAAGCTTTTTTGACATTACTTATAGGTTGATGGCTTACCTTTTCAAGATCCGTCAAAAAACTGTCGACTAGTACTTCTATAGATGGAGTACTGCCTTCATAATCTATTTTTTTGCCGAGAAATTTAAAATGTACCGCTTCTGAAACTATAGAAATACTTTTACCGCCTATTCAAAGTCCCGGATCGTATGAGGTATACTTAGTGTTTCGTCTTTTCAGACACAAGCAGGGACACTTACTAAACAAAAATCATACATTGTGTCCTTTGTACGTTTCAAGTACAAGAACCTTTGTCTTGTTTGTATTCAGGATTGGGCCAATATTTTATACCCACCATTCAGAATGGTGACTATTACTTGCAACTCGTATGTATGATGCAATAAGCACTGCATCACCTGTGAGTGGATTTTGGTAGTGTCAAATAGAAATTCTAGAAAAATTTACTATTGCGCCTTAGCTACATGGAGCGTAGCTATGACACAAGATCACCTTGAGCATATTGGACATGGAAAGCACATTAACGTGCCCTACGTTGTAACCAGCTCAAGCGGGCTACAAAAAAAGATAACGTTGTTAATTAAGAATTTTGACAATGTAATGAAATTGTTATTATATCAGTGAAGGCGAATTGAGAGTTTATTAAATTGAGACTCAGATTTAGGGGACGGATTTACACTCCCTCAGTTTTATTTATTTTATCACATACTTTGTCATAGCAATATTTTTGCAGCCAGGTATTATTTTTATTATTTTTCTAAGCTGATGTTAAGTTATTTTTTTTTAATTCTTTTAAATTTATGTATTTTTTAATTATAACTGGTTTGATTAATGAAAAAAATATTTTTAGAGGATATTAACAATAAAAAATTTTGTCATTTTGTTAAAATTTTTATTTTTAATTATAGATATTACACAGACGACAGTCTTATTAACATCATTTTGCAACATACATTAATTTGATTGACGGTACATCAGCTTGGATACTTAGACCGCTCTTCTTTGAGAGTTCTTCAACGCTCATTTCCGCTTTGGTCTCCCATTTATTTGCTTCAGCTGCTTTTTGTTCATCATTAGTAGCCATCCATCCCGATGTGACAGGGACGTTGTCTTCATCACAAGTCAATTTTCTGAAATTTAATCATGATATTGTGCTTTATATTATACGAAATTAATAAAAACACATTGTCATCGAGTTTTAGTTTAATTTTGTTTCATCAGCAGATTAGCCTAGGGGCCTCCTGACACAAGTACTAGTTAAATATTAGTAACTTAATGGGTTGGTCTTACAATTTCATTTCATGTATATAAAAACATGTGAAACGGAAATAAATACATATATTTTAATTTTTTAAGCAGTATTATTAACAGTATTCTCATATGCTAAATGAAGTCTGAAATTGATTTAGTCTTACTATTCTCTCTTCTTAGATAGAATAAAACGAAGCAAGCAGTTACTGTGATTAACGTACCTGACATTTAAAAATTGCTTGATAATATCAAAACTTTGATACTTGGAATTAATCATAATTCCTGCATCGTAATATAAATCGTGTGCTTCTTTGCTTGGGCCGACTGAATCTTCTAAGATTCCAATAAGGGCGTAGTAATTTTCTACCTCTTTGCATTTAAATGCAGGCTGTAAAAACAAAATAAATAATATTTCTAGTTGGTTAATAATTCATATATTCAATATTTTTCCATTAAGAAAATAAAATATATTTTATACTAATATTTATTTATAAAACATTTAATGCAAGAAACCACACAAAATATTATAATTGAAAAACCTCATAATCATTATTTTTTACCTTGAGGACATCCTTATCATTTAAGTTCTCTCCAGTGTTTTCTAGCGCCATAATCGAGAGACCGATAATTTCTGGCTTAGCATCATCATTATCCAAACGGCAATACACAGCCTTAATTTTACTTTCATCTTTATATATTTCTCCTAAAACGTCGCCATATTCCTTAATAGCTTCATTATTTTTATTTATACCTAAAATAGAAATAATATTTTTGTTATATTTTTTTATTCACTATTTTAAACGGAATTCCGAAGACGGTAATCGTAATTTCTAACTTAAATTTAATCAAACCTTTTTGTTCTAAACTAGAATCATTCCAGAATCATTTTAACTTAACAAAATAATAAAAAATTCAATAATACCATATTTTTTTTTTGTAGCTTCACGCTTTACCCCCTATATTGCTAGGTAGGCAAGTAGAGTGAACTGCAGGAACTATATGAACCTAGTGATAAGACACTTCATTGATTAGTCCCTGCCTTTTCCGTCCCTGTTTTCCGCTTTTTTCGGGGCATTGCGTGTTGAGTGGTGGAACACAACGTCGCGCTTTGCCTAGTTTCCAGAGCGAAGAAAATGGAATTAGGAAAATCTATCTTCTCTGAGTGGGAATCGAACCCACAAACCGTCGCGTTTACAGGTCGACGATATGCCTCTGCGCCACAATGGTCCTCGATAATTTATATGACAGTGATTATACTTACATGCTAGATGTTTACGTTAGGTTTTTTAAATTTAGGCTGTATGATTTTAAGACTCTCGAAATATAAATAGAGATAACAGGTATATTTAGATTTTGGTAGCTCTATGAAAAATTAAAATATAATACGATTTTTTTATAATACTCGTTGTATTGTGATCCTCATACAATATATATATATATATATATATATATATATATATATATATATATATATATATATATATATATATATATATATATATATATATATATATATATATATATATATATATATATATATATATATATATATATATATATATATATATATATATATATATATATATATATATATATATATATATATATATATATATATATATATATATATATATATATATATAGTAATTTAATATTTCTAATTACAGAAGCAAACAAACATAGCTTAGCCATGTGCTGTTAACAAAAATGTAAAATGTAATATTACTATATAAATATTTAGTGCTACTGTTTGTATCTTCAAGTTAGTTGATTACTTAAAGTAATACAATAATGTCTTACCAGCAGCTACATGGAGTGGATTTTGTCCTATGTAGTGGGCTACCATAAAATCGAAGACTTCCTCCTGCCGTTCAGCCGGGAAATCTTCAATTCTCACTTTGACCACACTGCCGTCTTTTTGTTTTGCCTCAAATCTGGCCCATACTTTTTGGGAAGCCATTTTCATTATAAAATATTAAAATTGTATTTGATCTTTACTAGACCAATTAGTGAGGAGTATATTGTAAATACATTGGCAGACCCGTTTTTATATGAAATCATATCTCTTTATCTTTTTTTATCTGAATTTCCTCTCAAATTGAATAACATTAGTGATTAAAATTATTTTTACCCATTTTTTTGTTAGTTAGGAAATAATTACATTCTTAATATTGACTTTTTATAACCTTAACTTATCATTAAATTTGCTAATAATTAAGTTTTATTTAACTTAAAGTAATGTAAACATTGTTAAAAAAATTACAATAATATGTATAAGCACTTATTTAATTACAGTGTATTTAATAAATATATTGTTATAGTAGTCTATAGATCTATAATTTATACTTTACCTATATATTCATAGATATTAATTAAATATCAAAATATAACAGTAACGTTATGATACTTTATTCTTCACTTTTGACCAATTTTTTAGGCATTCAGTAGCGATATTAAACGCACTGACATCTTATCAATATAAGAAAAGAAAATAATTAATTTCCCCCACCGAGAGTAAATCCAGAAATATAAATAAAAATCAGAACAAAGTCAGACGCTTTCACTACATGTTATAAGAAATCTTAGTCAAAAAAAAAACTATAACATGTCGCCCTAGATCATGTTCACGTCTTAGGTTGAGGTACCGCATTAGAAAACTAAAATATGTCGATATTTTTTTAAATATGTTATTGACGAATTCTCGGGTTTTTCGATGCAATTTTACACTTTACAGGGTCAGGTTATTTTTTAACGCTATCTACATCGTCACTGGCTCTTATTTCTATTTTTTTAAAGTATATCCTCTCAGATAACTAATTAGTGACAGTCAATACATTCTATATACATAAGTATTATAAGAACGTCAAAATTATAACATTGTTTCAATTATTACTTTAAAATTGAATGTCTATACGCTAAAAATCAATATATATATATATATATATATATATATATATATATATATATATATATATATATATATATATATATATATATATATATATATATATATATATATATATATATATATATATATATATATATATATATATATATATGTGTATCCATTTCCATCTGGAGTGTTACAGGATCGAGTCAGTTCACAAGAACCTCATCTACATTTTTAACATCATTCAATTCATCGAATTACCAATAATCTTGTCAAATTAATTACTCTTCCGAAGCATTTTGGAATTTTCTATTAAATTCGGGCTTAAAACTACTTACACCATATCTTTTTAAACAGAAATAGGGTAAATTAAACAAATAGGTTACCATGAATACAGTATTACTCGATCGAAATCGATCAAAATATACAAAATATTATATGTGCAAATTAAATATACGTATTTTTACGAGTTATTGATAATTCGACGTAATATCGTAAATATTATATACATAGGTCCTTGCAAGTTGATTTTGTTTCTTGGACGGCTTTTCGTGGGCGAAAATATACTCATTCTGAGATCTTATCTTACATTTTAGATTTTTTTTAAACATTGTTTTATCAAATTTTAACGGTAATTTAAAAAAGTATTATACAAAACGTATTTATTTTTATGTCAATATTTAAAATAGAGTAATATCAATTCAAGTCTTTAGCTTTTAACGAGATATGACAAATTTGATAAGACAAAAATAGCTTGCAAAGACCTCATCTATTTAAAATTTATTGGAGTTCGTTGAATAACCAATAACCCTATACACATACATATTATGTTAATAAATTTTAAATATTACTCAGATAAAACTTTTAATATTTTTCTGAACCTTCGTGTATACTAAAAATAAAAATTTAAATGATTTTACATTATTTCCTACGAAACGCCATAACTAAAGAGAAGAAGAAGAACATTATTTCCTAAGTCTATACTGCTTTTCTTTGCGAGTTCCTCTGCGTTTACTTCTACTAAAGTCTCCCAATTGTTTGCTTTAGCTTCTTTCTGTTAATAAATAATAATAATTATAACTAGACTTATTTTGGTTTCTTCGGCGTCATGGGTAAATTGAAACGAGAATAAATAAAATGAAATAAAATTCTAAACGGATATCCTATACTTGATTTTTAAAATTCCTTAATTATTTCAAATCGTGATATTTTGAATTGATCATAATTCTCCTGTCATCGTAGACATCATGCTTGCTTGGATCTTATTCTATATATGTATATATATGTATATATATATATATATATATATATATATATATATATATATATATATATATATATATATATATATATATATATATATATATATATATATATATATCGCACATGGCAGGATAGACATAGGGAACCCTGTACGCCTTTTTCAAGGAATTGCGCACAAACCGGCGCGTTGACAAGTAAACGCCTACGCCTCTGCTCCACGAAGGTTCTATATATGTATATATTAAAATATTGTATATTGACATTTAATTAATTAGACATATGTTAAATAATATTAAGCAAACAATATTATCTGTTCAACTTTATCTACTTGAATAACAAAGATATTAATTCTACGTTTCTAGATGTAAAAAATAAAAACTAAGTATAAATAACCTTACTACTTACTTACAGTAATCATAATCATAAATCTGAGCTAAGCATCTTTTAAATATTTTTTGTTGTGAAAAGATTGTGTTATTGTTGGCGTATATATTATAAGATTTTATTTAAAGATAAAATTTGTGCAAATTTTTTTTTTTTCGTGTTATTTTGTTTTAAAAATGTTTGGCCTTTTACATATTTCAGCCTCGTTAAGTATTATACCATAATAAATTGAATATGTTTAGTACACTAGCTGGTTTTTTCACATTTTTTGTGCTATTATAACAAATTTCTACGTAAATAATTTGAATAATTACTAAATAATTCATTTTTATGTGACAGCAACATAAGTATATAATAAAAAAATATTTACAAAAAGTATTAGAATAGCGGCGTTGAGTTCCGCCACTCAACACGCAATGCCTCGAAAAAGGCGTAAAGCGGGGACGGATAAATCAGGGACTAAGCAACGGAGTGTCTTTACACTAGGTTTCTATAGTGTTTTTAGTTCCCTCTGCCTTCCCTGCCATGTATGGGATAAAACGTGAAGTAAAAAAAATTAGAATACTTTGTGTAATATTTAAAATGGGAAATTGCAAACTGAAATCGCGATGCATCACGATTTTTATACGATTGATCAAACGTCTTATTTACAGCAGTTACACCCAATTTAACACTATGGACAAAATTCAGATAGTAAGCTGGCAGTTACTATTATCTAAAAAAAAATTAAACAAGTATTTTATATGCTAGATATTTCTATGTGATATATGTGAAACCAAAATTTGTTGGCCAGACAAGAAACATATTTCCTATCTGTGACTATATCAGCAAGTAGTGGATCTAGCCCTTGTGCTAACAAAAATAACTGATAAGAAATGCACTATTCATGATTACAAGTATATTGTACTTGATTAAGACATAATCAACATGAAGAGTGAGAATCATCACAAGTTGCAGTAATTAATGGCTAAAATAAAAATTTGTTGATATACAGATTTAGTTGGTAATGTAATCAGATAAAACTATGAGCAAGTGATATAATAATAAGAAAATCAAGTGACTCATATCCAGCGACATTCTTCCATTATCACTGTCATTAGCTTCATAAAAATGCACTCTATGGGATCCTATTGTTTTTTATGTGACCCATCCACTAGGTGTTGGTACCCACTCTGTTCTCTTTATTTCTATCAATTCAGACTACAAAAAAATATAGATTTACATATAGTAGTAAAGTAATTTTTATTTTTTTAGCTTCACGCTTTATCCCGCACATGGCAAGGTAGGCAGAGGTAACTGCAGGGACCGTGGGAACCTAGTGTTAAGACACTCCGTTGCTTAGTCCAATCCAGCGACATTCTTCCATTATCACTGTCATTAGCTTCATAAAAATGCACTCTATGGGGTCCTATTGTTTTTTATGTGACCCATCCACTAGGTGTTGGTACCCACTCTGTTCTCTTTATTTCTATCAATTCAGACTACAAAATAATATAGATTTAAAGGCAGAAAGCGCAGTGTCTTAACACTAGGTTCCCACGGTCCCTGCAGTTCCCTCTGCCTACCCTACCATGTGGTGCGGGATAAAGCGTGAAGCTAAAAAAAAGCAAAAAAAAAAGAAAAAACTTCTCCGAACCCAGAAACCGTCGCGTTACAGGAAGACGTTGCGCCTTTGCGCCACGATGGTCCTAGTAAAGTAATAAACGGTAATAATTATAAAAAAGATAATGATAAATAAATAATAAATAAATGAACGCAACAAGGAAATTTTAATTTAAATCCGTACAGAAGACAGAGAGACAACAAAGGCGGTGAAAGGGTTCCGTTTTTAGTTTTGCTGTACAGAACCTTGAAAATTATTTAGAAAATGTAATTCTCAAACACATAAACACAAAAATAGTTCTTTATCGTCTATTATTTAATAAATAATTCAATATATGGTTGAGTATTATTAATGTAATTATAAAATAATATATATTGAAGCGTTTAATATTAATTAATATATAAAGAAACGTTTCCTCTGCCTACCCTGGAATAGGTGGGAGGATAAAGTGTGAATCTAAAAAAAGGAAAAAGACAACCGAAATGCTTAAGCAATATGTAATGTTTTGATAGTGTTATGTTTTGTTGACAATAGGTCAAATCAAATTATTTGTTCAAAAGTAATTTTGAAAAGGAAGAACTGACACTGAGAATAAAGTCATTAACATAATGAAGTAACTAGTTTCTATGGAAACTTTAATGAAGGCTTCTTTCACAAGTTTTTATCTCGATGAGTTGACATCTACGTTTTAATTACGGCTGTATTTAATTAACGGACAGGCTCGAGGTTTCTTTAATGTGGTTTCCAGCCTTGGGGCTCACGTTTGCCTAAGTTTAGTATTTAATTTATTAGAAGTCTAAGAAAATTAATATAATACAATATCAGATAAGTTTGTGTTAGAAAAAACGACCTTAATGGTATGGTAAAGACAGATGGGCTCAATTGATCATTATCATCAATTAACAAGGTAGTTGTCGAATAAAATTCTACTATTTATTAGAATTTCAATCTGTCTAGCCAGAAATCTACTCATGAAAATAAATATATGTTGTGTATAGTAAGTAATCTTTGAAAAAATTTCCCGAATTTCACTTTCAAATATAAAAATCAGTTTGACCATGATTCGATTTGAGTGTACGACTAAGAATAAGACAAGAAAATTTTAATTTCTGTATATACTTGCATTTATATATAGAATTTTGTTGGAATATGTGTATGTGTTATAAAAAATATATAGTTACTGAAAAAACATAATTTAAAAAGTATAGTGAGGACTGTAGTGGCGCAGAGGTGCAACGCGACGGTTTCTGGGTTCGATCCCCAGTCGGGGAAGATAGATTTTTCTAATTCCATTTTCTTCGCTCTGGTAAAACTAGGCATTGCGCGGCGTTGAGTTCCGCCACTCAACACGCAATGCCACAAAAAAGATGGAAAGCGGGGACGGAGAAAGCAGGGACTAAGCAACGGAGTGTCTTAACACTAGGTTCCCACGGTCTCTGCGCTTCCCTCCGCCTACCCTTCCATATGCGGTATAAAAAAAAAGTATAGTACAAAAAGTCGATCTCAGTGGGTAATAGTTAGTACATAGTTAGTGGTACATTTGCTCATAGGATTATAAAAATACTTAACATCCATTACAAATCATGTACAAGAAAATGTAGCTCTATAGCAAAATTTTATAGTAACTGATAATCATCATAATTTAATTTAATTGTTAATAAAAATATTTTATATATCACAGTACACACATATTATCAGTGAGAGTCAATTTAATGAGATAAATTTATTAGATTAATAATTCTTATATACTCGTACGTAAGGCATAATTTGTGCAGATCAAAAATATCGGTCAAGTGTGAATCGAACACGCAAATCTACAGTTATACGGACAAATGTATTAATAGACCGTCTACGGTAAATGCCGGCAATATTTTACAGGACAACACAGAGATTTTATATTAACAAATGTTTTATAAGGATACCAATTTCATCTAAAAATTTTGGCATTTGGATTTTTTTATATGGTAATTTTAGACATTTCGTGTTTTCTTTGTCCTACAAATTAAGAAAAAAGGCTACTGCTCTAATATTGGTATGTATATTTTGAAAAACTGATTTATAAAATACTAATAGACGTTAAATAATTACACTATTATTTAAAATTAATAGCTTTATTTACAGCATAATATATTACGATACAAAAACAACACTTTTTTTACTTTCTAATATATAAGGTAACAGTTTGGCTGTACATTGTCGTATATCTCTTCAAAATCATAATTTGACACACAATCTTTGTCCAATTTACTCAATATCCGTTTTCCGATGAACGACGGATTGACAATCATGTCCATTTCCACATACTGCCCATCGCAGTTTGAAATTAAACACTACTCTCTACGTCGCAGACGTGATTCGGTTATCTATGGACTGTGATTGAAAAGGAAATTAGGTATTTCGTTTGCCTGCAGAATGTGTTTCTTGACAAGACTTTCAGAATTATAAACATTTTTTCAGTGTATCTATATGATGTGTATCTACAAATGTTAAAAGAAAACAAGTTTGTTCAAATGGCGTACTTATATCATAAATTACTTGAAAATATACATTTATGTTACATAGTACTTTATTGGGAAAGATTATACTTAAACTATATAATATGTTATGTAATGCAATCAACTATATTACTGTAGCAAGAAAATTATAGCCCAATGAGGTCACTACAATGGGTTTGCGTCTGACTGTAACTGTGACATTTGTTGGTTCGACCCCCATTTAGGAGAACGAAATCAAGATTATTTTTATTGTCTCGCTCTAGTAGTCATATTATAAAAGATATATTTAATAATAAATATGCATTATAACATATGTTTTTGTGAAAAGTAAAACAAATATCTGTGTAAACACTCTACTATGAGTATACATATATTATTACCAGCCTGGAAATAAATTTTATCTTTTAAATTTCTTGCCATATTTTTTTGTGTTTAATGTAAATTTTTGAATTTTCTGCTGTCTGATTCCAGTAGTCAAAAGAAGATATAATTCGCCAAAAACAAACATGACGAGCGTCGTGGCAAGGTATGTCGGTTCGATTCCCACTCGAAGAGGATGGATTGTTTCATTTACACTTTGATTTTTTCTCTGATAACTCGCCAATTACGGCGTTGACTTCCGCCGTAACACATGCACTGCCTTGAAACTCGGAAAGCCCGAAACGAACTATTTTAACTCTAGGTTTCCACGATTCCTGACTTCCGAGTATCTGCCTACCCTATTTTATGTAGAATTAAGAGTGTAGCAAACAAAAAGTAAATATGAATGAATATTTGTCAGCTAATACTAAATATATTAAAGCCAAATGTTTTTACAACAATCAAATCATGGGCAAGCTCAAAATCAAGTCATGCAATGTGAGTTAATTGAATAGGTACTTAAACGTTTTCATACGGGCAATTATGTTTTTACGATTCGAACGGCTCGTTGCTATATTATTTTGGTATATGTATGTTATAGTGTAACCATTATGTGAATGGATTTTATTGTAAGTGTTATTGAAAAATATTTCTAGTCTGCTTATTTAAAAAAAATAAATAAATTTAATAAATAAATTTATGCTTCTATGTAATACTAATAATGCTTTTTTTAAAATGGAAAATGTTATTAAAATGCCTTTTAAAATACAAGAAAAAAGCTTGTAGTATTATATAAATTATTGCACATATTAGATTATTTTAATATTCAATTATAAATTTATTATTATTATTTACATATTTGCTTTGTAAAATTCGATAAAAACACCTTCTGACAAGACAGTTCGTTCTGCACTTTCAGTCGAACTTAAGACTGCTTTTTAAGTCTCCTCAGAACATCGAAGGGACAATTTCATTAACCAAAAATGGAATCAACATCACAACCATCTAGTTTATATATAAATATCACCCACTACGACCTCTAAAACAAATAAATAGTAAATCTCAAAATAAATACTACATATTAAATCGAAGTACCTACTTCAAATTGACTTACGCGAATCGAGACCGAGAACACTGGCATAACTTCCAATTATAAACCTCGCTTTAGATGAAATAACACGCGCCTGCGGTCCTCCCTAAAACAATAGCGCCTCTAACGTATATTTATTTTGTTTTTACAAAAAAATGTTTTATTTACTTTATTACATTGAGGTTTACGGGTGCAAATTATAAATTTACCAAAACGTTTAAGTCGTGGATACACGAAGCTATTTTATACGCGCTCAAAGCTTTTTTGTAATATCAAGTTTTTTAGCTTTTATTACAAGATATTGTTATGAATATACGACGATTTTGATAGATTTTTGTTATAAGCTGAAATCATTAAACCAATCCATATAATACCCTCATTCAAAGGTTTATATTCTAGATTCTATCCTAGATTATTAGTTTAAAATAATTTAAATTAAATTATATATTAACGTGTATATTTTCTAAATATTTTGCACATACTGCTTTATAGTACAGTCAAAGAATACGTTTACGCAACAATAAGGTAGATGAATTTAAAATTCTATTCACAACAAGGATGGTAAACAGAAAAGGGTCGAGAGATTCATTACTCTATCCACAATGTTAGACGTTGAAGGTCATTTCTAAATAAAATTGGCCTCGGATTTCAGAAGTATCTAGTAACATTTGTTGGAATAATTACCTACTTTTAAATAGTAAATGTGTCAATTAAATCTAAATTTTCGTTTTACAAATAGAAATGCCACCAAAATTTAATTTTGAATGGCATAACAATTATTATAATATATTTACATTAAAAATTACAGAACTTTTCTAAAAAGAGTATTGCAATGTAATTCTTTTATACTTAAAAAAATTACACACAGTTTCAATATGGCAATTAAATTTCAACCACTCATGATTGCTGAAATAAAAATTTTAAGGAAATGTTGTTTATTAAAAAAACGTAAATATATACAAACGCTTTCAAAATGGATTTTTGGTCATTAAGCTTCAAGCTTGAAAATGAATGGATTTAATAATTTCATTGAAACTTTTCCATAAAATATACTTTTTAACATTCATAATTATTAAAATAACTCACTAAAACAAAATCAATATGAAAGTTTTTCAACATAATATATGAACATAATATATAAACATATATATATATAAATATATATATATATATATATATATATATATATATATATATATATATATATATATATATATATATATATATATATATATATATATATATATATATATATATATAATAATTATTATTAAAATAACTCACTAAAACAAAATCAATATGAAAGTTTTTCAACATAATATATAAACAACATATATATATATATATATATATATATATATATATATATATATATATATATATATATATATATATATATATATATATATATATATATATATATATATATATATATATATATATATATATATATATATATATATATATATATATACATATATACATATATACATATATATATATATATATATATATATATATATATATATATATATATATATATATATATATATATATATATATATATATATATATATATATATATATATATATATATATATATATATATATATATATATATATATATATATATATATATATATATATATATATTGTATATAGTATATAATGAATATAATGAACCGCGTTCTGCTACCAAAAAATATATATTGAAGAGTGGGTAGGGGTCAGCAATTGTGGAGGCGTGCTGAAGTGGAGGTTATTTATGAATTATTTACTTTATAGTAGGTTTTAGGATAATAGAAATTGTACAGTATCTTATCTTCATGATTTACAACACAAACACTGATTGTTCCCGGCCGGCATGGAATGTCTCACTTGAGTCTTCTTCACTAGGGGTTACTTGCACTATTATCTTTTGTAGGTTTGTCTTTGTCAGGTTCAATATCAAGAGGGAATACACAAAAGGGAAATCAAATAAGGCTGAGGGAGGGAAAATCACACCGCTAATTAATATTAGATTCAGGAAGGACGTGCGCTCGCGTCGGCCGTCTCACGTGCCCCTTTTGCTACAACTCGACTACTACTACTGACCGCTCGCGCCGGGAGATGGCACCAGACTCTGACGACAACCCGCGCGGGGGTCATCGCAGGGAGCGGCACAAATAGGAATAAACATAGCCCCCGCCCTAAACATCTAATGTTTACGAGAAAATGGGAGTAGCTAACTAATAGGTAGACGAACTAATTTGGTTAAGGCTCTCTTTAGGATACCTGTCGATGTCTTAACATCGACCACACGCACAACGCTATCTTTACCAGGATAAATTTGGGAAATGCGACCACGTCGCCACTGTAAAGGGGGTAAATTATCATCTTTGATGAGGACTAGCTCACCTACTGTTGGAGGATTCACTGGATCAGTCCACTTCTGCCTAGTCTGCAGAGTGTATAGGTACTCTAACTGCCACCGCGACCAAAAATGTTGAGTTATCTGTTGCACTACTTGAAAACGGGTTAAACGATTAATTTTTACATTGTTATAGGGATACTCCTGCAAAGCACTAAGAGGTTGGCCAATCAAAAAATGACCAGGCGTCAAAACTTCTAGATCGTTTGGTCATTAGATAAGGGACATAACGGCCGGGAATTTAATACCGCTTCAATTTTAACAAAAATTGTAGTTAATTCCTCGAATGTTAAAGGAGTTTCATAAACGACCACCGACTCTGATGATTCCTTCTTTGTCAAGAAAGAGTGAGAGTCGTCTTAGGGAAGACCGCAAGGAAACGCTAAGCGCCAACGCGATAAGGATACAGATAGCTCAACGGGTAAGTTTCGGGTTTTATTTATAAATCTCACCATCGTTATCTAAGGGGTAAGCAATCATGGTTTGAGGGGTCTCTTCAACCTTCCAGAATTTCTCGATGAGACAGGTAAGGATATTCCAGTCATGGGGGGCTCTAATTCACCATAATCGGCAGCGACTGGACCGCAAACAATATAACCAAAAATTGTAGGTAAAGCAGTAAGGCCGTTAAAGTTAAATATTTTATCTTGTAATAAAAGCGCGCCGAACACGTCAGCACCCAATAGTATATCTATCGGGCCAGGCTTATTATAGGTAGGGTCAGCAAGGGAAAAATCACTATTAGGAAAAAACACAGACTCAGGGAACTCAAACTCAGGATGCGTACCGGCAATCACATCTATAACTATAGCAGAGGTTGACACCTCAGGGAAGGAATTATACAAAGGTTTAAAACACAGGGAAATAGAACCACGGGAAACCACTAAAGGAATATTACCTATGCCACGTACAGGGGCACAGGAGGGGGAGATGGTCAAATTGAGGTAATTAACAACAAGATCGGTTGTAATGAGGCAACCCTGGGCACCGGTATCACATAAGGCACGCGCTTCAAGAAAATAGCCACTAGCAGTTTTAACGTGTAATTTAACAGTAGGCAATAATATAAGGGAATTGGGTGAGATATTCAGGCAAGGGGAAGGGGGAGTAATACAAGTATCTAGCTATGTGGGTCTATCTTCTCTATTATAGGAATTATCACGATATCTTATATTATTTTCAACCTGTCTAGGTTGGGGCGGAGCATTTTCTCTGGGGGGAGAAGCTCTCTGGGAATGTCGTTGGGGGGAGCGCTGGAGTTGCGAAGGGGAATATTTCTTATGCTGGCCCCCGCCCATATGGGGACCGCGGGTAGAAGAAGGACAGGTACGCGGATAATTGCGTTTATTAAATTTGGAATTACAATTATAATTGCGATTGGATGAGGTAGGATACATTGGGTTACGGGAATCATTAAAACATAGCATAGTGTGATGGGATGAGCGACCGCAGGTTGAACATTTGTAGTCCCGCTTGCACATAAGAATTGGATGTTTGTCCAAACACCTATAACATAACCGGGAATGTTTTACAAATCCCGATCTTTCTCTAGGATTCATAGCTCTAAATTCGGGACATTCACGGAGGTAATGGGAAGAGGAAGCACACAGGTAACATTTTTTACTATTATTTATTACAGGTAACATTTTTTGTCTATTATTTAATATAGGGGAGGGAGGAGCCGCAAAGTAAGTATGTTTAGGTACAGTACTTTTAAATTTCGTCAGGTTAGAATCTACAAGGGAGGTGTTGCCAACGGTGTCATGGTGACGACATTCGTCTTCCAAAAAGGTAATAAGATTTTTAAAGGTAGGTAATTCATTAGCGTCACCGCCATAACAACGCTCAAAACGGGATTTCAAATCAGAGGGAAGCTTAGTCAAACATATATGTACTAACATATAAGACCATGAGGAGACGGGTAACTCTAAACGCTCTAAACAGCGATAGGCAGTTAACAAGGGGTTCAAAAAGGCCGCGCGCAAACCTGTAAATTTATTCGAAATCTCCGGCAGGGTAAGTATTTGGGTTATGTAGGTATCAGCAAGAACCCGTGTATTGTGATACCGCTGTTTCAACAACTCACGAGCAACTTCATAATTGCCTTCTTCAATTTTTAAATGTAGCAACAACCGCTTAGGTTCATCTGCCAAGGATCCAACCAAGTACTGTAATTTCATTGTGGGGGTTAAATGGTGTTGGGAATCTACTACACTGTCAAACTGATCAATAAAACTTATCCAGGAGTCAGGACGTCCATCAAACTTAGGGATAGGTAAATCAGGTAATCTATTATAAGGAGTTCGCTCAGTAATATTTTTACTACTCATTTTTACGGGTGTACTGGCCATAACAGGATCAACTACGGGAGCAGGTGGGCACAACTCTAACTGACGCACCCGGAGGTCGTCTATTTTCTTATTTACTAAACGCACTTCTTTTTTTATATAACTAATTTCTTGGTAATCGATAGCCGGGTCTAACCCACCCAGGAGCACTGAGGACGCGTTTACAAATAAATTACAATGAGAATCTAAATCCTTGAACCTAACTAATAATCTAGGTATTTCAGAAGTGCCAAGAAGTTCCGAGGTATCGGCAATCCAATCCGAAACAAAGCGTACCACACCTATATTTTTTCTATATTCCGCGCTTTCCGTATATAAGGAACACTTTACTGTTTCATCATGAGTAGCCATTTTCAATTATCAAGTAAACCAATAACTGAACTAAAATATTAAAAATTAATAAACGCGTAATAAACAATGAACCCACTACCAACGGGCGAGATCAGAAATCAAGTAAACAAATAACTCAACTAAAATATTAAAAAAATAATAAACTCGTAATAAACAATGAACCCACTACCAACGGGCGAAATCAGAAATCAAGTAAACAAATAACTCAACTAAAATATTAAAAAAATAATAAACTCGTAATAAACAATGAATCCACAACATCTGGCGAGATAAGAAACCAGTTACGGTCAAGTTCAGGGACGCATCGAGTCGGCGATCTACTTATATCGCAATATAACAAAATAATATGATATATAATATGACTACAATTAAGGCTTAAGCTTCATTTAAATAAAAATAAAAAAAAGGGTGACAATAAAAGTGTAGGGATAATATTTTAAAGTAAGTAAGTTTTTTAAGGAAATTATATTAAAATATTTTAACTAACTTCAATTATAATTTAAAACGGGATAGGTAATAACGTATAGGCGTAATATTATAAAATATATGTAATCATATTACATATGTGTATTTATTATATTTTATATTTAATATATAAAATTATATTCAATATTTATTTATATATTTTACACATTATACATTCACCCTACACAATTATATATTCAATATTATATATATAAAAATTGCATATAATATTATTTTTTAAACAACTCGATGCGAACACGATTTAAAAGGTTAGGAAATCAAATTATATTGTAATTATGCGTTAGGTACCAAATTAAGAGCCAAAATATCAAAACGGGAAAATAACACTGTAATGAAAGGGACTCAGGGGCATGAACTACGCTATAATCAGGGGGACTCAGAGGGATTAAACCACGCTATAATTAAGGGGGCCCAGAGGGATGAAAACTACGCTATAATTAAGGGGGCCCAGAGGGATGAAAACCACGCTCTGATCAAGGGGGACCCAGAGGGATGAAAACCACACTCTGATTAAGGGGGCCCAGAGGGATGAAAACTACGCTATAATCAGGGGGGCCCAGAGGGATGAAAACTACGCTCTGCTACCAGAAAATGTATATAGTATATAATGAATATAATGAACCGCGTTCTGCTACCAAAAAATATATATTGAATAGTGGGTAGGGGTCAGCAATTGTGGAAGCGTGCTGAAGTGGAGGTTATTTATTAATTATTTACTTTATAGTCGGTTTTAGGATAATAGAAATTGTACAGTACCTTATCTTCATGATTCACAACACAAACACTGATTGTTCCCGGCCGGCATGGAATGTCTCACTTGAGTCTTCTTCACTAGGGGTTACTTGCACTATTATCTTTTGTAGGTTTGTCTTTGTCAGGTTCAATATCAAGAGGGAATACACAAAAGGGAAATCAAATAAGGCTGAGGGAGGGAAAATCACACCGCTAATTAATATTAGATTCAGGAAGGACGTGCGCTCGCGTCGGCCGTCTCACGTGCCCCTTTTACTACTTCTCGACAACTACTGCTGACCGCTCGCGCCGGGAGATGGCACCAGACTCTGACGACAACCCGCGCGGGGGTCATCGCAGGGGGCGGCACAAATAGGAATAAACATATATATATATATATATATATATATATATATATATATATATATATATATATATATATATATATATATATATATATATATATATATATATATATATATATATATATATATATATATATATATATATATATATAAATACTATTCTAAGAAACAACAATACGTAATAGAAAGCTCTATAATGGCTCTAGCATAAATTGATTTCACAAGACATTTGATATCTCATCGATTTGATCCCGGACACAGCAACAGGTAGGTCAAGGACGCTTGGTGCCGATATGCCTTACATTATACATATAAATTATAATGCACGGGCGTACGGTAGGGAAATTGAAAATAAGATGAAATTGGGATGTATTATTATTATAAGCCTAAGTCTAGTTTAACTAAAGTATGTATTTACATTAATGAAGATCATAGTATCTCTGTCGTGAATAAAATTATTAATTTAAAATTTTTTTATCATTATATCAGTCTAACTTCTATATATTTCTATATATTTTTTTATTTATTTGGTCATATATGTATAATAAAACATATAACTTTATTTATCTTAATCTTTTAGTATCTTTATAAAACATCTCTACGTTATAGTAATAACTAGTTATAGTAAACGAGATCTCAAAAGGCGTAGAATGGGAAAATAAGTGTCTTAGCACACCTTCAGCTACCTATCCTGTTGTATGTAGAACTCAGTGTTAATTAAACAATGTTATTTCAATTTATGAAGAGAAATCAAATAAGTAAAATATTCCTAAGAATATTTCAGGCATTCAGGCGTATTTAGAGGTAATTAAATATTTTGTGTAAGTAAAATAACTAAAAGATCACATACATTTAAAAATCCTTAAATTAAAGTAATAAAAAAGTTATGAGATAAATAAAAAAAATCATTAAGCATATAGAAATATTAATGATCAATTTTTAAACTTTTTAGTCAATCTGCCCTATTTTTCTATAGAATATCTAACTTCGGTAGAACTAGTTATTCAGTTCAACAGTGACAAGTTGGGTTAGCTTAATGCGTCCATAGGGGTGAAAGTTGACTTGACAACTTAGCGGGAAGTTAAAATAGTATACTCTCAGGTAAAAGCTATAATTTCAAGGGCTACTTAAGTTAGTTCATTAACTTAAGATTGATTATAAGGTGGGAAATGTTTTGCTTCTTTTATATCGTTTGAAGTTTTTATAAATTGTTTTTATATAATGAGAAATTTTGACTGTGGGTATTTGGATCAAACGTGGATTATTTTTTAAGAAAGTACGACTTACAATTAGTAGTCAGAGAACTTTAAAACTGCTCAAAACGGAGGATTTCGGATCCGGCTGTGTGCTTTTTTTATGTTTTTCTAAACGTAAAACAAATCAATGAGGCTAAAATATAAAATAAAGAAATCTGGATTTATGAATGACAATAATTGATAGAACTTGAAATTATTTCTTTGAAAACATTACAAAAATACCCGCAAAATAGAATTTGGTTTCAGGAAATAAAACATTTATCAAATGAATAATATTTAAATAAAAAAAGTAAAAATTAAAGCAATAAATAAAGTTACGCATAGAAGTATAAAAAAACCTTTGTCCACGGAATCTATGTCAAGAGCTCTAGTTACTTGGTTGCCTAATGATCACCAGCGTTCGTTAAGTCTAGCTAGTCGGAAAATGAAAACACAAAAAATACTTTTTCTTACTGCCAACTGCTTGGCAGTTATATACCATTAGAAAAAAATCTTCGTTCCCAATAAAATATATTTATATTTAAATAATTAAAGTCGTTTTTCATAAAGGAGATAAACTTACTTAAATTCAGTTAATTTATTATAAATAAATGAATTTACTAAAATTGTATAATATTATATTATGAAAATTATATATGTTTTTTTAGCTTCACGCTTTATCCCGCACATGGCAGGGTAGGCAGAAGGAACTGCAGGAACCATTGCTTAGTCTCTGCTTTTTCCGTCTCCGCTTTCCGCCTTTTTCGAGGCATTGCGTTTTGAGTGGCGGAGCTCAACGTCGCGTAAAGTCGAATTGTTTGATTAAAATTAAGGAATAATAATTTACTAGACGTTATTAAATGTTGAAAATTAATATTGCGGACAAATTCGTTAGAGCAATTTTTTAAGGATTTCTGATTTGATGCCTACAAATTTCCAATTTTTCTATTAATATTTCAATTATTTAATTACAAATTTTTCACCGAATTGATCTGATCTTGATCAACAAGAATACAATATACTCTTATGAGTCTTTAATTACTTCTAACGGTGACATAAACAGAGCATCAAACCTCCTGTCCTTTGATTGCGGTGACTTAGAAGAAGTTTAATTTTTCTGTGAAAAAAAATCTCGTCATAATCCTACAGTTGTAGGTTTAGAAATTTAATATTGAACTTGTTATCTCTTAATGTTTTAGAGGGGGACAAATAATGGTTGTATGGATATACAGACGGACAAATAACGCCTATAAGGACGTAATTTACATTTTCTGATATAGAATAAAAATGCCCAGGTATTAAGATTTTAATGTCATGTTAATAAACATACACCAGTTTACACTATTTAAAACGCAATTTACATGAAAGGCTGCAAGCACTGTTTAAATACTGCTGCTTATATCCTTTTATTATATAGAACAAGCACTGGATTATGAATAAAATCAATTCGAGTTGCAAAATCTAAAGCCCTCACACGATATTTACCGCTGAATAAAATTCTAAAGAAAACTTTAAAGGAGACAAATATTATAATGAAAACTGTGAAGAGTATCGAAGTCTGTCCACTCAGTCATCTTTTGAAAACATTTACGTATAGAACTTGTTGAATTCATAACATGTTGAGTGGACTACCAACACTGAGGAATATTCTAGAGAACTTCCTTTTAAGAATTCAAATAAAAGCATTCAAAAATCAATTGAATTATATATAAATAAAAAGAGCGTAAAAATTAATGAAATAAATAAAGTTACATATAGAAGTATAGTACACTATAAAAAAAGTTTTAATTTTTAATTTTAGTGCAGCCAAAAAATATTTAGGTACCTACTATAGGTCTTTGGAATATTATGTTAATATATTGTACTAACATTATGTTTTCAATACTATTTTAATAATATTTAAGTGATAATTCAAGTTCACATTAAACGACTACACAAGTTGTGAAATGATGCACATTCGAATGACATTGACGATCTCCGATAAGATAATTCAGCGGTCACAGGTGATAATGGGAGAGGCTTGTGTGCGGTTAAACTGCAATTGCTCAATCGTGTAGTTTATTTACACCAGCTGTTTAAATAGTACCTTAGTTAGATCTAAAAAAATCCAATTTAAATTAATAAATATGTTGACGTTATAATAGAATCCTAGGCATGTGATTTATTAAAGGTGAAGTTAATAAGTTACATATGAGTTTAAAGCATATTACTTTTTATTTTTGAAATATACTTGTATGGATTTAACGAGCTATTTACTATTATTAGTCTAGTTAGCAAGTTGAACAAAAAATAAAATATAAATAAGCGTCTGTTTATTTTTGTAGAAATATACGTACATTCAATGTATTTATATAAACCATACAATTTCTATTATAAAAATTCAATTACCAAGAATGTTTGCTGTACGCTGAATATAGCAATATAAAAGGAAGTAACCCATTGTGGAACTCTTAAACCGAATCGAAGTACTTTTTATTTAGTTTCTTGACTTCCACTCGAACGAAATTGTGCCCGGACAAAGCTACGTTGCCCGATATAAGACATCGTCGCTGGAGATTACAAATAATGTTTTTAAAAATGCTTGACGTTCACATATTTTCTCACATATTTCATGATTTGTTAAGTGAAAATAGTATACTAAAAGATCTCGGTCAGTCTAGAATTGTCATCAATTTATGGCGTATTTCGAAGATTCTAGAAAAGTATCAACTTGATTGACAGTGAGCGGAGTGTCTTAACACTAGGTTTTCAAATTTCCTACAGTTTGCTCTATCTACCTTGCTATCAGCGGGATAAAACGTGAAGCTAAAAAAATCATTAGGTAAATAATAGAGTCAATGTTCAATGTTGTGAATACCTATAATTGGTGTACATATGAAGACCTGATGCTTTTGACTATACATTTATATATAAATGTTACATATGTGTACTGTTAGTGTTCCTAAATAAATAAATAAATAGAGCTCGGACAGTAGAAGTGAGATTATTGTGCATTTTTAAAAATTCCTTTGAAACAAAGCTATCCAATTTTCGTTTTGTGGGCCACTATATGGCTCTACGATTGATTAAGCCAAGTTCTGTATCATAGGTATCATAACTTAATAGTTAAGTAACTAAAAAAAATATTAAGTCTATAGTAAAGTTACGTAGAACATATAAAATACAAAAGTAAGTTAGTTCAAATTACTTATATATTTTTTATATGAAAGATATGTTGTAGTCTCACAAAAGATAATTTAAGTAAATACACTTATTGTAAAATTTTATATTAACAAATACTAAGCTTAAAAGCATTTTCCTTGAAACTTTAACCTGAAACAAAAAAAAAATAAGATCTTGAAGTTTTTAGTTGGCTCTTGACCTGCTTGACTTTTAAGAGTAAGACTTCATCTTAGCTCATTGTCTTTTTTATTTTATTTACAGTCTTTTGTTAAAAGAAAAATATTTTTACAATTATGACTCAACAACTTGGTTATGAATTCAAATCCGACTCAAGGAATCTTTATGCTTATAGAACATATTTATAATTATACTTGACACGTATAGATGAACGAAGCGTCCGAGATTCTTTTTCTAATATTTAATCAAGTTCTCAAAAAGTTATGTATTGTGGTGCAGAAATCATCACTGCTTGTAAATATTTCATTTTCTCGAATAAGGGTTTAGGACTTAAAATTATAATATATAAATAAAATATGATAAGCAATTTCAAGAGTATTTTCATCTGTTACTTTTGTTATCATATTTTAATTTCACAGACACTTGAAGCTGTATTTTTAAGTGGAATTCGAGGTCAAAAATACTTAGGCAAATATTATATTTATTTTATAAAATTGGGGACCGTCGTGGCGCAGAGGCGCAAGCGTCTGCCTGTAAACGCGACGGTTTCGATTCCCACTCGGAGAAGACAGATTTTTCTATTTCCATTTTCTTCGTTCTGGAAACTAGGCAAAGTGCGGCGTTGATCTCCGTCACTCAGCACCCAATGCCTCGAAAAACGGAGACGGAGAAAGCAGGAACTAAAATAACAGAGTGTCATAACACTAGGTTCGTATGGTTCTTGCAGTTCCCTCTGCCTACCCTGCCATGTGCGAGATGAAGCTTGAAGCTATTAAAAAAAGTAAAATGTTTTTTTATTTTTGAATGTTAATAAAGGAGCCGAGCTTGCCCGGGAATGTCCCGACAGGAGAAGTGTTAATTATAAACATAATACTCATATGGTGTGTTCACACTAATTTTTTTATATTAATAATATTATTTTATAAGCGAAGACAATCTTATCGAAATATATTATGTTAATGTGCAACCTAATGTGTAATGTCTTGGAATAAAGCTTAGAAAAGAGGACGGAATGCATCGACCCTTATCTATAATACAGCGAAAAAAAAATACTATTAACTACTAATTTACTTATCTTCCTTTCCATTACTGGAATTAGTGACTGTTATACAACACATCCAAAGAAATAGACAAACGTATAACCTAAACAATGTAACATTTACTTTTCTCCGAGTCTTATTTAATAAAAAGCTTATATTCGTATTTTTAAAAAAAAAATATTTCTAAAAAACACTTTAATAACATAGACTAGATAAATTAGATTTCAAAGATTATCCAATTAACATGAGCAAGACTCTTCTAACACTTTTTTGAGTTCCGACCACAGACTAGAAGGACCGACTACAGAGAGAAAATGAATTTATATATGAGTAGAATTATGTAGCACTTACTGCCATAACAATATGAATGCAAGCTTACAATACAAAGCTTATTGATCGACACGCCGTCTGATCGTCACGTGCCTGATAAGCACGTCTAACATCGACGAATAATACAAGTTATAACATTTTATTCGCATATACATTAGTAAATAACAATAATAGCACATAGTAATATTAAATTTATGACTTTTAGACGAAGTTATATTTTTAGTCATATCAAGTTTTGTCTTACCAGAACGGGCAAATGTTTACAACGACATGACTAACATCATTCAATTCTTATATTTCCATATTTTTTAAAACGAATTAGGCTGAGATTAAGGACATTTATCGATAGTACGCATCATCACATTTGCACGAGATTGTTGACTTTGAATGGTCAAAAATATCATGGAATTGGAGCCGCTGCTTTCTATAACCTCGACATACATTCACTTTTACAGCCGTTTTAAATAAATCTAAGAACTTCATTGATGTGTAGTGTAAAAATTTTGAATGTATATACAATTTCAAAACGAGATCATAAGTTACTAAAGCTGGCGAGAAATATAATTAGGCGAGGTTGAATAAGAAATATATGTAACACGTATTATTGAAATAGCAAGCAATTCTTATGCCGACTGTATATGTTTATATTTTTAAAGCTTTTAAGATTAACAAGATTTATATAAAATTAAGTTTCAGATACAAAAATCACTATTTTATCACATATAACTTAACACTTTATACTTTTTAAATGTAATCCGAGGAAAAAAGCTTTCAGTATTAAATTTTAACATAATGAGAGCGATTGACTCAAGAGCCTAAAAGCAATTTTAATTTAAAATTCAAAGTAGCCCCTTAGTAAAACTATGGCTACTTAAATAAATTCTTTATAATTTTTCTCGTTCTTTTTCAAATAATTTCAGTATGAAAACTTATGGTTTAATAAACTTTGGTCTAATGACATTTTAACTTTAACCTTGCTTTTCATTTAAACAATAAAACCAAAACAATTTTCTTAAAAAAAAATTTGAGAAAATTAAAAGCAAAATTTCATTTATTAAAACAAACAATAAATTTATTATTTATAATATATCAACTTTTATAAATTAGCTTTTGTCATCACGAATAATTTGTACTAAAATTTTAGATGTACAAGTCTCATTCGCTCTTGACTCATTTTTATTTTAAAAGCTGTGCGGTTTCTTGACTCCTACAAATCTATATCCTGTCCCTTCTATGTCAACTCTCCCCTTTCTGGGGCTTGACGACACACAGCCATTACTTCGCGTCCGAGCAGACGAAGATCAAATTTCCAATTCCTTCCTCTTTTTATGCCATTTGTGCGCGAATGCTCGCAATCGCCTGAATCCTTCCGCACTTGCCACCAGGTCACCGTGGTATACAGGGCCTACCAAGTCTCTTTGCCAGTCAGACAGCATTTCGTTGCGCTCTTCCGCGTATAACTCGCATTCCCAGAGTATGTGGTCACGTGTTTCCGCTGCATTGCAACAATAGCATTCAGCAGTGTCACTGAGCCGCATCCGATGTAGGCGAAACCTGAAACAGCCGTGGCCGGTCAAAATCTGCGACACGACATAGTCCGGTTCGACCCATACCGAGGCTACTCGCTCCGACACGTCGGGAAAGAAAGAGAACAGCTCTCTCCCGTCCGCACTCGAGCTCCACCTTACCAGACAGGATAGTCGTGTATACGAAAGGAAAAGTAACACGATCTTACATAAATAAAATAGTATTTTAATAGCAACATGTGATCAACCATTTAACCGCCATTTAACATGCAACACCTCGGAAGCAGAAAGTTATGTTATAGTATATGGTTCAAATCCCTTTGAAAGATTTTATACGTTTTCTTTAAGAATTTTTCTCTCGTTAGTCATTTAACATTTTTTAATTAATGACAACGGAATACTTTAACACTAGGTTCCCACTGTTACTGCGGTTACCTTGCTATATGCAGGATAAAGCGTGAAGCGAAAATTAAGAACATATTGCTATATTTTACTTATTATTATACTATATTTTAAATAAACAAAATATATTTGTATATTTGTATTTACATAGTATATAATTTAATGAATAAGTTCGAATGATTTATACAAATATCTTTACATAATATATATTTGTATTAATCATTCGAACATTCCTTTACTTCGTAATGTACTTCTAATACGAGCTTTATATGTTTCCTTTCTTATATGCTAAATATTCTGTATATATTAAAATAATATTATGTTAAACAAAATCTACTAATAGGATTTGTAGATGTAAACGCTACAAAAGACGTGAAAGCTCAAAGTTTCAAAAGAAAAGTTAATACTTCAAAGAACGTCATTTGGCAAATTCGTCCTTTACGATCGTAATCTTCGGGCCTCTGGAGGTGCGGCTTATCCCTACGAACTTACACGACGAACGGTAATGAAAAAGTTTTAATAAAAATGTTTCTCTATTGTATGTGAAACATTTTTATATATGTGTTTTTATACACACTTATATATAAAGTGTTCAAACGAAACGAATTATTTTTATTAATATAACAGAAGAATAAACTGCTCACAATGCTATAAGTACAGCCTGGTATAATACTGAAAGCGTAGCCTATAATAGTAATTAGTTAGTTCTTAATAGTAACTTATTAATTATTCTTTGCGGGGAATTCCCCAATCGTATTTAACATTTCTTAAATTCATTTGTAAGGAGAGAAAAATGGTTAAAGAAACCATATAAAATATTTCAAAGGGATTCGAACCACACATTCAAGCAAATTGTGAAACCGCTCTTAGTGCTTAGTCTCGTCTCAAGCCATGATCAAGCAACGTCAAAATTTTATACGCTTTTTACAACTTCTTATTCTGTTAGCATCTCTGTAGGAATATTTTTACAAATTTCCTCTACGTAATGATTATTGCTTAAACCATTATGTGGCAAGAGAGAATGGTGTTTTTACACACTGTTAAAGTTTAAGAAAATATAAAATTTAACCAAGGGGGGAGGAATTAAGAGATTTTGTTATATTGTATTACATACAATGATATTTTGTGGTATACTTAGTATCAACATTGCACTCGTGGGAAGAGCGAGTAACTTGTAATTTTTTAAAATACCTATACCTATACCATTTATATGGTAGTGTCTTGACACTAGGTTCTTACAGTTCCCTCTGAGTACCCCACTATGTCCGGGATAAAGCGTAAAGACGACCAATTTTCCATATATATGTTTTATTTAAGTTATATATAACTGAGTTGAATATATAAAACATATTATTACTCAGTTTGTGACATTAAAGATTAAAACATAAATAAAATCAATTTGCCACATAAGTGAGCATATAGTTTCAATAAATTTGAATTTAATTTTACTCAAATTCAAAACATATATTTCTTAATTTTAAACTTTACAATAGCAAATAATATCACATACAAATAATTGTATTAATAGAGAACGAACTTATAACAGAGGAATCATAATATTATATGTATTATGTTTCTAATCATATATTTACATATATAGAACATAGGATATATCGTTTAAACATATACAAATCTGTATATATTTAATAGTTCTTTTTAATAATGCTTAAATTTTATATGGCATAACTTAACGCTTCATTATGTAAGAGGAAATGACGGAGAAAATATGCCATGATATCTGTACTATTAAATTGTCAATAACTGTCAGTCTTTTATATTATCTATTTTCAGTTTTTTTTTATAATTTAACCTTATCGGCACATCTATTGGGTGGATCCCACCAATGTCTAAATTTTTTATATATTGTAGTTCGTTTCACTTCACGTTCTTTATTGAGCATTGCACAAATACTACAATAGTCATCTGTTTCCACGCTTTCAGATCTATAATGGTAAGTATAATGATTTTTCCATTTAAAATATTCAGCATATAAATCTGGATTTTTAATCAATTCGTTCATTTTCTTGGCTAATCTTGCTGAACCAAGCTCTCTCGCATTCAAGTAAATTCCCTCTGGCATGAACCTGAAAATGATTATTAATATAAAATTAAGTAAGCTTCACGCTCCCAAACATAGCGAGGTAAGCGGAGGGAACTGCAGGAACCGAAGGAACCGTTGCACGCTTTCCGCCTTTCGCGTAAAGATATATATATATATATATATATATATATATATATATATATATATATATATATATATATATATATATATATATATATATATATATATATATATATATATATATATATATATATATATATATATATATATATATATATATATATATATATATATATATATATATATATATATATAATATATATATATATATATATATATATATATATATATATATATATATATATATATATATATATATATATATATATATATATATATATATATATATATATATATATATATACATATATATATATATATATATATATATATATATATATATATATATATATATATATATATATATATATATATATATATATATATATATATATATATATATATATATATATATATATATATATATATATATGGCTTCACACATACACCTATTGCTTTTTAACTAATTTGGTTTAATATCTTCGAAGTCATAACATAAAACAATAGAATTAATACACTCCTTTGTCCGCTTTGTCTTGCCATGAAAGAAATAATATATAAAGATAAAGTCACATTTATGTTAACATTTAACAAAAATAAAAATATTAACGTTAGGTTACTCAACTTTTCCATAAAATAAAAATATCGTAAACAATATCAGTAAAAAATAATACCTTGTGTAATTCGCGCCACCATAAACAACTGGTATTGCAAAATTATTCAAACCGTGTAATATTTTCTCCGTAACATAATCTTCGGCAAATGAATTTTCGAAAGCTAAATAAAAATAATAATTGTCTTTAATCATCTTATTACATATATCACTATCTCTAGGGCAAACTTTAGAGCTGCATTCTCCATAAATGTCGATGGTTAAATTATATTTTGACAATCGAAACTTTAGTTGTTTAACAAAATATTCCCTTTTACTCCTTGTAAAACAGTTCGACACAAACCATGCCGCTGCTTTCGTTTTATTCTTTAATATTTTACTTGTTTCCTTGCTGACTGGTGCCATATCTTCAATTTTCATCCAATGCATATCTTTCTTAGGTCCTATTAGGTTTTTTCGCAAATCACGTATTGCCATATAGCCCCATCGTACGTCAGAGTCAAGTTTGTAGCTCCAAGTCCAATTATAATATCCATCAAAACGATCAGAGCACATGGGGTAGTTATCAGCTGATTCAATACTCGAAAACACAAATTTCTGATGAATTGACCTCCTGGTTGGGAGGTGATATCGACGACTAGATTTATGTAGAAATCGTGCTTCAGGTGCAGCGAAAACTATTGCATCAAATCTTGTATAATCACCTAGATAAGAACGATTATCTGTCACATAGCAATTAGTGTAGGTACAGTTTCTTGTTATAAAACCCTGTTGACCAACTCCCATATAGATAAAAGGTATATTCCTTGATGATGTCCATTGTAAAATGTATTTCAAGTTTGTATTTGTGCTGTTAATATGATCAGTGCCTTTCAGGTAATTCGTCCATGCTAATATCTTGCTATTCTCTTCATATGTAACGTATTTTGTATCAATAAATAACTTGTATGTAAATAAAACTATTGAACTTAAAAGAAAATATAGGAAAACTTTATTAGCTAAGTTATTTTTCATTTTTTTATGTGAATTTTTATGAACGCTGTAGAAGCGCTCCACGTTGGTGAGGCAACTGGCTGTTTGTAACAACTATGTTAAAAAGGTAAACAAATAAAACGAAAACGCATGAAGAATGTGTTTTGTTCAATTTACGCGACACAAATTTCATAAGTAAACCATAGAAATTTTTGGTTAAAATATTTTTATTTACAAGGAAAAAGTTAAATGTATGATGCTTCAGATACCTTCAAATTTTAATTTTAAAATTTTAATAAGATATATTTAAATTTTCGAACAAAACAGTGCATTAAATAAAACTCTAACTTAAGAAAAGTTAAATTAAAAAATAATATGTTTATACGATATATTTTCTTAAAAAGATTATAAAATATATATTTAGTAAAATAAACAAGTAATAAATCATAAGTGCTTGTACATTTAGGTGAGCAAAATCTTAACCGATAGAAAGTAAGTCAGTATTATATTAATGATTCATGTGGTGGTGGGATAAGATCTAGCTGTAAAGACGATGGTTGTAAGTTCTATTTATATAAACATCTGTAGAGTGATATATAAATAAGAAATATTTACGTCTTGGCAGGTAGAGCAATTATCTAAAAAATGTACACTATATTATATGTCGCATTCGATCTCATCCTAAAAGACGAGAAAAATATGAAATTCAAAGAAAACATATAAAAGTATAAGTGCAGGGGGCTTGTAAAAAGAACTAGACACGCGAGTTCAAATCCCGCAGCGATCAAAGTTTTTAAATGTTTTCTTTAAGTATTTTTTCAATCCAAAGTGTAAATTAATATAAAAACATAAAAATATTTAAGATGAAACTTTTTTTGCTTTCTTATAGTCTATTACTTGTTTATAGACACTTCACTACGTCCTTTATAATAAATAAACCAATAAACCCAACCAATAAATTCGTTAATATCATAAACTAGTTGTATTTTAAATACAAAAATAGTTTTAGTTTATTTTTTTTTTTTTTTTTTTTTTTTAGCTTCACGCTTTATCCCGCACATGGCAGGGTAGGCAGAGGGAACTGCAGGAACCATACGAACCTAGTGTTAAGACACTCCGTTACTTAGTCCCTGCTTACTCCGTCCCCACTTTCCGCCGTTTTCGAGGCATTGCGTGTTGAGTGGCGGGACTCAACGCCGCGCTTTGCCTTAGTTGCCAGAGCGAAGAAAATGGAAATAGAAAAATCCATCTTCCCCGACTGGGGATCGAACCCAGTAACCGTCGCGTTAAAGGCAGACGTTGCGACTCTGCGCCACGACGGTCCTCACCAAATTTTAGTAATCTAAATAATTTAATAATAAAAATATTCACATTTCTTTCACCTAAGAAAATAAAAAAATACTACTAATAAAACTTTTTTGATTTAATATTAATAATATAAGATCTCGTCCATGTCTCGTCCACTTAATTTTTGTGTAGACTCCACATATATTAAAATAACTTTCGTGATACATCAAAATATTTAAAACTACTAAATATTGTTTTTTTTCTACAATAATAAATACTAAAGCAAGTAGTATATAGATTCATTCATACAAAAAATTAACTACTGCTTATCCTTGCTTGCTTGCTTTTTAAATATTTGCATAATAATTTTGATGATTAATCTCAATGGCAACAGTTTATATATAAAATCAACAACGATTAGGCGGATCCCACCATGCCCTAAAATTAGGATACGTTGAAATTTGTTTAACAAGCATTGAACAGAATCTACAATAGTCATCGGTTTCAACACTTTCATGTCTTAGATGATAGGAGTAATGATTTTTCCATCTAAAATATTCAGCGTATAAGTCAGGATTAAGTATAAGTTCATTCATCTTCTCAGCTAACATTTCAGCGCCTAGTTCTCGTGCGTTTAAGTATATTCCATCAGGCATGAACCTGAAATGACATAATTTGTATATTGTATATCAAAACTATGGTTAAACCATTACAAACGTGCGAATCGAGTCATAAATTTTATTTTACAGATCTCTTACTCACACTTATAGACATTTTTTTTATTTAAAAATAGTTAGCTCTACAGACACTTGGTCCGTACCCTTTTTTTTACTTATACTATATGTTCTTATTACAAATATTGATTATATTAATACATAGAATTAATATTTATCATAATGAACATCTATAATAATCTTTACATTTTTTTTATATTTAATATTACTTAGAACTAAGGCTATGGCTGATAAGCGAATTACACAAGTTTATACATTTTATCATTGGTGTTATAAATAAAATTTAAATTTTATAATAAATTAGGGTCACTTGATGGTGGGGTCACACAATAATGACAAAAAAGAAGCTTTGATTATAGACATATTGGAACTCTTGCTCGAACTGCTAAAGTTTTATGTAAAAAGCAAAGAAGATAAGCAGATAATTAAGGAAAAAAATAAACGGTATCCCATAATCGATAAGTTTATCGGCATTATCACATTCCTTTGGCGTAATGTTTTATGACTCAGTTCGCATGTTTGTAATGACCCAATTATAAACAAATTAAATACCTAGTTCGCTGTAACTAGCTTGTAATATATAGCATGCGTAAAAAGATAACAAAAAATGAAGTATGTACTATAAAATATATATACTTTAAATAATATATTGAAAATAAATTGATTTCAATACTATATATTACCTTGTATAGTTGGCACCTCCGTATACAATAGGTACCGTATCATATTGTAATGGATATATCAATTTCTCGGTAACATAATCAGGCGCAAATGAATTTTCAAATGATAAATAAAAATAATAATTACTCTGCAGTAGTTCATTACACTTTTCTTCATTATCACGTGAACACTTCATATTCCCGCAATTTCCATATATATCTATACTTAAATTATACTTTTTCAATTTCTCTTGCAATTCTTTCACAAATTGTTCTCGTCCACTTCTAGTTCTACAGTTAGAGACAAACCAGGCAGCTGCTTTTGTCTTAGATTTTAATTTCTTTTTAAACTCCTCACCGACTGGATCCATTGCTGCTAATCTCATCCAATGCATAACAGAATTAGGTCCTATAATATTATTTTGTGAGTCTCTTATAGACATGTATCCCCACCTTGCTGTCGAATCTGTTTTATAGGTCCATGTCCAATTAAAAACATTATCGAATTTATCCGAACAAACGGGATAATTATCTGATGACTCTATTGTTGCAAACACGTACTTCTGATGTGGAGATCGCTGTGCTGGAAAAGATGCTTTACTCATGTGTATTACTTCTGGTCCAGCGAAAGCAATCACATCAAATTTGGTCAAATCACCAAGATAAGCCCTATTTGCTGTAACGAAACAATTTGTATATGTACAATTTCTTTCAAAATAACCACTCTGTCCCAACCCCATGTATACAAACGGAACACTTTTAGGGTTTGTCCATTGTAAAATGTATTTCATTTCCAAGTTCGGTGTCAACGTTGTTTTCGGTGTAACACTATATAGTTTTTGTTGCACATCTTTTCGCGGTTCTGATATAGTTGTCTTCATAAAAGAATATAAACTCTCCTGCAATGTGATGTTGGTATTTTTCACCCAAATATATAGAACATAAATTGAACTTAACAAAGCTATGAAGAATAAAGTTTTGAACGATATATAGAAACGCATTTCACAGTTATATATTAATCACAAAAATAAATTCACATAACAACTTCCGTCGTTGTTAATCTAACTGTGATAACTGGCACATATTGTATGCAAATAAAAGTTGTGTAAACTTCAGTTATCGTTAATGTCTGAATATCTTATCTATCATATCGTTTCATACAACTACACTATTACACCATTACCATCACCATAATGTACTTATGTATAATTTAACCGATTTTATTCTAAAATAATTTTAATAAAAAAATTTCAAATCTCTAATCACAAGTGGCAGAATGTTTAAATTTAAATAGCCTTATGAAACAAATGTTAACATTATCCACTGTTAGCAAAATATTTGTATTTGTATATTTTTATATTTTTTTAAATAAACATATTTCTGTTCATAAAATTGTTTCATGTATACATATTTATAGTAACTTAGCGTTTATTTATAAATTTGTCCAAAATAATAATAATGATAATTATTTTTTTACTTTAGTTCACACATGAATAAATCGGACAATCAAGAACAGACATCAATGGATAAGCCGACGAGTCATTGTATACTAAGTAAAATAAATGTGCGGTGTTATCTGGGTTTTTAAACTATCTTTTTGTACCTTAATAAAAAGATAAAAACTAATTACTTTTATCAGTAGAATCGTAACCTATTTTTTTTATATTAATAGTATAGACTTAATATGAGACAATTGATAAAACGATACTGCTAAAAATTGATTTGAATAAAATATAAGTAAAGATCTTTCCTTCGGCTAGATTATTGTATCCAAAATATGACCAAAAACTTCTTAGAACTATGGATTTATATTTGGATTATTTTTACAAATAAAAAAATGATGTTCAATATAATTTCTTTTGTACCAATTCTAGAAATGGTTTTTTTTCATCACGGTGTATTTTGCACGTAGAGAGGGACTCTCCGTTTCCCGGCTTTTGTCTTTCAGGACATTGAATATTGAATTTTATCCCTATAGTTCCCTCTGCTTACCCTGCCTTGTGCGGGATAAAGCGTGAAGCTAAAAAAAAAAAAAAAAAAGAATATTGAATAACGGAACTAAACGCTACGCTCTAGCTAGGAAAATAAAAATAGCTCATTCTATACTAGTTAGAATCGAACCCAAAAAAGTCGCTTTTACAAGCAGACGCTGTGCCTCTGCGCCACGTTAGCCACACAAAGATTATATTCGTTATCACGTCAATAATGTAACCTTTATATATATAACTCGCCAATATATTCTCATTTTATAAAAAATATAAAAATGTAATGTATTACGTACTAATCCTCCTTATTTGATATGTATATGTAAAATTTTACAAATACATACAAACATACTGTGTCGTGAAAACGCCTGAAAGGGATATATATGTAACATTTGAGATTTGTTTTCGGATTCGAGAAAAGCCGTCCATGATTACGTGCAAACAAAATATGGGACGTTATATACGTAAAATTGTATGATAAAGCCTAAGTAAGATATTTGGCCATTTACATTTCACTTAGATATATATATCTTCTTTTATATTTAAACCAACATGTACAGTGTTTAATTATACCAATGGTAATGGGATCATTTCATTGTTAATAATATTTACGTGATTGATATAAGAGTTCATTTTGTGTTTAAATATTAAATATTTTTATGTTTGTGGGTGTATATATGTGTTTTTGTGTGTTTATTTTGTTAAATAGTTGTAATTGTTAATTTTTATCTATCAACTTTATGGTACAGGTACTTGACTTAAAAACTTTTTATATTTTAGCTTTAGCTGAATTTTAAAAAGCTATAATAAATTTCTATCTACATATAATGAATGTATTGTAACATCATGCTTAAAGCCTATCAAGGTACATTTAAGACACTGCACAAATAGATATTATTATATTGTATAGAGAAAATATTATTTTTGTGACCACCAACCCATACTTACTGGAAGTGGAGCTGTAATTAGGTTTTGCAATCCAAATGCTTCTGGAAAATGACTTCTGGAAGTCCTCCATCCATTTTATCAAATTCCGCCAAAACATTAGAGTTAACCCATATTCCATAACAGCTGCTTCTCATACCATTTAAAACATCACTAGGGAATTCAGCCGCTTATTGGAATTTGGGGAAACTGTCTCTTGTAACTCCTACAGATATCAATACATACGACACATTAAATTTTACTTACAATGTCAATTATGACAAGCCCCTGGCATATCTATATATTTCCAACGTATAATGTATAATATATTATTACACACTTAATTAATTATAGAGGCATTAATCATACATTAAGCTTGACGCTTTCATGCATCATTACTTATGTGTAGATAATTGTGTGGACAAACCTTATGAATGTATTTCTTGATTTGTATGGCTGTAAGAAATTGAGAATATCATATGAAACCCGCTGCCCTGAGTGATATAGTGTTAGAAAACTAGATAATTCTCTAAGAGCCATGGTTATTAGAAAAAATATTTTTTAAAATATAGATTTAAGATCTTTGAAAATTGACACAACCTTAGACCAGTTTGATGGTACTTTACCAATCTAATACATCCATAAAAACCATAATGTAGACACGATGTATTCACATGGAGCGTTTGAGCAAGCTCTTTGGTTTTAAAATATAATGCGACTTGCTTAAGTAGCTTAAAAACTTTTAATAATAATGTAGAAAGAACGGGGATCGTAAAGAAAAGAAGAACTCAGTAATATAAAATGTAGATATATCTAAAGTCTAGATTTTTACAAAGATTTATTTATAAAAATAAGATAAAAAGTAAACAACATGACTAGTCGTTCGAGTTTCTAAGTTCTTCCAACATGTGCCAAGCAAAAACACTACAGTACATCCATCTCGCTGTCGTCGGCAAGCGTTCAACTGGTACAATCAATCAACAGCTGTCGCGCTTAAATCTCTTTATAATTTGTGAAACAGACTGTTTTCTGCAACTGCAATCTGAAAAATGGCAATGTTCAGGCTTTAAAAGACGTATAATAGTACGTAGCTAGAAATAAAAATGTAATTTGTCATATAGTTAATATACATCCCGCTTTATAGCAGGATAGGCAGAAGAAACTGCACGAACCGTCGGAACTTAGTGTAGATACTTCGTTCCCGGCTTTCCACTTTTTGGAGAAATTGTGTGTTGAGTGGCAGAACACAACTCCGCGCTTTGCCTAATTGCTTAAGCGAAAAAAATGAAAATGACAAATTCCATCTTTCCCGAGTGGGAATCGAACCAACAATCAATGGTTTGTGGGTTCGATTCCCGTTTACAGGCAGAAATTGCACCTCTAGCGCAGAGGTGCAGTTTCTGCCTGTAAACGCAACGACCGTACTTCACAAAAATTAAATATCAACCACATCTTTTACACATAAAAGAAACGAAGTCAAAAACAATATGAATAGGGTCGGTTTTAGTCATAATAGTGGAATAAATCAAACGGAAGGTTCGCCGATCCATCACGAAGGATGCCTGCTGACGCGCCGCGAATATTGCAAGTTTATTATGACCATAGGACGAACGCGGGCGGCGTGGTGCCTTTCTACATTATGCCTTGAGTAATTTATGGATTAAGTAGACGGCCTGCTTGAATACTTATAAAATGAATGCATTTTTTCCTTTCAGGGAAATGCAATTTTGGTATATGAGTAGAAAAGAAAATATTTAAGATTTTTAGGCTTTTTGTGTATAGAATTTTAGCGAAAATAGAAAATAGTAGTATTAATGTTTAGTGAGTATTATATTAATATTTTTTAAAATGTTACTCACAAAAGAAAAATTAAGAAACGTGTAAAAACATAATAAAGCGCTATACCTAACACGAACTATAGGATCTTTTTACCATCTTGTTTCAGTTAAAATGTCTATAGAATTTCTTCAGCTGTTGTTCCTGTATTCCAATTTTTTACTAAATATAATTGTCAATATTTTATTTCTCATTACCTATGTAACTTTTTACACTAAATATTAAAAAAAATTAAGAAGAAAATAATCTATCAAAAAAATTGACGTTAACATACATTATTTTGATTATTATAATTCGTACATAATAATGTGAATTGGCTTAAGGAAATTGATTAAAATTGTATACTATGCGCCCGGTTTCGGCCTGTAAAAGGTATCCACAGTATTATAAAAATGTAAAAAGAATTGCTTGGTTAGTGTAAATATTCATAAACTTAAACAACTGATACATAAAACATGTTCTAGATAAGATATATAGATACGTAACTGTGTTCCTTTAGTTTGTTCACTGTTTGGATGAATTAAAAAAGTACGCGATGTCCCATCCCATCCCATCCAATAAAATAACTGAATTATTAATTAATTATTATTTAATAACTTTATAAAATAATTTACACAAAAAGTGGAATTTAAGAATCTGTAAATATAATGAACGTTTTTACGTCCACTTTAAAGAAATAGACATACATAAAAATACACAATCCTAAAATAATTGAAAGTAACTGCAACAATAATAACTATTATTTCTTTATTTTCAGGTACATTTACTATACGTTTTAACTTGAGTCTTTTCAAATGTGTTCAAATCGGGCCGTAGTTGAAAGTGTAGAATGTTATATGGACGATTTACTTGAGTGTTTTGAAGATTTCGTGAAGAAATCTCTCATTATTATATCATTTGGCATTGGTGTTATTGTTGCTATGTTGCTTTATTTACTTAAAACTGTGTGTGAGCGACAACCTTTACATAATATGGTGACTGGTCAGTAAATGTTTCAAGTTATTTATTGATTTATTTAAGGGCAGCTTACAAAACATATACATATTCTAATATAACAAACATGTCTCACAACTATGAGCTTAGTGTTGCTTTAATTGCAAGCCGCCACATGGTTGGGGACAGCGTAGTTTAATAGTTATAGAGAAGAATTAACCTTATTAAACTAATAAGACATTCAATTAATCAAATACAAACAATAAGAAAGTAAAACATAGAAAATTAACCTATTATTATCTTCTAAGTTATTGGAGTATACATTTTCTTCTTGCTTTATTGAGTGAATTTATGGTACTTTTGTAGTCCTGCCCTACGTTTATTCTTTCCCTAAGTTTAATATTAGCCCTAGCCCTAAAAAAATGTTATCTAAGATACTAGTTGCCTTTAACCTCTTTTCTTTTTAATCTTTTTGAACCATGCCTATTATTTCTATTTGTATCCTTAGTAACGTCGCTTCTATATTGTATATCAGCCAATTAGTAATGGAAAAGTTTTATGTAGATTGAAGAAAAAGATAGAAATATGAGCCCGAGTTAATTCAAGAGCCACTTGTTTATTTTCTGTCATCTTTTGTGTACTGATTAAGTCTTATCAAAGAACTGAATTATAGTATACTTAAATGTTCTTTATTATTTATATATAAAGTTAAATTTATTTGAAATACACAAGCCTGTGTCAAATCCAATAGCTAATAATTATCACGCAATTATAATCATCCAATAACATTGAGTGGCCTACATTCGACAAGTTCCCTGTGGAATTTACTGCTGACATTGTTTTATTTTCGCCTAAGCATAATTTGAATTACGTTTATTTTGTCATATCCTTGTCATTTCTGGTATTATTGATGCGTTAACTAAGTTTTTTTTGCTAAAAATGAATATGTTATTTTTTTGTACTACTCACTATTTTCTATGCATAACAGAGTAGACAAAGGGTACCGCAGGAACCGTGAAAACTCACTTAGAGGTTTTGCATGTTGAGTGAGGGAACTCAACGCTCGCTTGCCTAGTTGCCACAGTAATGATAATGGAAATGAAATAATACATCCTCGCCAGGTGGGAATCGAACCCACAAACTGTTTCTTTTACAAGCAGATGCTGCGAATATGTGCCACGATAGTTCTTAAATAGTATGATATGCACCAATTAGTCTTTAACCCGATTTATCGCATTTATTTAAGCATTCAAAAATAAGTTTAGAAACCCGTTTTACTTACCTTTTAATTAATTTTGAATATTACTCTTTCTCATTATAGGATTTTTTTGTATTTTGTAGAAAACACAGGCAGACATCAGCACGAAGTACGAAACATCGTAGAAGAAAATAATCAGAACTCCCTACGAAATGATTTATACTGCCAAGCCAAACAAGATAATATTCTAAAAGACAAAGGGTTCACAACATCCAATTACGACAATGATAAACAAATTACAAGTACTAATAATAAAACGCCAAGACCTCTTCCTACGCCGGGCTATGAAGAGCAAATCCTAAAAGATATCGCGCTGTCATCGTGTTCTAAAGTGAGTTTTAGAATTGTCAGAACATATATATCTTAAAGTTATTTAAAATACATTATCGTGAATTTAATCTTTCTCAATTTATTTCTATATCCATTACATAAACACTTTGTTTACCTATAAAACTTCAATGCAAGAATTAAAGAGCTTTAATTCAAAGTCTAGTTAGTCAACCTCGTTTGTTTTAATCTCTAGGCGGGAATAAGCTTTTTTTTTGTATTTCCTTTCCTAGTTAAGACAAAATGTAATTTTGGACTCCGTACTCAATAGACAACAAATTTAAATAATATAGAATATAAGTATAATTTATATGACATTTTTGTGGGCGTTTAACGCTTTACCACAGTTCAGTAATGTAAAAACGTCAGACCTGAAAAACCAGAGCAAAAAACTCTGCAGGACCTTTGAAATAGGCTAGGCTAGGCATTTTATTCCCAAGGTGTCTTATTATTTATAAAATCATTAATTAGACAATAACCTTTAACAGACAAATAACAACACTTCTTATGTGTTTTGGTTACTCTTTACATAATTTGATATAATTTGACATTTTCAGACCACCTGTAAAATTCGAAATAGTAATCCAAATAATTCATCGTCAAAGTAAGTTATTGTTTTTTTATACCTCTCCACAACAATTATCTTTGTCTCATTAACGTTAGCGTAGATATAACTGTATCAAAGTTTAGAAATGTCATGGCCATTATAATTTTTTTGTTATAGATGGGGAAAAAACATATACATTATAAATGACTCATATATTTTTATTATTATTTTGATAAAAAATAATATTTCTAATAAATATATATATATATATATATATATATATATATATATATATATATATATATATATATATATATATATATATATAATATATATATATATATATATATATATATATATATATATATATATATATATATATATATATATATATATATATATATATATATATATATATATATATATATATATATATATATATATATATATATATATATATATATATATATATATATATATATATATATATATATATATATATATATATATATATATATATATATATATTTATATATATATATATATATATATATATATATATATATATATATATATATATATATATATATATATATATATATATATATATATATATATATATATATATATATATATATATATATATATATATTTAATATGTTTAATCATAAAATAGACGTTTTCATTTTTATGCAAGAAATAAATATAAATAAGCATGTGTAACTACAGAATTTGTAAAATATAATTTTAAAAATTTCCAAACCCATATATTTCTAGTATTCCTGCCTTTTTAGCTAGTAATTTACCTTGACTTCGGTTAAGTGGTTTTCATTTTAAATATCTTTGTGTGTGTGTGAGTGTGTGTGTGTGCATGTGTATGTGTATGTGTGGGTGTGTGTATGTGTGTATTGTGTATGCATATGTGTGTGTGATGTTTCTGTATCATCTCTATATAATTCTTGGATAATGTTGTACCAAATTTAGAAATGATTAACCATTAATATTATGTTTCACTTTGACATCAAAATGACTTAATTTCAAAGTATACTTATTATCATTTCAAAAATAAGCAGAAATTAATGACTCTTTACCTCTCAATGCAATCGTAATTCTCATCAAGCGTAAATTATAATAGGAATAGTATGAATTACACATTGTTTAATTCATACCTATATATAGTTCACATAGAAGGTAATTAATTTCATATGAATAAGTAAATTTTTCCTCATCACACCAATTACTTGAATATGACTTATAAGGCCATAGGAAACCTTTTTATATGTATTCCACAAATGATATACATGTACACCACAGAAGCTGTACAAAAATGGTACTTTTAAAAACTAAAACTGTTTTTGTATTTTCTTTAATAAAAAAACCGCCAAATTCCACTATTTCTTCCGCAAATTACCGTTATCTATTAGTAGATTCGATTCAGTGAAATGCTTAAATATATAATAAAATAAAATTTAAGTTTATTTTCTAGGTCTAGTAAGACAAAGTGTGGTGATGAATGCCACATCCCAACAAGCAAAATTTCTGAAATGAGTGGAAAGTGGATATTGGAATGACTTAGAACTAGGTTCAATCATAAAATACTATTTTCATACATTGCAAAACCATTAATTGTTTTCAAGTCTCAATTTTATATAGAAAAGTACATTGTATTTCTCATTTATAAAATTACTTCTAGTGTTGGAGTTTATAATATTATTTTTAGTGGCTCGGTCTGTTTTTGTTATACTTATTAATTAAACGTAGAGTAGATTCTAATGAATTCATTAATTAATATTTCTTCATTAATTAATATTTCTTCATTAATTAATTTAGGACGGTCGTGGCGCAGAGGCGCAACTTCTGCTTGTAACGCAACGGTTTCTGGGTTCGATCCCCAGTCGGATCGGTCGAAGATGGATATTTCTATTTCCATTTTCTTCGCTCTGGCAAGCTAGGCAAAGCGCGCCGTTGAGTTCCGCCACTCAACACACAATGCCTCAAAAAAGGCGGAAAGCGGGGACGGAGAACGTAGGGACTATGCAACAGAGTGTCTTAACACTAGGTTCCCACGGTCCCTGCAGTTCCCTTTGCCTATCCTGCCATGTGCGGGATAAAGCGTAAAGCTAAAAAAAAAATTAATTAATATTACTTATAAATTACTTATTTTTTATTTGTGTATCACAACAAGCGAAGCGAGTGTATTTGTGCGAATCGAATATGCTTTTCTATGTATATGCATAGAAAAAAAATCTAATATTTTTTTTTAGCTTCACGCTTTATCCCGCATATTGCAGAGTAGGCAGAGGGAACTGCAGGAACCATATGAACCTAATGTTTAGACACTCCGTTGCTTAGTTGCCCGTTTGAAATATATTAATTATAATTTATTTTATGAAGATTTGTTACAAAAATATATAAAAACTGTCATTGTATTAATAATAATATTTTATGATGATAATTAAAAACTTCTGTATCCCCATATTGACATGACTCCATATATTACAAGAAACTTTTAATTAATCTACAGAGTCCCGATTCCAACTTCTTCAACAACGAAATACAAATCCATACATTCCATTCGTCAGAGCAAACGTACGTAAGAATTAATATATTAATAAACGTTTTGTATACAATTGTTTCCGTGGGATAATCAAGTAGCCAAATTTTATTCCGATCCCTTCAACCGTTTGCATTGCCTTTGACCTGACTAATAAATATACATATACATACATATATACATATATATATATATATATATATATATATATATATATATATATATATATATATATATATATATATATATATATATATATATATATATATATATATATATATATATATATATATATATATATATATATATATATATATATATATATAAAATGAGAGTGTGTGTATATAAAATGAGAGTGTGTGTTTGTATCATGTCATGTAGTGAAAAGGTAGTAAAAAGATATATTATATTAAATGCACATAAATATGCATATATATGCTAATATAAATATAATTTGTAGATAATATATCCGCATTGCAATTATATCCGAGACCGTTGGAAAAACAAGATTCCTGCTGTTCCATATGCTGTAACAATAAAGCCAGCGCGAAGTGGAGCAAATTGTAAACTTTATTAATTACACCAGAAAATTTATAATAATTTTGTAGTTCATAACAAACTCTTAGTTTTTGTATTTGTAATGTTGTATATTTATTTTGTAAAAAAGATGTCGAAATTATTAATTTTGTTTTGTCAATATACATGTTATGTACACGATTTATGTACAGAGCCTTTTTTTAAAGCAATTTCTTTATAAAAAAAATAGTCATGTATTACAGCTCCCCCTCGCTATAAGCACGAAGCACAACGAGAATCTAGTGCCTAAGTTTTTCCATTCCACCCATTTTTGAGACATTTTGTGTTGACATGCGGATATTAACGTCGCACATTATCTTGTTCCACCGAATGGGAATCGAACACACAGCCGTCAACCATAACGCCTAGTCAAAACGCCTACTAACTGCGTGCCACTAAGTCAGACGGCGTCGTTAGTACACTTACTTAGTATAAATAAATACTTAGTGTCAAAATATAATATTTTACTAAGAAAGTAATACTTATTAGTTATAATTATTTGAATAAATTATATACAAATAGATATTAAAATGTTGCCGGAAAATATTTTTAGTAGAAAACTTTTCCACAGTATTGCAAAAAAATATAGTTATTGGAAAACATATTATTAGTATTAGTTATCTCAAGTATAACATTTTTTTGTCTTCAATCATAACTAACTTGGACAGGTACTTTCTTACGTAATAAAAGGAATATAATATTACTCCTCGATCTAAGTAAACGCAGTGTAAATTAGTTTTGCTTGTTACCATTGAAAGCTGTTTAAATCTTAATCATAATCATAGCGCAGTGGAATGTCATCTGACTATAAGCGGGTTCAATTCCCAGTTGTGGTGAGACCACGCGCGAAACAACAGAGTATCAAAACTGTAATATGTTTGATATCAATGATAAAACGAAGAAACTTAAAACAACGATAATTTAATAAAATAAACGCTACAAATACATAATAGAGGAAAAAAATAAATGTTAAAAATAATTTCATAACAATAAGTCAATATTATATACAATACCCACATACTATGCAGGTATTAATCTGCGCCAATTGTTTACAGGCCCAAAGCAAATATTTTTCAGTTTTCCACATGATTTCAATGCAGCTTCTCTCACAATAGCCCGTGAAATGGATGTCCGTAAATATGTTGAAATGTACTTGGCTTTGTATAAACATTTTTATCTCTTGTTCTCAACCTGCGTGCATTGTATATATGAATTATGAACGCTTTTATGCAAACGTGTAATGCTTTTCCATATATATTTTAAATTAAAAATCTTTTAATTGATATGAGAGACAGTTTTTGATATTTGTTATTATTTTTTATGTTTATTGAAAATTAAATAAATATTCGCCCTATCCCACGTATGACAGTATAGGCAGAGGAAACGTCGGGATAAGACCTTCCGTTCCCAGTTTTCCTCCTTATATTGGAGATAATGCTTGTTTAGTGCCGGAACTGGAACGTAGTACCGACTACGACTCGGTGGAATACAGCATTTTCATTTCCCCCTTCTGATAACAAGACAAAGTGCTGCGTTCAGTTCAAACATGCAATCCATAAGTCACTGCGCCGGTACAATACTATAATAATAGAGTACGCCGTGTACTACAATACATATATTTTGACTTGTCGAGATGAAAACGATAGTGATCAAAGCCTAAGGCTCTGGAATGAAGAACCTTCTCATGAAAGTATTATAGCCTCTTTAGACGCTTGTTTGAAACTTTAATTTCTTTGTTTTTCAAATTATTATATGTCATCTTGATTGAGCTGGTGCAACCATATGTTTGTTAATATGAAAAGTAGGTACATCAGTGACGTGACATCAGTCTGTGACTTCACGCTAACCTTTCACAGACTAAGCGTACAAACTTTTTTGACGCTTAACATTTTGGATAAATAATCAACACTGAATGTCGCCTTAACTATTTTTGCGTGTCCATTTTATACTGGTATGCAGTTTTAGAATTGCATTAGTATGCGTGATTAGGGAAATGCTTAGCTTATCAAATATAATCAATAAGCTGAACTAGACGTATATAATTATGGATGCCTAGCCCACGTACCGTAAACTTAATATAGTTGTAAACAACCAGTAACCAACATAGATAGTTACCTGTTCAGAATATGTTTGCTATTTATAGTGAAATAAAACAAGATCGTAATATACAGCTTTTATTTATTATTAGCACGTTTTGAGCCAGGATCTTTTTGGAGACCCCCTATCTATTATATATTTCAATTTCTAACAGCTTTTATCCACTGTTCTGCGATTTGTGGGCATTAAGGATGCCTAATAAAATATTCGAAAGGTAGAGAATTCGCATTTACATGGCTAGTACATACAACTTGTACTGATATTTATCGACACATATTATTCCGTTAGTGTGCACATCACTATATACGAAACATATACAATTGAATATTTAATGATTAATTTCTATGTCTTATCAGAATCACACACTCGTGCAAGCTAGATAATATCAAAATGTACTACTTCATTTTAATCTCAAACGCTTTAAATTACCTCGCAAACGGTCAAAGATTTACCTATGAAATAATAATTCCAGTTTTCAACCCCTCCTTTTGTTATTCTTGACGGACATGATAAGGCAACACACGATATACTCTACATTTTTTGAAAAATAATATCAAAAACATTTGATTTAAATTTCAATAAATAAATCTTCGCCATTCTCCATATTATGGCCTCCTTAGAGGTCACCAACTGAACACATTTTTAGTGACCTTTTCAAACTGTCTTTCACTCAAATTCTCTTCTACTCTTAAGTAAAATATATTTGTTCGTTCATAGTTTGTTAGGACACAGTAACAGAATACAGACTAAAAAGTTTTTATTAAAATTATAAAGATAATTTATACAATTAGATTTGATATTCAAATTTGTCACATCATGTCACAGTACTATTATAACAGCACATAAAATTATAATTATTAAATGGGACAAAATTTGTAAAAATAGGCTTATTTTTTATTAGAAAATATAAAAATATTAAGAAATTCGTTAAGGAATTATTTATTAAATGTTATGTATACATAGACCATGTTTTAAATATTTATTTTTTTTATAATTTTGGCAATTCAAATGTCAATTTACGAAATGGACTACAACTAATACCCAAAATATAATTTATAAAAAAATATAAAAGTACTTTCTAATCGAATGATAATTTAGTATCAAGTTGCGTTTCCTCAACAATGAACGAAATTTATAAACACAATGGCTAAAAGGCGTGTGTATACAGGTAATCTGTATATTGCTTTTTTATCATATTATATAACTTATTATCTAAAAAAGGTTTATATTGACGCTACTTTAAAGCCTTCTTTAAAACTTCTGTTATTTCACATACAGCAGGTCAAAGAAAACCTTAAAAATTGGAATAGCAGTAACTTAAATTTCCACAGAAGTAAATTAGTATTTTCCAATAATTTCGGTCTGGAAAGACAAAGAACAGCTATAGCTAGAGAGGTCGGGAAGCAGAAAAAAAGTAAAGCTAGATTTTCTATGCCATATGCAAAATATGTGTAGGATGAAATCCAAAAACTGGTTAAAAATTATTAGTAAAATTTTTTCAGGTGTATACCACCCGCGCCAAGCAGCGAACGCAACCAATGGCTTCGAATTATCGAAATTGACTGCCTTCATTGTAAAACTCTTCCAAATGATTTACACGTTTTTAGCCAGTAACTACGTCGCCGTCGTTTCTGTTATGTTCGTAGTCCTCGTGATATTCATTCTGCCTCAAAGTGGAACACCACAACACAAGGAACTTAAAGCTATGAAGAAAGTGCTAAATCGAATGACGGTACTTTTTTATGTAATTCTTTTGATATAATCATGTGTCACAATCTCTATACATCCAACTAATAGTGTAGCCTCATAGATTGTCACCGTTAGAAATTGCTTTTGCGTAGAATATGTATATCATAACAATCTATATGCAGGTGGATGTGGATCAAATCTCAAAAACCATTTCAATTAGAGTTTGACAGCGATAAGCTACTGTATATCTTCTAAACAAATACAATGTATGAATACATGAAATATAAAGAATAGAGACTTTATACCCCAAAATGCATCACACAATATTCTATCGGTTAGCAGTTTTCAGAAAATTCGCTTAGTAACATGCTGCACCGTGCTGTTGACCGAACTGTGTTTTAAACCCGTATTTGGATTTCAAACTCTTTTTACGCAGTCTGAATAAATAAAGTTTAATTGTATTTATTTTGCAAATGTACGCGCTAGTGCAAAGTAGTTTATTTATATAGAGTTTATATGAATATTTTATTATAACTTTTGTACACTTAGTAAGCTTTTAAGCTTATAGTTTTATTTTTTTATTATTTTTTATTAAGTACGCCGTTACGATTTACATATACATATATACGGACAGACTTTATATATCTTACTATGCTTTAAACGACTTCATTTGCCCCATTTATATAGTATGGCAATGAATGATATTATTTTGCAATTAATTGTATTCAAAAATTCAGGTGTATTTTATTGTGCGTATAGATATTTATAAGAACATATATAAGTAAAATAACAGTTACTTTAAATATAGTATTCGTTGTATATATTTGTATAACTAATTACAATATTTTGTATACCGTATATATGAAAAAATATTTCTTCTGCAAATATATGAAAAAATAAATATTTTCTTGGTATAAATAAGTTGATGATCAATTGTTTCTTAAAATAACTGAAACCAGGTCGATTATATAACATCTGGGGTTTACGGAAGATTCCTCTTGGTGCCTGGAGCTCTGGAGAGTGGTAGTTAAAAAAGAGCACCGTGAGGTTCTTGTAGATATTATAGTTGTATTATTTCTTCCAGTCAACGTTCAATTCAATAAAAAAGATAAAATCTCTTCACTTTAAAAATGGGTGGCTATATATAGTCTTGTTAGAGTAAAATACTTTAACATACTTACTCTAGACTCATAATGACTCTGTACTCTAAAAACTTAGTCGAACTATTTGAATTTATAAACAAAAAGTCACAAAATTGTATATTTGTTTTCTCTCCCTTACTCGTTCTTCAGTCAAAAGCTGTCTGTGTTTGAGCGAAAACTGTAATAAAAATGTTACATAGTTTTAAAATAACTTTTAAACTTTTCTTTAATTATATACAAATTAAAAACTCGTTATATATATATATATATATATATATATATATATATATATATATATATATATATATATATATATATATATATATATATATATATATATATATATATATATATATATATATTATATATTTATATATATATATATATATTATATATATATTATATATATATATATATATATATATATATATATATATATATATATATATATATATATATATATATATATATATATATATATATATATATATATATATATATATATATATATATATATATATATATATATATATATATATATATATATATATATATATATATATATATATATATATATATATATATATATATATATATATATATATATATATATATATATATATATATATATATATATATATATATATATATATATATATATATATATATATATATATATACATGTATATGTATTTTCAATAACCATATAAACTACTATCTTAAAGATAGAACTAGAACTATGAAGTGTATTCATATTGACAGGAGGAAGTCGACCGCGCTGAAGTGGCGTGTCTGGCCGCCGCTGAGGAGCTTTGCTGTCTCCACTCGATTTGCGACGAAACGACTGAAGCGGTTTGATCTTATCTATAAATTATTATTTTAAAACTAAAAGATATTTTTTAAATATGTTGTGAATTTTTATTTGAATCAAATTTAAAAACATTTATCTTTGATGATCAATTAAATTATTTAATAAGTTTCTCTGACAAATTGATTATAGTAGAATTCAAAGTGGATATTTTTGTTATTTTCAGAAAAATATTTTTAGGACTTTAAACATTGTTATTTGTTTTCTTTTTTCATTCGTTCATTAATTTCATTTCACAAAATTTAGCGTTCAGTTGCGCCACTCAACACGTAATAACACAAAAATGAGTTGGAAAAGGAGAGACCGGAGCATCTTAATACTAGGTTCCTATTCTGATATATGTTACTTTTTTTCTTTTTTTTTAATTTTTTTTTAGCTACCCGCACAAGGCAGGGTAGGCAGAGGGAACTGCAGGGACTGTGGGAACCTAGTGTTAAGACACTCCGTTGCTTAGTCCCTGCTTTCTCCGTCCCCGCTTTCCGCCGTTTTCGAGGCATTGCGTGTTGAGTGGCGGAACTCAACGCCGCACTTTGCCTAGTTTGCCAGAGCAAAGAAAATGTAAATAGAAAAATCCATCTTCTCCGACTGGGGATCAAACCCAGGAACCGTATCTTTATATATTTGATAGTAAAACTTCATAAAGCCAATAAATAAAAAATGGCATCATTTTGACGATAAAGATAGTGTTTTCCCAGAAACAAGAACACCGTAATATATCGATGTGCACCAGCCGACGCCCCGCCACGACCCGCTCTGAACCCGTTCAAGCGGAGAAAGAAAGTTGTTACTTTCGAAGAGCCTTCTTCAATAGAGATGCGTCACAAAAGGTTAATATATAAAAATATCTTAGTATTTCATTTTTATACATATGTTATATTATAAAATTTTTATATATATCTTTTTTATATATATGTTGCATGAATCTAAAATTAAGAGGCAAGAAACAGAGTATACTAGGTTCTATTAATTATTTTGTTCAAATTTGGAGAAGTAAATTAATAAAAAGGTTAATGCTACCAATTTTAATATGTAACTGTTATTTGGCCTAATCTTATCTAACATACATAATTTAAAAACAAAAATGAAAACAAAAGCTTTTATTTAAAAGCTCTAAAATGGAGATTTTTGTTCTTACTATAAACTTGCAACCTCATACACAATTTGTATAAAATTTAAATAAATTAAATTTAAAAAAAACTAATAAATAGTTAATTACATTAAGAGACGAATGTTATATAATTACCCGAGTTTCTTTTTCAGGAAATTGCAATAATGTCGATTGTGTACACGGATTCATTTGATCGTCAAACAGGATTGCCAGTTCAATAGCCTATTAATCTAGTAAACAAGTGAAACTCTTTATAAGTGATCAACTCGCTTTACCACTGAAAATTGTTCTATGTGAATGTTAATTCAATTAAAATGCTTTCAAATGTTTAGGTTTTTTTATTTTTTAAATAATGTTCATATTTTATTATGCTACATAAATTAACAGATGAAAATTATATACGACGATTTTATTGTTAAAAAAATTAAATTTTGACCATTGTGGCGCAGTGACCTGCGTCTTTACGTGATAGTTGAGTGTTCCGTCACTTTGGCAGGTATTGCCTCTTAATACTTCACATAGTTTTTTTTTAATTTTTAGTATTAACACTAAAGAAAGATAAATACTTTAAGTTTACGTATACATTTTGTGAGCACCAGGAAACATGAAAACCGTCCAAGCACTCACTCTGGCCACTATGTCATATTGCTCATCAAGCCATCGATATAATAATGTTGTTTTTTAAGCTTCACACTTTATCCCGCACATGGCAGGGTAGGCAGAGGGAACTGCAGGGACCATAGGAACCTAGTGTTAAGACACTCCGTTGCTTAGCCCCTGCTTTCTCCGTCCCCGCTTTTAGTTTATTTAGTTGTAAGATTTATTTGGAATATCTATAGAATTCTTTACATTTTTTAGTTGATGTATTTCACTTTTTATCCATACTGGAGAAGTTATAGAAAACGGAAGAACTCTTTCACCACGTCCAACATCATTAACCTCCTCATACATGCTCTCCGGGGAGTCCTCATACTTTTAACATGACCTTCCAAGCACTCTGACAACTATTACCTACACTAGTATCTTTGATACTCATTTTCGAAAGTCATCTATATCTCTTTTACCATTCTTTCATCACTAATTTTCTCGACGTGCCTAAATCATCGACTCAAATCATGGTTACCATTGTGCGTATCTCTTCGTTGCTAATTCGGTTTAGTGATGTACTTATATGTATAATTATACACAACCTTAATTTAAGTCAGCGACATGTTCCACTTCTATGGACACGTAAACAACATGCCATCGAAGTCAATGTTTTGGAATTAACGTGCGTATAAATTATAAATAAAACTATGACGTAATTTCAACGAGGACGTCAGTAATAAATTAAGAAAATAGAGCACAATGTCCTTTGTACGTTTTAGGAATAGCGAGAGATAATATGTGTGTTCACATAATATTAATATGAGATTGATGTCATTAAATGACATCGATAGAACATAACTGGTTATGTCAGAGAAGCAGAATGAAACTTTAGAATATATGATATAGTTATAGGTTAGAAAGTTAGGTTCTACAGGTAGCATTATGTACTATAACATAAAAGTCAAACATTGTAAATTATCCATAATTTTAGTGATTTCTGCATGATTTTATTTTTTTTCGATATCCCAAGTGCCTGCGTCTAATTTTTTTTTTTTGACCATTTCGCACATTTCACATTACGTTTTGACACATTTCACACTATTTTGTAATTATAATAATCGCTTTTCCTACCATAGAATCTCCTTCGCGTGTTCTTTGGACAAAGTAACAGTGAAAAAATGATCTGTGCTCAACTGGCACAATCGGAATGCCATAATTAAATCAACCAATCGATAATGTATGTACATAAATGACAGTTATAAAATTTAACCAACGTTTTTAATATGTAAACAAAAAAATTAAAGTTAAAAATGCCTATTAACAAAGTCTTAAAAAATGTGCTAATCGAAATAGTATTGTGTTTTACCATAGCCACTCTAGCTGGTCATTTGACCAGCAGTTTTTGGGAACGATATGTCGTACATAAGGAGCTTTGTAATATGAAAAATAACTTGTATCGTTTGAAGGTATGCAATTTGTGTTAGAAAATTTATCTTACTTATAACATATATTAGTTTCCTTTGTAACTAAAACCATAATAAACTGAAACAAAAGTCTATTGTGTCCTAGTGATTAAAAAAATATTTGAATGCGAGACAGGACCCTAAACTATCTAAGGGCTCTATCTAGCATAGATGCCTGACTGAATGTAATTTATTGTATGGATAAGTCACTGGATAAAAAAAACCACAACTCAAGTAAGCATGTAATTTGTGAGAACAAAAACTTATACATATGTACAATAAGACTTATTTATTGCTTGTTGTATACATTAGTAATAAATCTATGCTCATATTTTATGAAACTGAAGAATTTTGTTGAAGGTACAGTCAGCGTCTAAAAAATAGGTACACTCAGAGTATTCAAATATATAGACGCAACCAAAAAGTCAATAATATCGGTACATTCAAGTCGCTCAAAAAGATAGGGACGTTTAAAACGTCATATAGATCGTTACATTCAAAGCGCCATAAATATGGTGACACTCATTCTGTTATTTGGTATCTCAGCATTATTTTCAAATTCAAAACGTTTACATGTCATTCTACTATCTATCAAAGATAGTAATTATTATGTCAGTTGTATTAAAGTCGTGGACCGTCTTGGCGCACAGGCGTAGCGTCTGCCTGTAAACGGTTTGTGGATTCGATTCCCGCTCGGGGTAGATGGATATTTCTATTTCCAATTTCTTCGCCCTGGAAATTAGGCAAAGCGTTGAGTTCCACCACTCAACTCGCAATGCCAAACTGAAATAAAATAATAGTTATTCATGCTCAAATATATACTATTGTCGGCGTTAACCGCAAAATAACAATTCTAGAATTATCATAATTCTTTGCGTAAGCAAAGATGCATAATGCTTCATTTTTGGAGTTTGTAAGCTAGCACTTGATCTCAGTAACTTAAAGAAAAACTCTAATTTGCTTACACGATAAGTCAAAAGAATGACGCCAAGATACCTTATCCAGGGAAACTTAGTTATTTTTATTATAAACTGATTGACTATAAATTTCAAAGTATCTAATAATATAAATATGTATAAAGTTTAACAGTTTCAGCACAAAAATACGTTAGGATATGTAAAACACTTCCAGTTGGGTATTTTAAGATTGTTTCATCACTTCCAATCCCATTTATTGTTAGGGTTTTTTAACAGGTCTCAAAACAACCTCTGATGATTATATATTCCAATATATCATAGCAATGAGGAATACAAATGTCGAATGCTTTGGAACATTTCCATTTGGGACATTTCCTCATGAAAATACCTCGTCCTAGTCCTATAATATAAAAATATAAAATAGCAATGTCTATTTTATATTTTTATATTTTAGCTTTCTAATCAGTCTAAGATTAGTTCTATAGTATGTGCGATTATTATTTTTTAATACGCTTTTACTAGTTTCACTTGTAACTGAGTAACTCTCCTTGGACTGAGAAACCGCGATTTATATAAGTTGTCAGTATTCTTAATTATCGTATGTGTCTCGTTGGCCGTGCGGTCTGTAGTGCAGCTTGTAGCAAGTTTTTTGATGACTTTACACGCGGGTTCGAATCCCGTCCGTACCAGTGAAAATGTTGTTTTTTAGTCTATGTTTATTTTTTTAATTTATTTTATAATATATTATTTTTTTATTTAATTTTTACTTTATTAACCAGTAAAAAATTAATTTTTTTATTAAATAAAAAAGAAATGAAATAATAATTTCCTATTGAGTTGGTCATTTCTTTTTCCTTACCCTTCATACTCAATCTCTATAAATATGCATAATATAGTATCAGTTGCTTAATATACAAAAAATGTGGCACAAGGCGCCCACCATTTTCTTCACAATAATATTAGTATTTTTCGATCATTACTGTCTTTTACTTGTTTTAAGAATTATAATTAACTTTTTAATTTAATATACTTCAAAAAGCGTATTTTTTAGTTTCTTCAAACTCTATTTATTAAAAAGCTATTTGTCTATTGGCGAAGGCCTCCTATCATTTCCATTACTTTCTGTCTTTAGCTCCTCTATGCCACATTCTTTCTGCCACCGGAGCTATGTCGTCATGCCAACGTCTAGCTAGTCTGCGTCCCCTTCTTTGGCCTTCTCTTGCGTACCATTGAGTTACTATTTAACTCCATTTTTACCTTTTTTTCACCTCTTGCTGAGTGACCTGCCCATCATCATTTCAGTCTTTTTTAGTCTGTTGTACTATTTCTTGAACTTTTGTTCTATATCTTGTGGACGGCACCGGCGACGGTTTTCCACGGCTTTTTGACATTTAGCAAGTTTGTGTTGATATGCGTTACACACCATGTTTTACTATCATTTCTAAGGACTGAAAAAATGCATGTGTTAAATAGTTTGGCGATCAGCTGTTTTAGATACTACTGTACTCTTCTGTGTACTCTATTTGGTTGTTTCCCACAAAAACTGAACATTTCCATTCTCTTTCCATTTTCCATTTCCGTTCTCCATTCCTCATGGATTTTGTTGTTTCGATTAGAAGATCTTTTAGCATTGTATCGATTTCTTCTGATGTTCTTGCAGATAGGACAATGTCATCTGTGCATCGAAGGTGTGACAATTTACATACATCAATGTTTATTCCCTCGTTTTCTTACTTTATTTTTCCAAATATGAATTCTTACACTGGTAAAAAACTTCAAGGACCGAGGATTCTCAGTTTTACGTCTTTTTTAAGGGGTATTGTTCACCTTTCTTCTCTAATGGGATACTTGCAAAGTTGAATTTGTATGGTCATGTAGTGTATCCCATATTTTCTCATGGACCAAAGAGATTTTATAATATTAAAAAAAAACTAAATTTAATATGATGTTTTAATTGCCCCCTTTTACTTCTACGATTTGTGAATTAAGGCATCGCATTAAGTATCGTAAATGACAATGCACAAATTTTACGAAACAAAAGACTTATCTCTGACGACATGCTGAAAATGAAAAGGATATCAGTAGTTTCTATCCTTTTCATTTTATATATAAAATGTTTTAATATTAATTGCCATGACAAATTATATTTTAAATACCAAGCAATAAAGTTTATTTTTCTAGTGTGTTCCATATTTTTGAATACTTACAATGCTTAGATACCGATGACGGGATGAGTGTCACTATATTTATGGCGCTTTGAATGTAACGATCTATATGAAGTTTTAAATGTACCGATATTATTGACTTTTTGGTTGTGTCTATATATTTGAATACTCTGAGTGTACCTATTTTTTTGACGCTGACTGTACTAAATTCAGAAATTACTCGTTCAAATTGATAATTTCTGCCTAATCCATTTATTGTGAATCTTTGCTTGAACGTGTCATACACTAGTAACATTTTCATCAGACAACGAAGAAGAAGCCACAAGTAAAAGATAGTCATAAAGATGAATAGTGACAGCTTTAGTTGTAACTGCGACAGTCGTAGGTTTTATAACTAATGACAAATTTTGTTGAACTTATTATCAAGCATATGTAAGAAATACATATTATATGTCTGACTGTATTTGCGACATATCAGACAGGATATGATGTTTTGGTGACCGCTCGGGGAAATACATGTAGTGTGTAGACGTTACCTTCTCCTTTATAAACCAATTGAACTTTGGGTTCTGTTAATTAGCACAAAATGTTATTGTATAACAAAAAATCATATAATTATAAATATTAAAATGTTAGCTGAATAAAATTGTTAATGTAAGTATTTGTAAATAAGCCAGCCAGCCATATGCAAATAATAAACATATAAGGTAAAGTAGCGCTTATATAGAAAAATGTACATAATTTACACAATACTACAAGATATTATGAACTATTTATTTGTCTTTTATTTAAAATTTAATTTAAATTTGCAGGTTACAGTGAACCATATAGGCAATGCATATGATAACTTAGAAAACGAGTTAATAGGCTTAGCTGGAATCAAAGAACCAAAGCGACGGCTACCTCGCCATGACGTCAAATTTTCACATAAGAACCTGGATGTGAACACGGCAAAAACATTACACAATGAAATCATGAGAGAAGTTAATAATGAAAAAAATTGCAAACCAATGAATGAACATGAAACAGAAACTATGAGGAATACCTACAATGAAATAAAGGATAATGTAGTTAGGAATGCCAGCACTATTACAAATAATCCATCAAAAACCACGTCTGTTGAATCAGATTCTAATCAAGAAATGTACAGTACAAGTAGATACAGTTGTAAATTAAAAGATATGCACGAAAGGCAGGAAAATTATAAAACATGTGGCTGTTACTTTTAAAATATATATCTTTAATAACATTTTCTATGTCTATTTTTTTTTTTCTAAAAAACAAAATGAAATTAGTATGTGAAGTTTAAATATATAGTTTAAATGACATAAAATACAGTATATTTTTTACAAAATTATGACGGGTTCGAACTATGGATTTATTAATAAGAAAAGTTTATTTTTAATTTTTTTTTCCAATATAGTGAAATACAAGAAACTAAAATTTTAGATTATGTTATAGATTAAGACCTAAAAGGCTCCTATAACAAAAATCTCGAAGATTTATTTTGGCATTACGGATTTCTAGTCAATATTTATTAATATTAGTGTACTGTGAACTTTCTCTATTAACATTACTGTTGTTTGGTTTAAACGACTCGTTTTTTATAAATAGATCAACATTAGGCATTAAAAAATTATTTTTTGGATTCCATATAAAATCACCTCCTTGCAACGTGTGTGCTAAAGCTTCTAAAATCTCCACTTGTCCTTCGATTTTAGGGAGATCATATGAAAATTTAACCACATTATTTTCTAAATCATGATAAGATTTTTTCATATTTGATATATTTTGCTGAAAATAGTACAACAAAATTATTGAGACTACACGAATCGAAAAACTTATAAACAAAACATGTTAGCACGTAATTTTTACTGTGCCAAAAAACAATTTTTTTTTTCAAAAACAAAATACTAGAAATTCATTAACTACATTAAACTCATAATAAATATAAAATTACCGCAATGTCATCGATACTTTTAGTAATATTGTACATATCACATTTCTTACTGCACATATTGCAGTGGTATTTGAGTAGCACTATTATTATTGCTATCAAACTTGTTAATATCAGGAAGCTACAGATGTTACTGAAGAAACAAGATTTTTGTGGACGATCTTCATTGGATAATGGCATAGGTCGCAATCTCGGCCTCCCTCTTCGGTTTCTACGTCCACGGTATTCCATTTTACCAATTTTGTAGCTTGCTATATAGTTTATTTATTTTTTATAATAAAACATTTCTTTTATTCCATTTAAAAAAACTTAATTTATATTCTTCATTATAAAATTATTACGATATTCACAAAAATTTTGATAGTCTGGACATTTTTCTATATAATGAAAGATTAATGTCATTTTTTTTTATTTCCTGTCTTTACAGACATAGATTTGGCGTAGACATAGCTTTCTTCTAATATACATTTTTTTCTTATAAATGTTCAAATAAGGTATTACTAGTTATATTATGTTCTTTATTATATTTATTTAATTTCTTATATTTATACATTTTAATTCTGACAATAATTATATTTTGTTTAGTTATCTATGAACTATTAAGTACATACACTTTTGTTAAAAATTTCTTATTCTAGGTATATGTCCACTACCTATACTTACCTTTACCGAAATAAAGGTAAATCTTTACTCAACGTGATCTAAACTTGTCACGTTTAATGTAGCTGAAGTATATATTTTTAGGCATCTATTGCTATGTATGTATTTTAAATTTTTCTTTAACTTTTATGTGCACATCCTACTGACTACTCTCCTACACTATTCTGGGTTGGCTGGCAGAAAATGCTGTCATAGCGTTAAGTCCGCCCTTTGTACATTTTTTTTTTAATTTGTGCAATAAAGCATACATATAAGTAATTGGAACCAGTGAGCTTTAGTCTTATAATATTAATTTACATTTTTTTTAATTGGAGCTATATAGCCTCTACGCAAAACTTTGAACTATGGTATAAACTTTTTCAACTATAGTAGTAATAACTTACATTATAATATTTTTTTTCCTTTTTATAAACTCCCATTCGATCTTGAGTCAATATTATAATTAGAACATGTATTATTTTTGCGAAGATATTTAAAAAGCTTCAAATAATACCGCCATCTTTAGTAAACGACAAGCATTACAACACCTTAAATAGAGCCTTCCTAGAAGTACAGCCTATCACACTAAATAGTTAATATGCAGAAATGTACATAGATGGCGCTTTATAACAATTAATTACATCAAAATTTTTCCAAACTATATCAAAATTCTTATATATTAATTTATAATATATTAATAACTTTATTTATGCTATTTTTATTGATTTGTTCACAAAATTATAAATTAATTTAAAACTATTTGTTTCAATGTTAATATAGCATATTATAAAAATATTTTATTTTATATTTTTATGTCATTTTCTCATATATATGACTTGATAGTAATATGAAATAACAATTCTAATAAGTTTCTACTCGCCGCCATTCCGACAAGACGTTAGAAGGAGAAGAGTAATTATTGAGCCTATCCCTTTTGCTCTCATTGTATTCCATACTTGGTTTTCATTTTACATTTCGAACTTATAGTGATGTTTATAGTCGATATTTCATTTCCTTTTCATCGTAAAATCTATACAATAAAATCATATTGCATACATTTCCTACTAAAATTAATCAAGTTACATAAAATTATTATTTATATTGTTTATATTTGGCTTTGTTACCTTTTCCGTTACAAAGGAAATATAATGCTAAATTTCTTGTTATATAATCTCATTTATAAATAATACATTTATATATATAGGATAAAAGTCATAGCGAATATTGTAATATGTTTATTTTATGTTACAAATGCTAAATTAGTTAACTTAACGTCTTTACTTAACGCATATTGATAATTTTGTATTTAAGGCAAATTTAACAAAAATATATACCTATTTTATAATTAAATTAGAAAACAATTATGAATTAAAAAATGGCTAATCTCATAAAATCTCATATTTATTAATTCGCTTATCAGTCATATCCCTAGTTTTAAGTAACAATAAATACAAAAAAACCTGTAAAGATATGAGTTCATTATGATCAATATAAATTCTGTATATTATGTATTAATATTAATACAATTAATATATATGATAAGAACATATAGTTTAAGTTAAAAAGGGTACGGAACAAGTGTCTATAGTGTTAATTACATTTCAAATGAAAAAAAATCTCATAAGAATTAAAATTAACAATGATTTTAAAATCATAAGCCTATCGACATTAGGCTGTATAAGCTACATCCTTAGCCCGAATCGTGCACCGGCCGGCCGCGCTGCATGATGTCATTCATAGCACACACACACACGGAGCAGATCGGTCGCGCTGTTTACATTACTAACTAACTATACTACAGTATACTCTTATACGCGGTGACTTCACGGCGACAACCCGTGTCTGTGATTTAATTTATTTATTTAATAAAAAAATAGTTTTAGTTATAACCTAATACAATGGCCAACAACAGGGCCGCGAAATCTGGATTTGCCGCCGAAGCCCAGAGAAAGGTGAGTGAGATTAAATATTTCTAGTATATTCTAATAGTTTATCTACCATATGTATTTGCTGTGTCAGAGCTATTGATTGGGATGCTGGGTGGTCCAGATACAAGGACTCGGCCGTGACCTACATTCTAGATGCTGACAGGGGTTGTAAGCATTATTTAACTTTGTAACAGCTTGTCATATATTAAAAAAATATTATTTACAGTTAAAATATATAATTACAAAACTTTTTAAAATTCAAGTTATTATAATTTTACAAAAACTTCCTACCCACACTAACACCAATTGGACGGTTGGTCTTTAGTAATGGGTTACACGTACATATAACACGAGGTATCCTAAACGGCCGAAAACAGGTTTGAGGTTTGTTCACATAAAAAAGCAAGTACCTAGGTATAACTACATGTGACCAGGATGCCTGGCGGCATTGCCATGGCATGGCGTCAAATTTAATACTATTGAAGTATTAAATTAACATAGATATAGATAAAATATAAACTTGTAAAGATATATTTAAATAATATTAAAAAAAAACATGTACCTAGTGCATTTAGATTACATTAATTAACGAGCATGCGATAATGTTTTGCGCATTAATCTTTTATATCAAATTTTTAATGGCATGTTATGATTTATTTGTTTAAATATAGTACTAATTAATTTAAAAAATAATAATACCATTAGCAAGCTTTTTAATGATTAAATAACCTCTAGTACAATATAGATAATTCCTTAGAAGACTACAAATCAGATAGAAACGAAACGTTTGATGTTGAAGCATCAACATGCAAACTATAATAAGTAATGATGTAAGAAACAAACGTGACTAACAATATAATGTGTAATAGAATTACTACAAATTTTATTATGGCGGCCACTTAATTAAACATATAATCCTATGACATAAACAAAATAGTTTATTAAGAGAAATAACATCTTCGTAGTGATCAAGATCTCGTATTTTAAGCAAAAAAGCGTGCTTATACTTAAATAAAATCTATAAATAATAGTTATGTATAAATAATAATAATATTAATGTTAATAACTCATTTCAACATTCTGAGAACACTTAACAAATTAAGTTAACGGGAAATTGATGTGAGGAAATTGGTATGTACAGTGGAAATATTTAAGGTATTTCAATTCATTATAATTATTCGCGCAATTCCACACCATGTAGGTACATTTTTTTTAAAATGTGATGCTATCAGGCAAAATTGGGAGAAGGCTAAAAAGATTATAAATGTAGATAATTATTAAAAATTAAAACTAAAATATTTGAAAAGTTTCCATAATTATGAAACATCATAAAGGTAGATATGTCAAGCTAAATCCCCTATGCTAAGAAACTACTAGTTCGAATTGAACAATTCATTGTTCCTTAGTCCATTTATCTAAGACCTATCTAAGTCCTTATATGTATTAATACTATGTATAACAATACAGCCCGTAAGCTATTACTTACTTCACGTCATATTATTATTGGTTTCTGATTTATCAATTTTTGGCTATTTTTGTTTAATAAATTCATTTACGTTAAAAGAAGTAAATTTATGTTAAAGAAACAAACTAGTAACAAATCTAATAGTTCTATTCTTGTACGTGTTGAAGTGTTTTTGTTCTTGCCAAGAAAATTCCATTGTGACATGTTCACCTGGACGAGGTTTTGCATTTTAAAGGAGCTAACGCTATTTACATTCGCCTTATTGTGCGTTGAGCTAAGCAAAAGTTAGTTACTAACTTCTTATTGTTAAGACTCGAAAAGCTAAAAAATCAACTATGTAGTAGTAATGATATGTATATAGTCAAATTAATACTTGTGTGACCGCGTGTGTGCTTATTAATTTGTTAATATGTACAGTCACCATCTGTTTCTACTACTAGAACGTTTTAGAATTTAAAATTAGTTTTATAAACAACAGCACATAGAAAAAAGAACTCTAATATATTTTATATTATATTTATAATATATATATATATATATATATATATATATATATATATATATATATATATATATATATATATATATATATATATATATATATATATATATATATATATATATATATATATATATATATATATATATATATATATATATATATATATATATATATATATATATATATATATATATATATATATATATATATATATATATATATATATATATGTGAGTGTGTGTGTGTGTATATATATATAAACGTATATGTTTATTACCTATCAATGGACATTGAGAAATATTAATTTTTATGTTCTATGATTAACGCAGGCGTTGCGCAATCCCATACCATATGCTGAGTACAACAATTGTCATTATTTGATAGTGCACGTATGAACTTATTACGCGACCTATCGGAATTTAATTATAACATTTAACTTAGTAGTAGAGCAAAAAAACTGTATAGTTACAGTACAATTTATAAAAAATATACATATCAATTTCATTATATTTCAAAAGTTGATTTGTCTGTGAGTGTGACTAAAAGTTTAAACTCGGTAATGTGGTTTTATAATGACTATAACCTTTTTCTATGTATAGATCGACATAGAAATGTTTTCAGCTCTATGTTCTACCTTGCATGTAGTAGGATAGGCATAGAGAAACGAGTGTCTAGATATTCGATTTTCTATTTTCTGTCTCAATTCCAGATTTTATTACGTGTTGTAATGTAATTCAACGTCAATATAAATTATTATTTTCACCAATTAGGAATCAAACCCACAACCATCGAGATTGCAATGAGACGAGCTACTGCGAATCGACATCTTTATATATTTTTTATCTGACACTTTCTTAAATTATCTCGAAAAATACTTACAATATAAGAATTTAAAACTGATAAAGCGAATATTAAACAAAAAGTGACGGTCAAGCTTGTTTCGCGTAATATGTAAAGTGCAGATACAAAACAACTCCGAATACGGCCATTGACCTTAATGACTTAATTTATATTCAAATGTAAAAACATAAAATTGATAACCCTTTATTTCTAGAGATATTCTCTTGTAAAGTTCATTTTTAGAGGATTGTAGTCTTTTATGAACTGTAGGTACATCGCTTAGATATCTTAAAATTGCATTGTACTTAAATGCAATTTTCTTTGTGTGATAAAAAGATTATATAGGAATGCTTATTTAGTTAAAATTAAATAAAATTCTTTACACTTAATCCCACACACTACCATATCTATCATACCTTATGACATATGACAGGATAGGGTATCTAGTTTACAGGGCCAAAAATAGATAAAAAAACCTAGTGTTAAAACACTCCATTCCATTTTCATGCAGTTTCTGAAGCTTTATCTTGTTACCAAGGCGAGAAAATTAAAATAAAATTGTAGATAATGCATGTATAATATAAAATAGAAGAAACAGAAATATATTAATTTATAATTTGATATCGTACAAAAAAGCTGTATAAAAAGCTTTTTAATTTGGAAAAATTTATTATTATAGCCGGTATAAGGTGTTTTGTAAGACATTCTGTATTTCTTCCTGTAACAGATCATGTAGGTCAAGGAGAATCGGTCAATAATTTCGACCGGTTTTCAATATCCAAATAAGTCTCGTTGCATCGATGATGGCAATTTAACCTCAATGTTTAATGGAATAATAAATCTGAAAATATGATAGTGCTAAAGAATTTCGGTACTGGAGAATTCCATAGCGGTAACTTTTTATAGTTTTTATCGATTAACTTTTTAATGTTATGACAAAAAACGTAATACTCTTGACATCTTATTTATATGATTCATTGAATGTAACTTACTACAAGTAGTCTTTGAGATGAAAATTTATTTAGTCGCCTATACGTATTTTATTTGTATAGCAACATAAATTTTATTAGAGAATAGGTGAAGGATCAACCGCAAGAGCAACTAAAAATAAATTTTAGATCATACATTTTGACATCAGATTGAATTAGAATTAGTTTATCCATTCATTTTTTTCACTACTCTAATCTGAACAGACCAAATGTAGAAACAATTATATATACATAGAATTATATTATAAAAGTTAAAAATGTATGTATGCACGTTTTAGCACAAATGTAAATCTTTTAATGTGTTTAAACACAGACAAACACTTAAATTTTATATTTTATAATATACAAATGCTATAACTATATTAAATATTTAAAATGAACTCATAATCAGAAATAGAAGTTAAAATGTAATTTTTACATATCCTTCTTTATGAATTACGAAATAATACTTCAAACAGCGTTTAAAAAATCATAAAATGTAAGGGTTTTAGTTCCAGTGCTATGTCAGCATAGTTCATAGCGTTTTAATTCAATATAATCTGGGACGAGTTGTTGAATGAATGAATAAAGAGTTTTACATATATATCTATATTCCTTTTTTTAGTTAAATATTGTATAGTTATTAAATTTTATTAGTTAATGAGTATAATTGTATTTAATATGAAAGAGTGAAGAGAAATCAATCATTTGTTTACTCTTGACATTACTTTATTTATTTATTTTTAACTGGTGGTGAAGTTATTTACTCAAAAGTATACGGTAACTAAAATAATCAATATTTGTGAAAATTGAATGATGACTAACATCTTAAATTTTAAACCTTTCATAAATTATGTAGTACAGCACGTAAACAACTAAAAAAATGCTAAAAATAACAACAAAAATAACTGAAAAATCTACGATTAGTATTTGGCTGAAATGATCTGAAACGTCATATAATAAATGAAAAAAAAAATAGGAACAGATGTTCAATTAGTATAAAAGAATTTACTTTATACTAATTCAACAAGACGATGACTCATATAAGGCTCGGTTCAGTAACAACACCAAACCACACCTTATATGGTATGGCCTTTGCGCTGGACGTATTTATAAGGTTTAAATATAGGCTACTTTCAAAACTCCACCATATGTTCAAGATTGACGCCTGACCAAATTTCTCTTTGACGCCGAATTTTCTACCATTCCTTTTATTGAATCTATCGAAATTTTTAACTACAAACGCTATAAATCTTTCTACAAATCATATTTGAATATTGTTAGAAATGCTTATTTTCGCTCAGGTATTTTTAGTGCTTTGGAAACTTTATAATTTCTGTTGAATTCCCTCTTTATAGGACAAAATTAAGTTTTACCAGCCTGAACCTAAACTAGTTGTTATGTTATTGTAAATTCTGGAAAGCAAATAACGATGGTACAGACGTATAGATAAGATTCTCTGTTTACATTATATATATATATATATATATATATATATATATATATATATATATATATATATATATATATATATATATATATATATATATATATATATATATATATATATATATATATATATATATATATATATATATATATATATATATATATATATATATATATATATATATATATATATATATATATATATATATATATATATATATATATATATATAGATATATATATATATATATATATATATATATATATATATATATATATATATATATATATATATATATATATATATATATATATACATATATATGTGTGTGACAAAACGTTAAGAAAGACATAGGGATAAATGATATACCTTGCCTTCGATTTTCAATTGACATGATTATATTTCCAGTCATCTAGGTCACACGCTCGTTTCATTCAATCTTTCTCAATTGTCTAATTATGTAAATATTCAACAATTGCCTATTTACCTTCATATTTTATGTAATTAAAATTTTTATATGTATTTATTTATGCAACTACTTATTGTAAGCAAGTAATATTGTAATTTCTTCGTAATTCAAACTGCTATAACGTTACATTGACCATGTGTAACGTACAGCCGATTGCTTGAGCTGACCCCATTCCTGTTTCCTTTTTGATTAAAGTTCGAGGTATTGTAGAAGGCTCGCGAGTCTATTAAAAAATCGGGCAAGTGTGAGTAATGTTCGTTCATCGAAGGTTCCGTAACTATTTCAAATTTATCTATCTATATAGTGCGTAGCGTATACTGTCAATTTGTACTGAAATTTGTATTGAAAGTTACAAATTACACTTTGTTATAAAGTAATTTTCTAATTTTTTTTACTTTTATTATAAACTCTATGTTCTTCAATAATAAGTAGCCGTTTTCATTGACGTCTGCCCGACTTTTTTACTCATAAATACCGCCACAAAGATCTTCAGAATTACCAAGGTTCATTAAAAAAATCAAATTACTGTCCTACTGTTAACATTTATTTATTTTTTGCAATATTATATTAAAAGGTACTACAGACATGACGATATGAAAGAAAATACATCATAAACTACATCACGATCGTAATCAGAAAACTATTGATATACCGATACTGATTAATTAAACAGATAACATATATGCAATGCGAGAGATTCGTAACTCGTAAGCAAAATGTTTCGAGACGTTGATAAAATCCGTTGATGTTGAGTCATAGTTATTTGCGTCGTGAATCGTTATGTGACTGTGGACGAGTGAGGCCTGCATCTTAACCATTTAGAGGCAATGAATGAACGCTTTCAACTGCTTCGCTAATCCTTCTATCTTTAGGATCTTTGTTGCTGGCGCCAAAGGAGGCTGGAGATCTGAGAGCAAAGCAGATTGTTATAATTATAATTGTATAGTATTATATTTTATTAATGTACACGTAAAATATCACGACTAATATGAAAAAACAAAACATATGTATGTATACGTAAATATATAAAAATGTTTGCGAAGGCTGTGCTAATGTTACAAGCTATCTCACGCCCAAACCCTAACGTGACACAACCTTTGGTAAAGAAAAGGCTGAATAATAATAATAATAATAGTATATAAAAATATAAAAGGAAAAAATATGTTATATTAAATAAGAATTAAACTGTGATTATAATTCTTCAGTGTCTCCCGTTAGAAAGACAAGAGAAAGCGAAAGAAAAAAAGACTAATAATCAAAATTTCCTCATTTACATTGGGTTAAAAGAAGAATAAACTAAACTTAAAACTTTCATTTTACATATATGTATATGAAAATTCCCATGAATGAGATTCTAATACAAAATTATCCTAATCAGCCAGCCAAGACTAACTTCGCCCCAACAACTAAAAACGAAATATACTGTACTATACACTAAATTAATTTATTAAAGCAATAAAAGTACTAAATTTAAATTTGGTTACAATTTATCGTTTCACGAGGTTATTGGCTCCAATTACAAGCTAACTATATGAACTAAGATAAGAAATTAGGATGACTATGTACAACAAGTTCCATTATCAAGCTTAGTACGTTAAGCAAAGTAATATATATATATATATATATATATATATATATATATATATATATATATATATATATATATATATATATATATATATATATATATATATATATATATATATATATATATATATATATATATATATATATATATATATATATATATATATATATATATATATATATATATATATATATATATATATATATATATATATATATATATATATATATATATATATATATATAGATATATATATATATATATATATATATATATATATATATATATATATATATATATATATATATATATATATATATATATTTATATTGTTATAATGAAAGTGACTAGACAGGTGGTTTAAAAACGTTCAAACAGGACATAGCTAGTACGAAACCACTTCCTCTGTCTTCATACACAAATTAGATAAGGCTACGGAATATTAATGAAAGGAGCAACTATTTAACTATCTTCTTATCGGTCAGTCCCATCAACGTGTTGCGTTAAATTTTAATACGTTGTGTGTACTTTGCTTGTAGTTTAAATATTTATTGAGGTCACTTTATGGAAAGTTTGTTTGTAATACATAATTATATAATTACTGTAAATAATTGTCTTTTTTGTGTTCGAGATGAATTAAAAATAAATAGATCTAATTCTTTTTTATATATATCTTTAATATATTTAAATTATAAATATTTTTTATTGAGTTAAACTGAATCGTCTTTTCGGCAAACACTTCACTACCACAGGTTCGTAAGACAATTTTTCTATGAAGAACCGACAAGAAACTCAGCAATTGTTCCTTTAAAATATTTATATTACAAATTTTTTATACAATGGTGGCACTATCTTATATAAAATCTAAATGACGTTAATTCTACACATTTTTATCGTGTACCAATAAGAACATATTCAATGATAAGTATAACAGTATTTATAATTCCTAGCAATTGTTTAAGTATCTATTAAAAGAAGACCACAATAATACGACCTTGACGACCCTTCTATATTGACCCTTCTATATGACCCTTCTATATACTTAATGTCATCTAAAACACGGTAAATGCTAAAGGCTAATTAAACATAAGAGTTAGTGCTAAAATTAACTCTTTATTTTAAAATTATCGTAATACTATACTATTAAAGGAAAATATTCTATTATTATTACTAGGACTGTCGTAACGTATAAGATTTTGTTTAGGAAATATCTTTTTGCTTATGTATACCAAATTGTGAGTCACGTCTGAATCCTTGGTCAATGGCGTCATCGCGCCAGACTTGATATTCGGCATCACTGTTTCTGACATTAATTACACAAGGACATATAAATATTTGTCTAACAAATGATTAATAACCTTCCAAGAAAATAATAATACTATATAAGGCAGTGCAAGCCCATATCGACGCTTTGGAAACTGAAATGAGTCAATTGTATCCTCATGGCTCATATTATTTTTTATTCCTTTTTTTAGCTTCACGTTTTATAATTTTTTTATGTAGGCAGAGGCAGGAACCTTGGGAACCTAATGTTAAGGCATCCCGTTCCCCGCTGTCCCCCTTTTCGAGGCATCGCCTATTGAGTGGCGGAACTCAACACTGCATAGTCTAATCCTCCCCGAATGGGAATCGAATCCACAAACCGTCGTGTTTACAGGTACAAGCTTCGACACGGCGGTCTTAATACATATCATTTTCTTCTTTTTCTAATCATTTACTATTTGCTGATAAATTATAATACTTCACACACATTCACATTTAATTTAGTAATAAATTTATCCCAAAAATTGTTTGATTTCAACAAAAATTTGGTGAGTTGCGCCTTAGTCAATAACCTACATAAAGTTTTAAATTATTCGCAACGCAAATAACGTCGGCTGTGTTTAAAATTTTAATGAGCCACACTATAAACGTGAACAAATAATATTTGATGTTGCTACTCATGCAGAAAATTATTATACGTATAAATAACTTAAACAAATTCTTGAGATGGCGGGACAAAATAATGGAGCCAACTAAGATATTTTTATATATAATAAGGTTGCTTTTTTATATACTACAGGTACTTTTTAATACACCACCTGTCACTTAATACCTGGTATTACTATTTAATTTATTTAGGTGATCTAGTGGAAAGTCACTAGTACACTATTATATTTAGAATACTGTACTGTAAATGCATACTGTAAATCTGTAGCTGAAAATCATTATAAATTACTTAATAGCTTACTCAATCAAAGTTTCGCTAAATTTTAAATGTAATTATTTGGGCGTCACTCTAATAAAATTAATATACAAATAAAAAAATGTCCATTATGATATAACAAAACAAGGTTAAAAAGGTCGTTGCATATCATTTTACTATGTTAACAACCAACCCACTTCATATCGTAAATTGCCTTCCTATCACTAACATAGATATATGGTTTGTAGCATATGAATGTTTAGAATAATATTATACAAAACATAAAAAAACGTTTTTTTTTCTTACTTAAACATATAAAAAGTTTCATTGAACTTTTCTCCAAAATAGATATAAAGCTGTACATATTTTTATTATTTATTTGTCGTCAGCTTGATTTGAACTATAGTAATAATTTCAATTTAAAGTTAGTTTTGGGTGTTAGTACATAAGGAAATCCATATATCGATTAAATACGCAAATTGGTGCTCATTATTGTTCACTAACATAAAATAATTAGGATAGTGTTCTTAGAATCTTTTTACGCTTTATCCCGCTTATAGGAATCGTAGGAACCTAGTCTTACACATTCCGTTCCGAAGAATCTCTTTTATATATGAAAATATGTACCCTGGAAATTTTATTAATTTTTTAATGCAACAAGGCTTATTTTCAGTCTAATTTAACATACTTTGTAATAAAGCCAGTACAGCACCTAAATAGGTATGCAGTTTAATTCCGAGCAAAGTAGGTCAGGCATAACGCAATGTAAATTCTTGGATAACATTGGCCTACATTTGTACCAGGTTGCAAACAAGTGTCAAGTCTGCGGTGAAATTTGTTAATAACAGTCCAGAAGATGATATGAAAATAAATGAAAGCTCAGCTTTCATTTGTTTGGTACCATTATTTCTTCTGTCAAATATATTTTATGTTATTTTATCTGTCTTGGTTTATTTAAAAAAAAAAGTCGCATTGGCGTTAATTAATTGATGATTAATTAATTTATTGATCAGCTCCTTGTTTATTAAACGACTGTTGAAGTAAATATGTGTAAATGTGATAGTAATATGTAAAATATCTAGATTATATTTCAAACGTCATTTGTCATTAGTTTACTCTGTGGCAAAATGTTTAGTATCTAGGTATATGATTTGTCTGTAATGCCGTCCTATTTTGGTTAAAGTGATTAGAAAGAGATAGCAAAACAAGATTCTAAAGCTTTCTAGATAGCAACTCACTCTTTGTCTAGCATCTCTTCGGTATTGAGTAGTGAATATTAAAAAGTTACCTTTTAGTTGCTTATACTGATTTACTACTTACTGCTACTCTTAAGTAAACATGAATTCAAATTGTTTTATAACAATTATCGAAAATTATTAAAAATATGTAATATATTAATCAAAATAACTTAATACCACTTTAAAAAATATAAAATTGTACTAAATTTTCAATATAATATTAAAAAACATACATATAAGCTTTAAAATTGCTTAAATTTCAATTCAAAATCATATTTTAGCTTATTATGGCCAAAAATAAATATATAAAAGTCAAATTATTATTACAATCTGACAAGTAATTAAAATAATTTCTAGAATTATACTTATGTAAATTCATTAATAATGTCGGTCTTTTATAACGTACTTACACTGCCGGCTTATCACGTGACCTTCATCTCTGCGCTTAGCATTGGCGACTTGCATTACGTTATTTCCTACAGTTTATCGTGTATTTGTTTTCATGGCAAATATAGATTTATTTATTTAGTAATGCTAATCAATTACTGTAACCAAATAAATATGTTACAATTAAGAGATGTGTCCTTATTAAATAACTATTTATATATAAATATATATTTTAACAGTAGATTACATTTTAGTATTTTCATTCCTTAGTATATAGTTTTTAATCAGGAAAAGATATATATACCTCAGTCTATTAAATTGAAATACAGTCTATAGGTTTACCATTCGTTAGGTTCTGACCTGTTTGAATAACTTATAATAATGACATTTGTAATAATTGAGAAGAAAATAATAAAAAAGTACTAAGTACTTAATCACACTTACTTACACGGTACACCCACTTTACCTTCAAATATAGGTAGGTAGTAGGTACTGTTACAGACAGGCATAAACAAAGTGCCTTTCCCTTCGCTTTGTGTCGGATGTGAAGCTTAAAACCATAGTCCCTTTTTTTTTTGCAACGCAAAATTATTTTCCAAAGCCTCCAACATGAATATTTTAGTGCAGCTCCCTTTTTTTAATGAGGTGTTTCAAGGGGTTCTACGCTACTCTGTAACTTGTTCGAGTCTGGGTATGCCTGAACTACTTGAACTCATACTAATACAAATTTGAAATAAAATTTCAAATTTGTATATATATACATACTACTCGTATATATATATATATATATATATATATATATATATATATATATATATATATATATATATATATATATATATATATATATATATATATATATATATATATATATATATATATGTGTGTGTGTGTGTGTGTGTATATATATATGTGTGTGTGTGTGTGTGTGTGTGTGTGTGTGTATTGTTTATTCTTATTATGTAGTAGAGCATCCAGCATATAGTAAATTTTCCTTTTATTTACTGTTTAATGCTATATTTCCTTTTAGATTTTAACTGCTCACAAATAACTTAATGAAATTCCTTTCATTATATACAAATACTTGTTATTTTCCAGTTAAAAAATAACTCTTTTCTAATAGCTAGTAGACCAGTCTAACACCAGCTTTGTCATATGGTTACCATAAACCTTTTTAACAATGTTAAGACACCATAATAACAATAATATTTAAATTATTTAATCATTAAATTACAGATTAACAGCAAATACAGTGAAGAACTCGCAGAGGAGTGCTTGGAATGGATCAGGCTGATCACTGGTGAGCCAGACAACACATCTGGCGATATGGATAACTTCTATGAAGTGCTGAAAGATGGCACTGTCCTTTGCAAGTATGTATCGATATAGATTTAAACATGTATAACTTAAAATTAAATTTGACCTTTAAAAACTGGTTTTAAGTGTCAAATTTATTAAATATTGAGTTTTTCTTAATTTTTTATTTAACACTAAAACTAATCAATACAAGTCACTTTTATTGAGGCATAAAAAGTATTCACATTAAAAGCTATAAAACACAGTATATATAACAATATTGCTTTCAATATATCTTCTATCATTCTACATTCTTGTTAGAACTAAGTAATGAAGGCAAATCACCGGATCGTGGTCTGTCGTAAGCCTGACCGGCGTCGCTCTCAACTCGCAAGCAAGCGTCTGACGTGTTTATTTTGCAATACCAGATAACAGTGTAGCTCACGTCCTATTTACATAGCAAATGTGTGATATCAATTCGTTTCCTATTTAAAGATGGCTACTGAATGCTTATAGAATTATATTCTTATTATTTGGTAGCTTAAATATAGGTACTACTATAGATAAACCAAGTTTAAGATTATACTTTTTGTAGGAAGTATCGATTGTTGTTATAATCAAAGGCAATGAACTTGTCTATAACTAAATTTACAACTGAAACCAAGAATGTTAATCAATTTAAACACTAAATGATTATTGTTTTTGTCATATTTTCATAGAAAAATAATTAAAATTAGAAGATTAAATAATTTAAATACTATATTATTTAAGATTTCAATTTAATTTAATTTAATTAAATTGTTAAGTATTTATTTACGCTACTGCTTTAACAATTTAAACAATATAGATAAAAAACTATGCAAAATAACAAAATTTTAAAGCCCCTAATAAGATAAAGCGTATTAAGCCGTAGGCGTAATTGTGATTTGAAGCTTTGCAAATGTATGCAATAATTGTCTAATAGCATTACAATAATCTTACTATCTGACCTAGTGATAGAATCGAAAGGAAATACATTTACGACCTTTATTATTGAGGCCATCATAGCGAAGGACCTGAAACATTAACGGTGGTTGTGACTTCAATACCATTTAGAGATTTAGTTATTTCATCCTATATCCCTTTGTTCTCTCTCGGATGGACAAATTGCGACGTTAAATTCCGTAATTCGAGTTAATATATCGATTTCGCATCGGAAACGTAAAGTGGCGTAACACTATACTAGGTAATCTTTGCTTACCTTGTAATATGTGGTATACCGCGTGACTATTAAATGCCTTTTACTATATTAAAAATTATGACCTTTAAAAATAAAAAAGTTTTAATTATTACTATAAAAAAGTTTTTTTTAATCTGAATTTTTTATAGCATAGGTTGTTGGTTCAATACACGCAGTTATTGCTCTGAATTATATTTCCTTTTTCTAAGTCAGGTCTAGCTAAAATAAGTTAGGTTCAACTCCTGAAGCTTAAAATAAAAGGAGTACAGTATGGCTAAGTTCTACAAACATTTTCATTGTTACTACATATTATCGAAAATAAAATATTTTCTATTTTTTATCGTTAATAGTATTTTGATTGTATCTATTTGAAGATGTTTTCATTAAAACAATGTTAGCTAGAGAACTGCCTATCAACTAATATTATAATGAGGCTTTTCAAGTGGCGCATTTAATGTTTTATTCTGAATATACCAGTAATATTTATTTCATAGTAACAAACATAAATAGGTCAAGAAATTATCATTTGCAAGTAGCGTGACTATATCGAAATTTATTTGAATAATTCGCACGATTCATACAATGAGTTATTATGTTATGACAAATGTTGGTATGCCCACAAAAGTATTTCGATGATGTAACAAGCGTATTTTATATTTAAATATGACGGCTTAAATTAGCTGGTAGTGAATAAACAAATTATATTATGAACCTTGTCAAGTACTTATTGGAAATTTTATTAATATAACGTATTAATAAGTAGTTATTAGTGATGACTAATAATTTATAAGAAAAGGTTCGGAAAACATTCTCCCATAAAAATAAGGTGATTTGTTATGGTACATTTAGTGGAACCTGGTCCAATTATATTTTCAAGCTTTTCTGAAATTTATTGAAATACACATACATAGATAAATACAAAATAAATTAAATTCGAAAATTAAATCAAATTTTAGTAGTAACTTAATTATAATTAAAATATATTATCGTCCATACTATACATTCCTTTCTCTTTTGTCGTCTTGTAAAGAAAATTTTTAGTAATTAACCACTTTATTTTGTCGATTTCAGACTCGCAAATAACTTGAAACCTGGTATCGTGAAGAAAATAAACGAATCCAAAATGGCGTTTAAATGCATGGAAAATATAAATGCCTTCTTAGAAGCGGCCAAGCAGTTTGGAGTGCCCGCGCAAGAAACTTTCCAAACTGTCGACTTGTGGGAGCGACAGAACTTGAACTCTGTTGTTATATGCCTACAGTCTTTGGGCAGAAAGGTAATAAATTGTTTAGTTGAAATAATATTCATAGAAATACATTTATGTTCAACAAAATTTAGGCGGAAAACTAAAAAGGAGTGTCTTAACACTAATTTAAAGTTGTCTTTGTATACCTTGCTATATGCGAAACAAAATGAGACAGAATTCAGTACAAACTAAGGTACTAAGATACTTTGATTGATGTTATTTGATATTATGCATTTCAATTCCATTCAAGAAATGAAAATATCAAAATGATTATAAATCATAAAAGTTATTGTAACTTGAACATAAAAAATATTAGTTCTTTAAAAATATTATTCATTAAAGTACATAAAATATTTTAATAATTTAATAGCTTCACTCTTTATATCGCACGGGTACGGCAGGGTAGGTGAAGGAAACTGTACTGGAACCATAAGAACCTAGTGTTAAGACACTCCGTTGCTTCGTCCTTGCTTTCTCCGTCCCCGCTTTTTGCGAGGCATTGCGTGTTGAGTGGCGGAAATTAACACCGCGCTTTCTAGGTGCCAGAGGAAGAAAATAGAAATAGAAAATTCCGTCTTCCCCGAGTGGAAATAGAACACACAAACTTTGCGCCACCATGGTCCTCTACATAAAATATTTAACACAAAAATCATATTTCCAGGCGGGTAACTACGGCAAGCCGTCAATAGGACCTAAAGAAGCCGAGAAGAACGTCAGAAACTTCACTGAAGAACAACTAAGAGCTGGCCAAGGGGTCATTTCCCTTCAATATGGCTCCAATAAAGGTGCCACCCAAAGCGGAATCAACTTTGGCAACACAAGACATATGTAAAGCTTTGTTAATACTTGTCTCTTTCTAATACTAGGGTACAGAGAAAAGGACAAAAAATATATGTTTAAAGTTCAAAATTGGTGTAGCGTTTTGTTAAATAAAGTCGCATTTAAATTACAGTGTTGCCATAACCTAAATATAATATTTATAATATATTATAATCATTAACAGCACAATGTATGAATACATAAAATGTAAACAAAACAAAAGAAAAAATAACATTCCATGTGCGACTTGTTTCTTTCAAAATGTATAGAGTTAATTTTTACTAAAAGACATTTAACAAAAGTCATTCCGGTAGTTATTGTATGTATTGTACTTATTAAGTCGAATTAACTATATTATACTTAAAACTTCTAGAATACCTAGATTTTTCCGCGAATCTCCATTTTTATAACAATGTTAATTGTTCAAAATAGTTTAGTATCCAATTTGTGGATTTTATTTTTATGTTGTCATTGCATAGCAATTTCATAGTGATTAATAAAACGTAAAAAATAGATTAAAAATATCCAATATAATACAAAAAGATTGATTATTTCAATAATAAAATCGATATTGACTAAAAATCGAAAGAATCGAATCTGTTTACCTGTGTTGTAATTTTCTAATACAATTAATTATTCGTAAAACATACAATTACTTTCGTGCCAATATTCGATGGAGACTTAAATCATTAAAACATCTTTTTTTCTATTATATTTAGAATTTCAATGTGCCTTCCCGCCCCATAGGGGAATATTCTCTTTGAAGGTGACTAACAAGCTTGTATTAAAATCAAGGATTCCTTGATTATTATTTATTAAAATTTTAACAATTCATTCCATATATTTATCGTATAAATACATTTATTCTTATATCTATTATATAATTGATGATGAGTAATTTACGTAAGTTTTGTGTAAGTTTCATAGCACATTGAAACTTTGTGGAAGTACGTAGAATAAATAAGTAATGTAAAATATTTGTGTTTTTTTTTTGTATACCTTTACTATTATGAAAATGAAATAAAAAAATAAAAAAATAATGTAAAAAGTATAAAGAATAATATGCTTTTCTGCAATTAGAATTTTGACGTGTTTGTATAGAAAAATTGCAAATCTGTTGCTAAAATCATAATTAATCGATTTCCCTTAATACAGTCTGTCAACAGAACGGTTAAAGGTTTTACAATTAGTCTTAAAAAGATATAATATTACATATAATATAGTTAAATTATAATTTTTTTACGGCGAAGAGGAATGAATCTTCTAATAGAAATATTAAAACAATACTTATATGTAATAAGTACGTCATTTTCTCATTAACTTATTATTCAGTAGCAAGAGCACAGAGAAACATTACAACCAGCAAACGTTTAATGGAGTTTGTGAAAGAAGGTTCTGTTAAAAAACACACGCAAAAACCTTTCTCAATATTAGATCCAGCTCCTGATTGGATTCTTTTGATGGATACTTATGAGAAACAATATAAAATCCCTGAGGACATTGGTGTTTCGTCATCCAGACCTGATATTTTTCTTTATTCTCGAAACCTAAAACGCGTAGTACTGGTAGAACTTACAGTTCCATGGGAGACAAATATCCTTAAAAGTCATAGCTTCAAACTTAATAAATATTTCGAGCTTACTAACAAGCTGACCAGGAATAGGCTCAGAGTAAATTCATACGCGGTGGAAGTAGGAGCGAGAGGTATAACAGCGAAATCTCTCTTTACCTTGCTAAAAGATCTCGGCCTGTCTAGAACTATTACTGATACATTTCTAGAACATACTCCAAAGGCGGCATTAGCAGAATCATTTCGAATTTGGTTAGGTAGTGGGAGGAGCTCGGACAGTAAAGGTGAGCGTTAATGCACTTTAAAGGGGCCCCTTTAAACCTACACTGGGGTCGCAAGTCCCAAGCTCTGGTCGGAGCTTATTTTTACTGACATGTAGCTATTTATAACTCGACTCTCCACATCAACCCACACTATATCGAGGACGAAATAGTACATGGGAAGGATGCACTAATATTTTTCCAGGCTGGCAGAGATCACTGCGAGGGAACTCTCCAGTATTATCCTCCATGGAAGTAGAAAGGCTGTCAGTGTCAGTACAATACAGTGATTTGTGAGGATCATCAGAAAGCAAAACAGTTCTTTCTTTTTGAGTGGAAATGCTACTCACAATCGCCGCGTTTTTTATAAAAGTGATGGTTTCTTATGTATACGCTACATAAATTTATGTCGTTTATAGGTCTTAATATTTTTCTAACAGAATAAATAAGCAGGTACCTTTTAGTTAGGTTTTACATATGTAATTATATTCCAGTTTCATTATCAGTTAAACGTCTCTGTTATTTACAACAAAGCGAAAATTCAAAAATCACATCGTGTAATGTTAATATGTTAATTACTCGAGGTAGTCGAAAAACCTATATGGGCTGTTATGTAATATAGGTAGATAGATATAAAGATAGATATATGTAAAGATAGGTAGGTAGATAGAAAATATTAATAAATCAAAAACCCAGCCTTATATATAAATAAATACGGAATCTTTAAAAAGTTATATACATTGTTTTTAAATAATTACTATTTAAACACGAATCCTTATGTATTCACATATTCTATTTATATATAAGTATTATGTTGTGGAAAGAACGCGTGATCGGCTTATCATAATTAAGTATTATTACACCACAAATGAATTTAATGTGTACTTTTGTATTAAAAAGGCCTTTGTTTTATTTGCTTTTTGAAAGTAAAGAAAATTATTACATTGCCAAGATAATTGAAGTGCAAGAAGTTTATTGCAAGAATTAATATTAGTACTTATAATGAGTTAATTACGTTAGATTTCGCCGAAGGCATCAAATAACATTTGACGGTTGCAGGGCCCTTGATTTCGCTGAGGGTTAATACCACTTTGCTTCTCCACAAAAATTTAAAATAATGTCATAAAAACTTTACAAGTATAAAATAATAAGTAAATATTATATCAATTTAAACGTTTTATTTTATTTTATTTTTTAATTTTTTTTACCATCGCGGTGCAGAGGCGTAACGTCTACCTGTAAACGCGACGGTTTGTGGACGCAATTCCCACTCGGAGAAGATGGATTTTCCTATTTCCATTTTCTTCCCTCAGGAAATTAGGCAAAGCGCGGCGTTGACTTCCATCACTCAATACGCAATGCCTCGAAAAAGGCGTTAAGCAGAGACGGAGAAAGCAGAGACTAAGCAACGCCATGCCATGTGCAGGATAAAGCGTGAAGACAACTTAAACATAATCTTTGAAAATAATTAAATTGAAAATAATAATGTATAAAATATATTTCAAATTTCTTCATACCCTTTTTAATATTAACTGACGTACTAAGAAATTTAATTAATTAATTATATATATAGTACATACATATTGTAATAAGGGAAACAAACATGTAATAAGGAAAATATTACCTAATATAGCTTAATTACTCCTAGCGTTAAAAATAGCAATTTCACTATAAGAAATTTATATTAATATAATTTATTTAGTTATTTGGTAGTAGTAGTAGTAGTAATATAAAAGGGAGTTTTAATATTATAAGCCAAGTGGAAGTTGCATAGGTTCACTTTCAAATTTGATTATTTTGAGGGTCGAGACCTCACGAAAAATAATTTTATTTTCATTTTTCACGAATTAGCCCAATTATTGGCATTAATTAAGTTAACACTATTAACGTAATTTTTTTTGGTAAACATTAGGCTAGAAGGTTAATTATAGTCATGGAAAATCCGATACCAATACGTCGATATTTTTTTGATTTTCTGAATTTATATATGTCTATACATTTCTATTTTACATGTGTATGTATTTTTATTTATTACTTTACAATTACTGTTTATCGAAAGTAATAAAATGTGTATGTACATTACCGATACCTTGTTCTCCTTTCACAATGTCCTCAATCTTCCACTCAAAGTTCCACAAAAATCGGTTCGGCTATTTCGAAGATGTGGACAAATCTATAACAGGTGACTTTTTAAATGATTGCTAATAGTTTATTTATTATAAATAACTAACACGCATTTGAAGTCACGCAATTGTTTTGCAATAATAAGCTTTAATTTTATCTATATATATCTAACAAATACTAAGTACTAATATTATACTAGTTTAAGAATATTATATAGATGTTCTTAATTAATTCAATTTTTGCAGGGTATTTGTCAATAAACTATGTAGATATCGCCCTTGCCTCAATGGAAGCCAGGAGCCAGCAGGTCAGGCCGGACTTTTATACTTATTATAATGCTTCCCTGATAACCGTTAAGCATGAGCATGACACAGAATAGTTCAGGTTACAAGATAAAAGACTATAGCAAACTTGTGAAGAAAGATTTTTTTTTATAATTTAATATCCGTATATTCAAAGAAATAAACGGAACCCTTATAGGAACAATTTGTAGTAGATCTGTCAAGACCATGCCGAAAATAATATTACATCGATATCGATTTTTTTGCATCTTCAAAATCGCCTCGTAATCAAAAACAATAGGATACCTCCTGTTGACCTAGAATTATAAACATTGACAATACACCAAAATATATAGAACCAAAGAGATATATTAGAAAATTGGAAATTAAAAGACTATATGGGCAAAGAGTAAGTGAGATTTTATTATTCTTTTATGCTGATAGCTGAGCTAACTCGTAAGTGTTAAAGTGTCTCTCAGAAGAAAAAAAGAAGTAACAGACAGTTCAAAATAATTTTATGTTTACAACCAAAACAAGCAGAGCATCCAAGCAGAACATCTGAAATATTGTATCCATAACTCTACCTTCTGCTATAGTAAAAAATAACAAATCAAACAGCTGGCTACTATAGTTCAACTTCACATTAATTTTACCTAATTCTAATAACTGAACTTTCAGACCAATGTTAAACGACGTTTCGTATTTTTTGAAAACGACGTTACGACGTTTTTTGAAAAAAATAAAGCAGTTAATTGCGTAGTAATTAAATTGTCCATCGCTCGTTACCCCCTATGTCTTGCTATCAAAGTTCAAAACTTGATAACCTTAAAAACTCACAATTTATGCTAATCACTTATTTGAGTCGTGCCAAATTAACGCAGAAAAAAAATATCAAAATTGTTACTTTAATTTTTACTTATTACTTGTTGACCTTAATATCTTCGAAATTTCGTAGTCATTTTTATTTTTTTTCTTATTTTACTAAATTACTTTTGATGGAATTCTATTGTCTCTCATGGCAGAACAATATAACTCAAATCGTTATGTAATCTAAATTATACAAGATAATTATTTGACAACATTTATATTATATTTTTTATTTTATGGTAAAGAACGAAAATTTTGACGTTTAATCAAAAATATAATAATACAAAAGTCAATGTCATGCGTTTTACGTTTGACGTACGATGTCGTATGTAAAGAAAAATCGTAGAAAACGCATGAACACAGGAAAATGCGTAAATATGAATTTATTTATGATGTAGTATGAAATTGTTGTTGTAATGTCGCAAATAGTGGGTCCGTATTCTAATGGATGGGCGATAGATACTACAGCGCCCGTCGACCTCAGCCATCCTGATAAAGACGTAAGTGAGGCCCCCTGCGAACTTGTTTGTCTTGATAAGAGTGTCCTAAGTGACCTCTCACATTGTTTACCTCTAACGAACTCTTAATTATTCCTTTATCGAAGTTCCTGCAAGAATTATTAATATGACATCAGCATTTAATATTTTGTGGTAAGTAAACAAGCTTTACTCAGTCGGTTACTTGTTTATATAATTATATGATTTTTACGTGATATGGCAAAGTTGGCTTTAGGGTCAGGTATAGATATTTTTTTTGCTTTTGATAGGTATAACATTCATATAGTATCATTTTATTTTATATACTTTATAGCACATAAGTAAACATATTCATAAATGTGTAATGTATTTTAGAATTCACAATTATAAGATACATGTATATGTACAATAAAGTTGTGGTACTTACAAAACTATATATTAGTAGCTGCTGTGATATTTATGTAAATACATTTTCACCACTACCATGATTTTAAGTTAAATCTTTAATGTGAAATCTTACAATATAAAAAGGGATATTAATTGTAAATTATATAACACATTCTAAAAAAACACATGGTCAGACAAATGGAGTATATAATACAATGGGGTAATATAATAGTAAGCATCTTGGTATCTTTTTGGGAACAAAATCCTTAAATTTAGGCCTTACTTTGCCTATGCTTAATATATTATAGCAATGAAATATATGATAAAACTTTCAATGGGTGCAAGTTTTTGTAAATAACATTGTTTCAGAATATGCTGTAAAGAGACAAACAAATATTTTTGTTATGCTACTATTATTATTCAAATATCATATGAACTCAAATACTAAAATATCTTAAGCAAATATTGTGTTTAATGTTAAAAGTACTGATTGCGTGTTATTTACCATATCTAAGTTTAATAAGCATAGTTATTAAGTTCTCTATGACGTTAAAAATTAATTTATATATGTTTGATTTAATGATTTGTAAGTAAATATATAAACAAAATAGTAGATTACATGCTATACTCATATAAATTTGTATTCATACAATTCATGTATTTTAAGGAAATGTTTAAAAAATAATTTTAAATTATATCTTGTATTTTATATATATTATGATTAGTAAGTTAATTATGTTGATAAGGAAAAAATTTTAGACTAAACATGAAATTAAGTTACCAACCAATTTATTTTATCTTCACGCTTTATCCTGCACATGGCAGGGTAGGCAGAGGGAACTGCAAGAACTATAAGAACCCAGAATTAAGACACTCCGTTGCTTCATTCCTTTTATCTCCGTCCTTGCTTACAGTGGCGCAGAGGCGTAGTGTCTGCCTGTAAACGCGATTTTTCTACTTCCATTTTCTTCGCTCTGGCAACTAGGCAAAGCGCGGCGTTGAGTTCCGCCACTTACCGCGCAACGCCTCGAAAAAGGCGGAAAGCAGAGATCAATTTATTTAAGTTTAAAGAAAAAAGAAATTATTAGCTATTTCAGTAAACATATCCTGGTTGGTCTGATAAATAAGCTCCTATTATTATACCCCCTAGTTAGCATGACACAGATAGCCTGCTATCGTAGGGTCAGGTTGACCTTAGCACTCGCTGTAGTCTACAGCCGATAACAACGCCTATAAATTACTTCTCTGTATTGCGTTACAATGCTCATTCTTTGTCAGTCTTTCGACGTGCGCGTACATTTACTTACGTTTTTACTTTATCGCGAAGTGCTGCTAAACGAATTTAACCTTTTACATTCTCCCTCATGGCTAAATTCGTGAATTACTGTGATTTCTTATCTCCCTGTTAGTGTGTTTTGCTTCGTTAAGATATTGGACTTTAATATCTTCAGAAATACGAGGATATTTGTTATTTTAAAATTTTATCTGGCGACTGCCTACATGCATCACTTTTTGAGCGAGCTGTTCCAAAAAATGACAATTACTTTGATGTACCGAATCAATCCTATCTATTATTCAGACTACTCGGATACAATTTAGGCCACATTCGGCTATTTCAGCTGAGACTTATTTTATGCCATTGGCTTTACAATTTTGAATATTACAAATTCGGAGTGTACCCAAAGGACATCACCTGACGTTAAGCGTTTGGAAATTAAAAAGGAGGCAATAAATTTAAGAGAATGGATATTGTGGCCAATGTAAGCTTATTTTTCTTCTTATTTACAATCTACATATATCTTTTCTATGTCAAAATTATTTGTAACAACGAAACTTATCACACTGCACTCGTGTGCGAGAGGTCAGAAGTGTATCTTTATTTAACTACAAAGAAAAGACCATGAGTTAGGTGTTTTGTACCACTATGAATAATGAAGGTCAAATGTCAATGACTGTGATTTAATAAGAATATGCGAAAAAGCGATACGGTATCAACATTTGTTCGCGTGAGGTCACATATTATTAGTGGGGTCAAGATTATGTAAACAATTATTAAAGTACTAATGATGTGATTGTTATATTTACAGTACCACCCAGTCTTCAAGGCGTTCCTCGCTGGATCTTTTTCTGGCACTTTCAGCACCATCCTCTTCCAGCCGTTGGATTTGGTGAAAACGAGGCTTCAAAATCCTAGCCAACATGTTGTTACAGCGGCTGTCAAGTAAGTTATTTCGTAATCATCGAAATTAAGAAATATAAATAGGTACTTACATAGTTGAAAATTGTTAATAGTCAATAATAAACTTTATACAAAAGTGTGATAAAGAAAACTATCGTATATCAATATATTGATACAGACTTTGGACTAAACTATCTCTCGTTTATCAGAGCCCATTGGATTTGGATGTCCGTTCTAAATTAGTGCTGTTCTAAATTATTGTTGCTGATTTAACATCTTTGATTTGCTAGAATTTGTAAAAATTTCTTGTGAAAATTACTCCAAAATACTAAAATACTATAACACGAAGCATATTTTACCATATAAAAATAATCGAATGACTTTGATTATGATGCAAAATGTTTACCTGCACTTTTTCTTATAGCGGCCGAATCCAACCCGGCATGATATCAATTTTCATGAATATCGTACGTCATGAACACATAGCCGGATTATGGCGGGGTATGGTACCGTCTGTGGCGAGATGCGTTCCAGGCGTTGGTTTATATTTCTCATCCCTGCATTGGCTAAAGTCCAAAATGGGGAAGACAAGGCAGGATCTGGGGGCAATGGAAGCGGTCGCTTTGGGGGTGATAGCTAGGACTATGAGCGGTGTTGCCCTGATACCAATAACTGTTATTAAAACTAGGTAAGTTTTATGGGAACAACCCTAAAATTTTAATTTCTTTAACATTCAATAAGATTTTTTTATAATTCGTAAAGTGGCGTAGAAGCGTAGCTGTCTAACTGTAAGACGCGACGGTTCGTGGGTTCGTTTCCCACTCGGGGAAGATAGATTTTTTTATTTCCATTTTCTTCACTCTGGAAAGTAGGCAAATCGCAGCGGTGAGATCGGCCACTCAACACGTAATGCCTAGAAAAAGGCGGAAAGCAGAGACGGAGGTAGCAGAAACAAAGACAGAGTGTCTTAACACTAGGCTCCTATGGTTCCTGCAATTCCCTCTGCCTATCCAACCTAAGCGTGATGACATCAAAAAAAAATTAATTGTTATTTCTCTGAGTAGACAACGAACCCGTAACTATAAACGATAAAACTAATGAATAACTTCAATTTGTACTAATTATAATAAAAATTACTATTTTTTAGATATGAATCAGGAGTATACAAATACAACAGTCTAAGCGGTGCGTTTAAATCAATATATAAAGCGGAAGGACTGAGAGGACTATCCTGTGGCTTGGGACCGACTTTGGCCAGAGATGCGCCATTTTCTGGCTTATACCTTATGTTCTATACACAAACGAAACAAGCTATACCTAAAGGTAATATTTCATATATTTATTTTCTTAAATTTAGTTAATTTCGTGAAGTTAACAAAAAAATAAATTTTATTTTAAAACATTTTTTTAGCAATTTTCTCTATGATTATTCTAAAATGTTATACTAGTTATAGTGTAGCGTCGTGGCTTCTGTCTGTGAACTCGACAATTCGTAGATTCAATTCTCATTCAGGAAGTATGGATTAATTGATTTGGAAATGCATAATTTTGCTACTAAATAGTTGTGTACACATAAATAAAAATAAAAGACATTGACAAGGTTAAAATATGTAATATATTACGGAAACATTGTCTTTTTTTATTTAATTACAATCACAGTAGCATTTAGTAGAGATGTGAGTGTGAAACAAAAAATAACTTACTTGGTAAAACGTGTAAAACAAGTACCGTGTAATTCGAGGGATAGATGTACTTACAAAGGCAATGCGCGGAAAATGGAGTATAAATAAAAAAAACATATACGAATTAAATAATTAGTAATAATTATTTTAGACCAAAATTTTTATATGTCTTCTTTAATTTTTTTTCCAGAATATCTCCAATCCCCAGCAACGGCTAGTATGCTGCACTTTTCCTGCGGTGTAGTCGCAGGTATTGCATGCGTCTCTAGTAACCAACCCGGCTGATGTGTTGAAGACAAATATGCAATTGTATCCAGACAAGTTCCCGAATGCGTTTAGTGCAGCGATGTATGTGCATCAGGTAAAATATACATTTACTATTTTCAACTTAAATCTTAAAAAAAATATTATAATAATTTAAGTATATTGAAATTATTGCAATTTAGCAACAAGCAACTAAATTTGTATTGAGTATTTACGATTCTTCTCAGTTAAAATGATTAGAAGTGCTAAAAGTCTATTAGAAAAAAATAATATTATGAATTTAAGGTTATGAACTATATTAATATACAGTAACATGTGATAAACTAACAAAAAAAACCTATTGATATATTGTAATAACATTCACATACACACATGCATCATACTCAATATACACACACAATCATATATACATGAAAGAAGACGCACACAAATACACACAGGATAATACAATTGCGCGTCTAAATTTTTTTTCTCACTTTGTTTCGGTGCTTTCCTTAGATTTCTTGTGTAAATATTTTAGATCTTTATGTTTAAAAACTTATATCGCTATGTACATATTTGTACTGTTTAATTATTATATTCATTATTGATAAATAATATTACATATAAATAAATATTGACTAAAAAACGGCTCGAAACGCCATTAGTAAAGAGAAGAAGAAGAAGAAGACTAAAAAACGTTCTATCGTGTTTATTCTAGAATGATTCTGACATTATTTTCATTTAACATTAAATCATTTGAGAATTTTACAATTAAAAACCATTCTTAATTATTAAAAAATAACGCTTTTACGAAAAAATGACATGCAGTATTAACACACCTCATTCTTCCCTTTTCGGCCAATTTTCAACATATTTTACACACTTTGTCTTAATACCAGAGCGTGGATTTCATATAATTCATTTCCTCGAATGAGAATCGAACTCACAACCGCCGCGTTTACATAAAAAGACTTGATATGTACCTAATTAAAAATAATATGAAAAAACAACTTGCGTGACAACAGATAATAAAAGTTTACGTTTTTAATTACTTGCCTACTGATAATAGTATTGTAGACTAAAGTCTTTACGGACAAGGAACAAAAACGATTAGAAATTATATTATATAGTTTTTTGTCTTTTGTTTTTTGTGATATGAAAAAGAACTCTTTATATCCAACTTACTGAATTGGTAACTAAAATATTAGTGGTTTATGATTTCATTAAATGACGATTGGCTTCATATTGCATTTTTTACATATTAATTATATATTAAATGTTTTACTGTTTTTAACTGTCGAAGGGAACATGTTTTTTGTTTTCCATATCAAGTTATTTTCACATTTCTTTAGCTTTTAGTCTAGCATTTAGTCTTTGAACACTTTTAAATGAAAAATAAACAAATAAATATGTTTATCGAGATAGCTGTTATTTGAAAGTAATTTCTGTACGTACGTAACGTAAATAATCTTTGTATACATATATGTATATTTAATTCCATAATCCGTTAAGTAAATGAAAACCACATAAACGAGATAATGTATTTAATGTAAACTAAGTATATTGTATTCGCGTTCACAGAATGTAAGTACAGAGTGTGTATTGAAGAGAAAGATAACTAAACGTTTTATACAACGTGACATGATTAATACATATATACACATATTATATTTAAGATATACATATAATGACATTTAATGACACTTCTATGACTTCTTTTATTTAAATATATTTTTAATTATCTAGGCGAGTGGAAGAAACAAAAGCCTCTCAATAATATATTAAAAGTAAAACTTTATCCCGCACATGGCAGAGTAGGGAGAGGGAACTGCAGGAACAATAGGAGCCTAGTGTTGAGACACTCGGTTGCTTAGTCCCTGCTTTTCGCCTTTTTCGAGGCATTGTGTATTGAGTGACGGAATTTGACCCTCACTTTGCTTAGTTTCCAGAGCGAAGAAAATAGAAAAATCCATCTTCCCCGAGTGGGAATTGAACCCACTAACTGTCGCGTTTACAGGCAAACGCTACTCCTCTGCGCCTATTTTTCGAGCATTATTAATGTTTTCCTCATTGTTTCAGACTTATGGAATTCGGGGATATTTCAAAGGTGCTGTACCAAGGATGCTGAGACGCACACTAATGGCAGCTATGGCTTGGACAGTGTTCGAACAAATCACTCGATCTATTGGCTTGAAATAGAAAAAAAAAATAAAAAAACTATTTCTTATCATTTTTTTGTTTTGCTCAAAGCATTATTATCGTGTTCAAGATGGCGACTATTCATACATTTTATAGTTTTTTTGTGCCATTTAACTTATCATTTATGTTATCGTAAGTTATGTTTGTTTATATAAAAAATATATAATCACAATAAGATATAGGTAAGCCAATAGGTTGAGTAAGTTCCTAGTAAATGATCTTGAATCATTTGTAGTAGATTACGTAAGGTTTATGTGATATTGTTGTTTATCAAATAAATACGTATTTTGAATTACTTTTTTGGTTTTATTTTATTTCAAAAACTTTTAGTAGGTATTTATTTAATGTTTGTGAAACTCTTATTTGATATGAGGCAATTATAGAATATGAGGACTACGGTACTATGGCACAGTGTTTGATTGTTATAGGTCGTGGGTTCGATCTCCAATTGAAGGAATATATTACTTCCTTTCTCACGCCTCTCAATTCACAGTGTCTCGATAAGACGATAAGTCATTAAGTTATAAAATTTGACATAGTTCTTTGAATATTTTAAGATTTTTACGGAATAAGAGTCGAAATAAATAATTCGTAGAAAGAAATATTCATTTATCTGATAATTGAATGAAAGTACCGTTTGTAGTATTTCTTGATTACATATTGTGTACAAATAATTGTTTTATAGTTACCTAACCTTGATACGGAAGTATCAACACTTCTTATCAGCGCAAATATTTGAAAACATTTTTAAAACGTAAACTTGTGTATAGTTACATTTTATGTAACAAAATGTATTAAAAAAACACTATAAATAAAAAAATTACTAAGAAAATTTATTTTTTCTTCACAATGGTCATAGTGGATTATTGAAAAATTTATTGAATGGAGGAACCAATCACTGCACTTTGCTTACTGGTGTAAATATTTAAATTATGCAAAAAAGTAAATTGTGTATAAATTTTACACTAATTGGACTGGACACAAATTTTTAAATATAATATATATTTTTTTTAATTTTTTACTGTTGGTTTTTTTTTTCACGCTTTATCCCGCACAAGGCAGGGTAGGCAGAGGGAACTGCAGGGACCGTGGGAACCTAGTGTTAAGACACTCCGTTGCTCAGTCCCTGCTTTCTCCGTCCCCGCTTTCCCCCGTTTTGAAACATCCCCTGTTGAGGGCGGAACTCAACGCCGCGCTTTGCCTAGTTTACCAGAGCGAAGAAAATGGAAATAGAAAAATCCATCTTCTCCGACTGGGGATCGAACCCAGTAGCCGTCGCGTTACAGGCAGACGTTGCGCCTCTGCGCCACGACGGTCCTCACCATACTTTTTTATTTCTATTAATATTTTTTTAGAATTTTATATGGATAATTTATCAGAGAGTTGATTTATTTCATTTTCACAGCTTTGGCAAAATGAAAGGATAAGTAGCTTAAATCTTTAGAAATCTTGGCAAAGTGCTATCAAAATAAGTGCAAAATAGAATATGTAGTAGTAACAATGTAAATGTAACCATGTCATATAATGTTTGAAAAAAAATGAAAATAAAACTAAATTATAAAAAAAACCATATACTGTATTTAAAAGTACACAATATTTAATAAAACAACATAGTTTTCAATACTAGCTATGAATTGACTAAATTGTGCTTACTATGATTTGACATACTAAAATGCAGATATAGATACTAAATATAACTGTATATACTGGTCTTAATAAATTAATGGAATGGTAATAAATTTCTATACTATATAACATTAGCCATATTGTTTTTAATTTAAATATTTAATTAAAAAAAATTAAAAGATTTTGAACTAAAATATAAATGATTACAAAAAAGTTATTCACAGAAAAGTTTTTTAAGATTTACTTAAGAATTTTCAACAAAATTTTAGATTTTCTTATTATAGTTATTAAAAAAGCCTAAGCTTGAACTAACAACATATTTAATAACAATATTTACTAATTTGTATGAAATCTGGTTTAACCAAAGAATAACTGACTAACTAATATAATATGGGGTTCAAATCTTTTAAAACAGAAATTTATTTAACATATATACATATATATATAAAAAATAAACACCCGTTGTTAAGACTGGTCCTATAATTCCTAAAATACAAAGTTGCATTTCATTTTTTTTCTTTTCTTTAACTTCCACACAAAGAAAGTTAAAGGTGAAAATAATTTTCATATAAATTCTATTCCTTCATATTTTAAATGTTCCACAAAAGTGTCTTCTAGTAGAATTTTGCCATCTGTTTTAAACGCTGTTATGTATGTTGCAGTTTTTCCTTCAAACTCAGTAGTTTTTAAAGCAACAATGACATTATCTCCTGATCCAGGGATAAATTTAAATGAAGAGAAACCATGTTTCGGTTGTAGTTTCACAATCTGTAATTGGAAATAAATTCACATTAATCGGGAACACTGTTTGTAGTTAAATATATAAAAAAATGTATATACACATATATATATATATATATATATATATATATATATATATATATATATATATATATATATATATATATATATATATATATATATATATATATATATATATATATATATATACATATATATATACATATATATATATATATATATATATATATATATATATATATATATATATATATATATATATATATATATATACATATATATATATATACATATATATATATATATATATATATATATATATATATATATATATATATATATATATATATATATATATATATATATATATATATATATATATATATATATATATATATATATATATATATATATATATATATATATATATATATATATATATATATATATATATATATACATACATTTATTAAAAGCTTAAATATAGTAACTCAACATTTATATTTCCTGTTTATACTTGTTTTCATCAAAATATCTATTATTTTAGTTTTATATTTTTTTTTGCTAATTTAGTTTAATATATCTTTTTTTTATTGATAAAACAGAAGAAATAGTCAATAATAGATAGTGTTTTCAAATATCATATACCAAAAAAGGCATTATAGGTTACTTAAGATATACTAAAATAAAATAATAATTAAAAAACTAACCTCAGTGGGTTTTATATTTTTAAAATTACTATCAGCAGTTATCATTAGATTACAACCCATAATTTCATCTCTTGTTTCATTATATGACTCATGACTGCATCTTCTTGGTAAGAAGTACCATTTGTTCTTTATGGGAGACCAAACTCCCGATTCATGGATCATGTATCCTGGCCATTGGATGCCTGTTGAATGCCTGATAGCTTTGTATTGCTGTACCCAACTTAAATGTTGTACCTGAAGTATAATGTTTAAGATTTTTTAAGACTTATTATGATTTTGAAGCTCAATTCTTGTTTCAATTTAAAGTTTCTTTCTTTTTAAAGTTTTTTTACAAGCATTTTTTGCTTGCTGTGCTGTTTTAAATAAAATAATTTATATTACTTCACACATCTGGGTAGGCAGAGTGAACTTATTGTTAAGTTCCCCATTGACTTGGTTCCCCGTCATTTTAATACATTCTAAATATGTATAACACAAATAGTTTAATAATAAGAAAGCCTAATTAAGTATATAATATTAAATAAGTAAATCCACAAACAATTTCATTATTTGCTTCACAATTTTTTAGCTCTATGAAATTTAAATTCTATCACTTACTTATTCTATATAAATAATAATAGATAAATATTACTTCTTTTGATAATTAAATATTTTTGTAACAATAATAAATATTCTTGTATAGCATATATTTGGAATTAAAAAAATGTTTTTAAGCAAGTAAATTTGAAAATAGTAACTTTTGTAATAGAATGGAGGATTGTTATTTCCATTTGAAACGTTATTTTATTTCTATTTTTCATTAACTCTTTTTTGTATGTATAACTACTTTCCTCACCTCTCCATGCATGTTTATTGCTTTTACCCACATTGGGTCAAAGCTTTCAAAATCTCCTCCTGCTGTAGTCCATTCTTTGCCCATTGATCCTACATATAATATCTCATCTTTTACTGTTGCCCATTCAGATTTAAAGCCTTTTTCATTAAAACCATTTCCATCTGATAATATTATCCATGGCACTATTTTGTTATTTATTATTTCAAATACCTGTCAAAGTAAAAATTATTTATTGTTAAATGTACTTTTATTGGAAAACTTTGTTTAAGAGATCATTAAGTACTGTTAAAGATTAAATTAAAGATAGGAAAGATATGATGATATAATGTAAAACCAAAAAAATATTGATTTATCAAAAATGTTATACTTTAAGAATGTGATAACATATAAACAAAGTAGAAATATAAATTATAATATTTACTATTCCTGAGCGGTCATCAAAAGTAAGTAACCTGCCATCATACACAAGTAACTCTGAGAGCTCCATTCCTCTTCCTTTTTGTCCATAAGTCGAAGATAACATAGTAGCAGGTACTTTAGTATCCCAGGATACACTAACATGTTCATTGGCAATATCATAACTTAAAAAGCCTCTCTTTAAATAACTTATAAATGTGTGAGGCTTTGTATTGCTTTTTGAATTAGTGTCTAAGTCTGCCACTAATCCTATTTTATATGTTATAATATTACCCGATTGAAATGGTGAAGAGAGTGGGTAAGTCGCATTATACGACCTTGAACTTCTAGTCCATTTATGTAATGTTGAGGTTTGATTACTACTAGCACACCAATTATAATAAAATAATATTAAAAGGAAAACACCCGTAAGCACAATCAAAAACATGAACTGTGGTTGAAGTCTCACTGCATTGCCCACTCTGTAAGTGGCTGGGGTCCGAAGCGCTTTGCGCCAATCGCGAAGATTTTTCATTTTGTAGTCTTCAAATTCGTCATACATAACTAATTAATATCTATATAATAATTTAATTCATAATGAACTTCACTTATATAATTAGCTAACAAACATTTAGAAAATTATTTTCACTAAATAGTCGTATGGATGTAAAATGAAGTGATTTCTGTACAAATACTGAATAAATATTGCTCATTTTTAAAGAAACCCTAAAATTCTTCTTCCCTAAAAAATTGATCACAGCTGCGAATTGACCTTGACAGTCGTTTTCAGTGACAATTGACAGTTGACACATCATGATACACGATATGACAACATTTAATACGTTCAATATTACTATTACTACAGATTATGTATTTCATTTATTTGAATTTTAATTTGAAATTTAGAAGAGTACCTTTTTAAATTGTAGTGGTAATGTTTGGGATAAAATTACTAAAATTAAAAAATATATCTAAAATCAAAAAGCTGTATATAATAGAGCTTTCCAATTTCAGATATAGTTCTCAAAACAATTACAGTTTACATCTACAGTATTGATTTAAGAATTGCAGTGATTCAAAGCCGTTACTGGCGCATTTATATTTCTTTATTCATATTATACGCTTTAGCATTATAAAAAAAATAAATAAAGAAGTGAAACTCAAATTGATCAACCTCTTTGTTGGTATATAAAGAGACAGAAGTGGTGCAGAGACAAAACATCTTCCTGAAAGTGGTACGGTTTTTGGATACGATTCTCGAAAGATGAAATATATTCATGTCTTTTGCTCTAGGAACATGGTAAAAGCGTGGCTTTGAGTTCTGCTATTAAATCCGCAACGCCTTAAAAGGAGGAAAGCGGAGAACGGAGTGTCTTAATACTAGGTATCTTAGGCTCGCGGTTCCCTCTGCCTACCCTACAAATTGATACAAAGTATAGAATGATATTAAGCTGAAAAAATATTTATGTTTATTAAATAGGTTACAGTGCTAAAGTGCGACGACAGATACTATAATTTGTAACCATTCTGCCATTACCAGTCGTTTGTCGTCGTCACCGTATGTTATATTTTGTTGTTATTAATATGAAGTGTATTTTGGGGCAATATCTGACCGTAAGCAAGTTGATTGCAAGTGTTATTCTTATGTAAAAAAATATATTTTTCTAATTTAAGACATGGTAAAAGGTAAAACATGGATTAATCGTAAATATTATCACCAATATAGGTAGAAAATAAATAATTTACAAACTTGACACAAAATAGCCTTTGCCTACAAGCACTGCTGCTAGAAATATCATAGAAATAAATCAATAAGATTTATATTTTTCATTATTGCCGAGCTCGCCCTGAATTTGACGTTGACTGCTGACTCATTCAAACTAGCGTACGTTTATTCTGCTTACCGTAAGTAGTACCTACTTAAACTTTAAAATGTACTACAAAAAAGAACAATAAGACACGAGCTTCAATGGTATACAACTGTAAAGTTTTTATATATTTTACTTACGTAACTTTTTATTGGTGCCTTCTACTTTCACTGAAATGAAATTTAAAAGTTATTACTTATGAACATCCTGTAAAGTGTAATTGGAATAAAATTGACGGACAGTTAGTAGGTAGATTTAGTCACTAATGTGCATTTCGCATTTCTTTTTTCAATTGAATTACAAATCACATGTTGCAATCCGTTTGTAATTATTATTTATTATTCGTACACTTTTACTTGCATATAAATAAAAGTAATTGAAGTAGGTTTTTAATCTTGTTGCTATTTCTACATAGATTTTTGCATTTATCTAATTATCTATGTATCTACATGCAAAGCCTTCGGCTTCTAGTTGATTTTTATCAATTTAATAAAAGTTTAGTTGAATTAAGTTGATTTATTGAAATCAATTCATTTAATACAATTTTTATATCATTGAATATAATGACACGCTAAAAAATCAAAATTAACAGTTATTCAGTATTGCATTTTCTTTGTGGTGTCTATGGGTGGCGGTGATCACTTAACATCAGGTGATCGAATTGCTTGTTTGCCTCGCTCTAACAAAAAAAAGGCTATACCTATCGAAATATAACTTGATTATCATTAAATATAAAATTAATAGTTGTAATAGAACATTACAAATTATATTTATCTGTAAATAATGAAGTAAATACGATATCATTTTAAAAAAACCCTACTATTCTTTACTAGCTCCTACTTTAAATTTTCAAGCTAATTAACGAGCTAACTCATTGTTGGAATAACGTTGTACTATTCTTACGGTACATTGTTGCGGAGAATTACCTGTTTTTTTATCCTACCAGGATTTCCTTTCTCTCAATGGACGAAAGTGTTGATGCCCCCTATCACAAAAGAGGAAATGGAAACGAACCCAAGGCGAGATGATATCTCAGGGAAAGTACTAAACATCGCCTCGGAGTACCTAGGTAATGATGTGTTTCACAGAGAGATCGGAAAAAGAGTTAATGAAGGCCATGGAAGCTGGGACCCCAAGCAGCCTCTCGACTATGAACGCCGTGTTTGCCCCACCTTGAACGTTGTGTTTAAAGGAACTTTCGGTTATTAAAACTCAGATTGCTGCAGCCAAGTCTTAGCTGCACTAGTTTTTTTGGCTTGTACTGTTGTTTTTTGGGGCACGGATGCGTTGGCAAATACCTTACCAGAAGTCGGGAATTGTCATTGGTGCGATATGAGAGTAATACTACCGTAGCTGAATGCCTCGCATGATTACATATATATAAAAATATATGTATATATTAATAAAAGTAAAATAATTAAAAATTGCTAAATATTTTTTAAAGAATAAAAAAAAACAATATTCTAAGCATTATTATAATAATATGCTTATTATGTTTGTTGTATATGTTTGTTAGTTGTATATTTATATCTGGCAGGATAAAATTTACGATTAATTAATAATAAAAAATTATGTCATTATTCAGAAATTATGTCAAAATTACAGATTAAATAAATAAAATGCATGGAATATTCACAAATGTCTTATGGTATTTAGAGTTTGTAGCGTTTGCTGTTGCGCTGATATTATTTTTCTGTTTTATTTTGTATTTAGCTAAAATAAATTACGTGGCGTACAACATACGATACGACATGCGACAGAAGTAAGTTATTTGTAATAACAGTAATACATTCAGAGTATTAAATATGTAATATTAAATAAGTTTTGTAATAAAGAATTTTGAAGTTAATAAATTTTATAATAATATAAACTATAATGGCTTTTGAAGCATAATAAATAACGACGTGTTAATTTTATTGGTTAAAACGTCTAAATATAATATAATTCCTCCATAGGTTTCCTTGGATTTCGGAAATATATAATGAAAGTTTATATAGTAATTAAATATATTTTTCTGAATAGTGTTGATATGGTTATAATTTTTTAGATACATGGCTGACGGTACATGGCTGTTACAAAATTAAATGTAAATGACGTCTACAAGTCCAAAACACAATATTATATTGTAAGTGTAAGATTTATTTACAAAGCACTGCAAAGCATTTTACTTCGTCCCCTAGATATTCGGTTAGTTTATAACAATTTTCTTTGAAATCGATTTGTTTTGCCATTGAATTAAAATTATAAACAAATCGATTTCAGTAATATAACTATAATTTAACCAGTATACTTAGAGAAGAAAATAAAAAACGAAAGCTACCAGCATACACAGCATTTGAATACATTAATTTAGTATGTGACTAATATAAATAGATGCTTCAGTCCAAAGCACAAAGTAGCACTACGAGAGACTCAAGTTTCAATTTTTTTTAAAAATAGTTGACTTGCATTTTATTCCCTATCGACTCATCTCAGTGTACTGTCGCCATAAATTAATTATAACTACAATTTAACATTCTGTACCAACTATACAGTATACGACAGCGTTTTTATTGTAGATAAAAAGTAAATAAATTGTTGCATTGACTTCAAGAAGTTCTTGAATCTATTATAATCTATATTTAGATAATGTATAGTATTATTTAAAAGGTAAACGTTTTATACGCGCGTCTAATGTTCGTCGTCTGACCATGGTGTTATTTAAGCGATCTATACTTAGTACTTGCTCGAAGTTCTTTAAAATGTAGAAAGACATGGCTGACATAAGTTTATGTAAAAGATTATTTTATTATATTTAAATCTGTGGAGATTTACAACTTGTTATATGTACAGCACAGATCAGTTAGGGAGGTGTTGTAGGGCATGTAATATTTTGAAATTTTACTTACTTAACTTAGGTAGCGTCTGAGTTTAGGTTATGATTGTAACGTAGAGGTTTTTTAGAGGCTTCTGCGATATCCAAGTAGAATTTTTGACTGATACAAAGCAAACTTTTAATAGTAGACTATTAGACTATCAATGGTAGACTATGCACCTAAATTTAGTTAAATAAAATAATATCCTTTTTAGCTTACAAACAGTTCAAAGTACGAAACCGATAACTAAGCCTAAAGTGCCAAATCAAAGGCCCGTGTGTTGTGACCTGAGTTGCATCTGGTTCTGCAGGCTGATAGGCAGTATTGTCACTATAGCGGCTTGTTACTTCGGCGCCTACGCGTTCATATCGGACACGAAGCTAAAGTTCGGTTTGTTTGTACCGTAAATTGAAATTGTTATGTGAATTATTATATATTATATTATGTACAATCAATTATGGTTTCTGTAGTATTATTTAAGTGTTACATACCTTTATATAAATGTTTTTATTTATTATTATATGAAAAATAAAGACTGTAGTTTATGTATTTAAAGGTATCTTAAAGCTGTGAATATTTTATATTTGTATGGCACAAAACTGCGTTTTTCCGTCTATCTGTGTGCTTTGTTTGTTGTGAGGAGCTTAAAAGATGATGATTATCTTAATATTCCGTGTAAATAACGTATTAAGAGTCAAATATTTTTAATTTTCTTCCAATCTAATAAATACTTATTAGCAGGCTAGACGGAAAGCATAGAGATAATCGTTAAATTTGTGATATTCACTAGATAAGGACCGTCGTGACGCAGAGGCGTAACGTCTACCTGTTAACGAAACAGTTTGTGGGTTCGATTCCCATTCGGTGAAAATGGATTTATTTGTTACCGTTTTCTTCGCTCTGAAAACTAGGCAAAAGCGCGGCTTTGAGTTCCGCCACTCAAAACGCAATATAATCGAATAAGGCGAAAGCAGGGTCGATGAAAGCAAAGACTACTTCCTGCAGTTCCCTCTACCTGACCTGCCATTTGCATGTAAACGTACAATGAGACTGTAAAATCTCGTTGTCCACGAAAAAAATTCATTATAATTTTTTATTTATGCTAGATACTGTTGGTTTTCATCACAACCGGAAACCTAGACCCATAATTGCATGGAAATATAAGTCTGTGTGCCATAAAAATTTACCATATATTGTTAAATTGCTTTAATTGCGAAGATATCTTTAGATAACTGGTTACTGGACCATGATATAGAAAATCAGTTTTTGTTATACTTTTACGTACAAACAGACACATGTGCACTTTCGAAAAGATTATACAAATCATGAAAGACATTTGTTAATATAATAATTGCGCTAATAGAATCAAGATGAAAGTAAATCTTCGAATGAAAAATAAAATAGAATAGATTACATCTAGGTGTTCGGTTTTTGCTATGTAAGTGAACTAGTTGTTTTTATGGCTTCGCCTGTATTTTTTTATTTTATTATGTCGTTATTCAGTATTATTAGGATAATAAAGGTGTTTTTTTTTTAGCTTCACGCTTTATCTCGCACACGGGAGGGTAGGCAGGGAGCTTAGTGTTAAGACACTCCGTTGCGTCCCTGCTTTCTCGGTCCCCGCTTTACGCCTTTTTCGAGGCATTGCGTGTTGAGTGGCGGAACTTAACGCCGCGCTTTGCCTTAGTTGCCAGAGCGAAGAAAATGGAAATAGAAAAATCCATCTTCCCCGACTGGGGATCGAACCCAGAAACAGTCGCATTATAGGCAGATGGTGCGCCTCTGCGCCATGACGGTCTAAGGAAGGAAGTCTCTTTAATATTAACATTTCGCTATCCACTTTTAAGTGTAGGAATTTCATAATGGTAGATTCATCTCCTTTCTTGATTGTACTTTTAATTGTAAGGTCATTTTTAAATTATGGTTTATTCGCTTCATCAAATAAAAATAGCTTAAAATTTGCAGCGTACATCCAAAAGCTCTCACTCTATAAGCTTTTCTCAGTTACTCCAATTATGCAAAGCGTTATGACATATGGTCTATATGGTCTATATCACATACTAGCACAAAAAAATTGAACCAGTAGTTAGCGCATTATGAATGAACTTTTCAGCATTATACATCGGAATAGATGTATTATGAATATAAATATTGTTCCCTAAGTAATTTTGAATCAATAACTTTTATAATGTAATAAAAACAATAATTAATGGAACACTAGTGTTATCACTAATATTAATTTCTCAAGACATTCAAAAAAGGGTTTCTTTTTATCTCTTTATTTTCAAAGCCGTAAAGAAACCAAAATTAGATACAACTTAAAATATGATTCATATTTCAGACAATTACTATCGAGATCTAAGCTAGCTATTATTGAACAAAAAAATATATAACGACACGTGCAGAAGATGTAAGTTATATAACGTTACATAATGAAAATTGGAGCTTTCTCTCCACTTAAATATGAATGTAAGAAATATAAAAATTACTCCTAATATTAGCATACTAAGAACAGTTATCATATAAGTTTAGAAATACAATACCTGTTGGTTATTTTCATTATGCATAATTATTTTAACAATATTCGTAATGGTTTAAAATTTTGTTTTGTTAAATAAAAATGAGGATATTACATATACATAGGTTCTTCATACGTTTGGAAGACCTAAGTAAAAGAATTGATGTAAAGTAATCTTTCATAAAAGCTCTTGAACGTCCACATTATTATATAAATCGTGATTGTCTGTTCTACTTTAATCTGACAATTGATTAGCAGCTCTATTGTTTTTTTTTTCTGCTTTGGATACTCACAATACAATAATCAAATCAATCAAAATAATCTAATAAGGATTATTTTTAGTAGCATTCGTCTATGGCAGGGTAGACAGGGGAAACTTCACACTTAGTTCTCTACTTTTACCAGAAATCAAGGTTTTTCCGAATCAAGGTTAAATCCTTGAAAATTACATTAACAGCCAAATGCTCTCCATCTAGACTACTGAGGATGCCATCTAGGTACCGTTGTTTTTATATATGTATATGTATAAAGCTAAACCCACAAATCTTAGGCACAACTGGTTGTAATTTAAAAATATTTTAGTGATGAATAATCTCTTTATCTAGGAAACTATAGCCGTAAGCCGTATTACATCACGTTACGACCAAATAAAGCAAAGATAAAATATTTATTTGCATAAATAAGTAAGACGAAAAACATAACAACAATATAATATATATTCATTAGTAAAAGTCATATTATTTCTTAAGAAAAATAAACCTCTTCAAGTTTCATATCAACATACCGGAAAATATTGAACACAATTTAGTAAAGTGTAACAAATCTGTGTGCACGCAACATTGTACAAGGAAATAAGTTTCGCGATGCGTAATATTTTAATAATACTTTTAATTAAAATCTTTGATATTTAAATTTATAACGTATGGACGTCGTGGCGCAGAGGCGTAACGTCTGCCTGTAACGCGACGGTTACTGGGTTCGATCCCCAGTCGGAGAAGATGGATTTTTCTATTTCCATTTTCTTCGCTCTGGCATCTAAGGCAAAGCGCGGCGTTGAGTTCCGCCACTCAACACGCAATGCCTCGAAAACGGCAGAAAGTGGGGACGGAGTAAACAGGGACTAAGTAACGGAGTGTCTTAACACTAGGTTCTTATAGTTCCTGCAGTTCCCTCTGCCTACCCTGCCATGTGCGGGATAAAGCGTGAAGCTACAAAAAAAAAAAAAAAAAATAAATGTGTATACGAATATGATAAATATTTACGGATTAATATAAAACATGTTGTGTCCTGAATTTCTTTTCAAGGCTTTGGGCTTTATGACTTTATTGCGAATTTGATAAGATCTTCACGCTTTATCTCGCACATGGCAGGGTAGGCAGAGGGAACTGCAGGAACCATAGGAGCTTAGTGTTAAGACACTCCATTGCTTTGGTCCTGCTTTCCCTGTCCTTGCTTTCCGGTTTTACTTATAGTTTAGCTGTTCTCTCAGACTTCCACTTTAAATATTTCAGGAGTATTAAATGACTTTACTAAATGTACATCACGTCTACTAATTTAAGTAAAGGAGGTTCAATTATTTATTATCATTTATTATATTTTACTTTATTTAGCTGATCTATTTTAGTTCTAGATCAAATGTTGCTTTCAAAATAATAAATGTCAAATGACTTTTCCCGGCCTAGTAATTAAATAATATAAAAAACATTAGTCCAGTCCGTCCAGTGCTTCATCATATACATAAAAGGGAAATTTGATAATACGTACGTATTCGTAGTTAGCTGGGTGTTTTTATTTTTGTGTTTCACCTTCCACCCAAATTTGAGCCATCTAGATAAAGTAGAGCAAACAAGTTGGTACAAAGCAGTAATCCTCTACACTATGACCATCATACTATCCTTATATCACCATACTCACAGTCACACGCTGTTCCTCATCGCCATGCTTGTCTCATTTTACTATATTAAAAGTAGTGACATGTTAAGTCGTTAACTAACCGCAACACTTAGCAAAACCATTGCAACAGGATTTTGAAGTTTAACATTCTAACTGCATTTTGTAGGTAAATTTAGCATTTTTGTTTTTCTTGTAGCATGTATCTAATATCAATCGATTAAAAAAGAAATCTATTAAGAGCTATCTCAATCTCTAATTTGTAATTCGAGACACACAACTAACTTCCGTCTCGATATCTAAGATCTGGGTGCATTAAATTCGGAGTTGCCCACGTATTTAGTGCACGTGTATACAATGAGACAAAAACGAACTAAATTCGTACTGCTACTATGCGTTGTAAATAACATATTAAACTATGTTGGTAGGAATAAATATAATTAAGAAAAAAAAAGAAAGGAAATCAAAGGCTTAAATGGAATGTATTGAAAGGTAGCAAAATATATATATATATTGTCTGACACATCCCAAGGGCTTATATATTATTCTTGGATAACTTCAATTTTTAGGTTCAATTCTCAATACATTCTCATGTATAATTTTTATTTTTTTTTCCCTCTGACAAAAAGCTAAACCATAAAATTCACTGCTTCAAAAGGCGTAAAGTACAGAACGGAGTGTCTTAACACCAAGTTTCCTCTGTGTACGATTTTCTCTGACTACCTTGCTGAAAAAAAAGCGGAAAGCGCAGAACGGAGTGACTCAAAATTATCTTTTACTATGCAGAAAATCAATTCTGACTAGTGTAAATGCACTATAACATAAGCATAAGATTTGGCTCACGCGGTCAGCGGGTCAACTTGTTTGCGCAAACAAGTTCATCTTTGTTTTAACTCTGTTTACACGCTGCGCCTCGCCTGTACTTACAGAGGGGTGATAAATGGAAAGGGGCGGATGTGTTTAACACATGTTACTTTTTTAAGGACCATCAATAATATCGATGTTTCCAATAAGTATTTTAGATTTATTACACAAGTGATATTTTTAGTTTGAAAATTTATAAAAAAATAAGTGGAAATAGAAAGAAAATGTTCAATTAATTTACTTTATATTCAGTATATAGTAGGGAGAGATAAACGAGTGTCAAGACACTCTGCTCTGGTCAACTTAGGAGATTATTTGTAACTTAAAGAAGTATTGTATTATTTTTATAATGGCTTTTGTGAATGTCATTATATTAAAACATCTGCCAGTAAACGTGGCAGTTTGTGGGTTCGATTCCCACTCTGCGAGGATGCATTATATAAGTTCCATGTTCTTCACTATGACATCTAAGCAAGCGCGGCATTGAGTTACTCAAGACGCAGTGCTTCGAAAGTCAGAAAGCAGGGAACGGAGTGTCTTAACACCAGGTTCTCACCGTTCGTGTGTTTCCCTCTGCCTACCCTGCTATGAGCAGAATAAATGCGCGAAACTACAAAAATTTTATCAAATCTGAATTCGCTTGATTTAATACGCCGATCCCTAAATCGAGACCCTACAATCCATAATCATGTTAAACATTTCGGTATAGCACTATTCTTCGTCAGAGTTACTTCGTGTACTTAAATTAGCCATGTCATAAAAAACTCTTGGAATTTTCTTTATACTAATTGTATAATATGTCACATAGCAGGACATAATAAATTCACAGACAACAATCTATTAGGCCTTTTGAAGCTTTTGTTTAGTGCCTTTAAGAACTCGACTATTACATCTCCTGATAAATCTAAATTTTAGCTTATTTATTTTGTATCGAAGTGTCCGTGTTAAGACATTTCCTTGCATGTTTTACGGTGAAGATACGATGAAGATACGTACCTACAGCATGAGCGGGAATAATTCCAAAGTGACAGAGGAGACACTCTTCCGCCAATGCTTTGTTTTCGGTGTTTTTAAGGTCGATGCCCTGGTCAGGTAATTTTATATGGCACTTGAGTATATAGTTTAAGTAAAGTTTTAACTGTATAAGTATAATTAAAATATAAAAATCATCATTAAACAGTAAGCTTTTTGCATAGAAATAGGCAGGAGAATTACAATAATTGTTAAAAAATTTGTATGTGTTAATTATAGTTGAGGCCTTTTAAAATTTATTATGTGTAAAATTTACAAGTTATATGATCCCAATGTAATACTGTTAATTCAGAACTTATTTGATTAAGAGTAAATGATAAGCTCTCTTTCTTTCATTTTCTGCAGTGATTATTTTTAACTGTATAGTGGTGTAAATTTAATTTCTTATTATAATAGATAAAAACTATAATTTATCTATTATTCTTTTATCACAACGACATGGCAAATACGTAAATCAGCTTTAAGTTATATCTTGTCGAGATAGATTACATGTGCGCCGGCGCAGAATTATAAACAATAACGATATCTTATTATTCGTCATGGCCACTGGTGCAAATTACTAATATTTTGTATGCTACTATGAATAATTTTATTCATCTATTGATTTGCATTATAGATTAAATTATTAGTAAATGAGAACTGTCGTGGCGCAGAGACGAAGCGTCTGCCAAGAAACGACGGCTTGTGAATTCGATTCCCACTTGAGGATCGAAGATTGTTTTATTTTCCATTTTCTTTTTTTTCTTTGGCTACTAGGCAATACGTGGCTTTGTGTTCCACCACTCAACTCGCAATGCCTTGAAAAAAGGCAGAAAGTGGAGAACGGAGTGTCTTAACACTAGGTTCCCACAGTTCTTGCAGTTAACTCTACAACCTGCTTAAAGCGTATAGTGTGAAATATTATGGAGTTTGCTAGTGTCTAAGGTATATTGTATTTTTATGGCTCATGCGGTTACGTAGTAGCACACTAACATGATTTAACTTAAGCTAAGTTCTTAGTTTATAAACTTAAGTTTGTCACTTGCAGATAAAATAATATATATTTTGTTTCAGGTATATATTATACATTATAACAGATAATGAGAACAAAATTATATTGAACTAGTACCTAAGAATACTGTGGGGCATCATTAATTTTAAATAGATACAAATTATATAAAACATTATAAATAAAATATCTGTATTTAAATACTGTTCTCTTACAACATTTTGCATACAAAGAAAAAATATTCATCACTGTAACGACCATTATTAAGCTTAGTTAACATGCACTTACATGCTTTTATTATTTTATTTCATGATGCCAGGAAAGTGGGCCGCGGCTGTAAGTATACGAACAAGTAATCAACACTAATTGTCGATCGAGACTATAAAGTTATTTTAATTTATATTCATTATGTTGTATTTTATTTTTGTCGTTTTATGAAAAAATCGATTCTTTTAGATGATATACGTTTCAGTAGACGGACATTAATTATAAGTTTTATTAAGTTTGAATTAAAATGCAGAGCAAACTAAATACATATAGTGCAATATATTTAGGCGGAAAGCGGGGAGAGAGAATGCAGGGACTAAGCTAAGGGTTAACTTAGGGTTGACAGGGCTAAGAGTGTCCTGCAGTTCCCTCTGCCTATCCTGCAATATGCGTGATAAAGCGTGAAGCTGTTAAAATTATTTAGGTAAAATATATAGTATATTTTACTTATATTTCAATATATATTACATAGCATACTATTGAAATATAAAATTAAAGAAGTACTTAATTAAGTTGTAAATCTTGTGTGTTATATTAATTGTTTTAAAATTATTACTTTGATAAAGTGAATCAGAATGAAAATATAAATTAGTTGCGTGCATGCATATTTTATTAGAGTAAATCCGAGAAATTCGACCAAGTTACCGAAATCGCGAAATGATTTCTAGCGACAGATAAAAGTAATTAAAAATACATAACAGTGTATGCCACTTTTATTTATTATTATTATTAATAAAGAGAGTTGAACTGTATTCAGTTTTATTACATTAATAAGAACAATTTACAGTTTTTTATAAATTAAATTAATATGCCTTTTCCACAAAACATTTACTGCAAGTCTAATTTGCCGCCGTACGCATGTCGCTAGAAGATTGCCATTTTATAATTAATTATCGTGATTTAGTTTGTTTTATTAAAGTATTGCTATAATTTTGTGATCTAGTATACTTTATAGTATATATAAGGGATAATCTTATTGAGTGGTACATCTTCTTACTGCACAGTAAAGATACTGGAAACATAAGAAAATATTTTAGTAATTTTTAGTACCCTATGAATATTATATTTAATTTGAAGTATCACTATAGAAATTTTATTATATATATATATATATATATATATATATATATATATATATATATATATATATATATATATATATATATATATATATATATATATATATATATATATATATATATATATATATATATATATATATATATATATATATATATATATATATATATATATATATATATATATATATATATATATATATATATATATATATATAATTTAATAAAGTATATCTGAAGTAATTAGAGATTTTGAATACATTTCAAGATTAAATAAGGTTTAAGTAAATATTGATGATGATAATGATGAGGTATTTTTTCTGCTTTAGTAGAAACCTTTGTAGATTATCGTGAATTGTTGTTATACATTTTGACTATAGTTATCGGTTCCATCTCCATGTATGTTTGGAAGAATTCGTTATTCTCATTTTTATTAGCAACACAAAGTGAAACTCTCACAAAAAGGACAAAGTGTTTTGACTCTAAGTTCTCTGCCGCTAAGAGCAATATAAAGTTATTTTTTTTTCTGTATAAATTTTCGTATTACATATTAACTTTGTAACTAAACGGATTTAAAATGATTAATAAGTAACAATTCGTCAACTTTACAAAATACTTGCAATAAATTGTAATACATTTTTATGCAAAGTTTAAGCCAACCCTTAATATCAACTGCATCTAAAGTAAACACCGACCCGTTTTATATTTAAACGCTATAACTTTGTACAAGCGCTAAAAATAGGCATAAAACTGTTAAATTATTCACTTATACTTTTTGCTCAATATCTATACGGTATGTAAGCATTTAAATAAAGCCTTAATAAACGGTTATGATACATTATTCCGAGATACTTTTAGTACCGCAATGAGGTGTTTAAATCGTACAGTACAGATTAATAGGTATTTATTGTTTATCGTTATTACATTTTTGCCGATGGCTGTTTAAGTTTTAGGGTTCGTTGGTTGATTTTTATAATAATTAAAAAGGTATATTTGCTCTAATAAGGCATAGTAGTTGACTTCATCGTGACATAGAAGAATTGATTCGCAAAGGTAAGTGTAAATTGTTTTTTTTTAATTCTAGCATTACTTAACAAAAGTTTGTATTATATCTGCATATGTTTATTTCTCATTTATGTTAACTTAACTGGAATATTTGTAATGCAAACTCATACAGAATGGATTATAAATATGGGTTGAAACATATAAAGATCTATGGACTTAATTTTAAATTCCAAGCAGATATCATCGTGGGCAGTAACTAGTATGTAAATATAGGTTTCCTTAGACAACTTATTACTTATTTGTATTTATATACTATGGTACGATCAGTTTCTATTCAATTTTTTAGATGTAAATAAAAATAATTTTATTGTGTACTGAATATATAATGGCTATATATATATATATATATATATATATATATATATATATATATATATATATATATATATATATATATATATATAAATATATATATATATATATATATATATATATATATATATATATATATATTATATATATATATATATATATATATATATATATATATATATATATATATATATATATATATATATATATATATATATATATATATATATATATATATATATATATATATATATATATATATATATATACATATATACATATATATATTTGTTATATTCTGTGTCACTTCTCATTGGGTTACCGAACTCAACGGTCTACTTTGTTAATCAAAGCAGAGCATCTTTAGTATCTACGAGGACTACTCTAGACTTTTTAATTGAATTTACTGTGTATACTATATTTAATATAAATCATTTAATTGTAAAAAAACCTTGTCAGAAACAAATCTTTACAAATTTACAATTTTTTTATTATTTTTTATTTAAATGAGATTATTTAAATAACATTAAATATCTACGGAATACAGTCTATAATCTAAAAGCATATAATTACAATTCGCATCTTAATAAACTAGGTAAGTGTGTAAAAGGTGAACGAAAAAAAAATTAAAGACCGTAAAAACCATCTGACATAAAAGTGTTATAACAAGATAATCCGTGACAATTTATGGGGTACAGTAGTCGTATATTTGAATGATTTGTTTAAAGACTATTCTAACATTTTAAAATGTTAATTATTGTTATATTCGGACTGTTTGTGTTAAGTATTATGTTCTTTTATAGCATAATATATATGTATGTTTTGTAATATAATTTAATTTCGCCAAGATTTTCGAGATATATAATTTGAGAATGATGCCAAATTCATATATATTAAGTGGGCTTTGTTATATATAGGCTATATAACTGTAGTATTTTTAATACTACAGTTGTGTATATGAATATTCCCAAAATTATTCATTTTTTTTACAAAGAAGTGTTTTAAGTGCCTAAAATATTAACATATTAAGCAAAACTTCTAATAAACATTTGAATATATTAAGTATATGTTAATATGTTGATTTATAAAACATTTGATTTAGATTTCATTTTAAATTTTATAAGATAAGTAAGAGATATTTTTTAAAAAAAATATTTTTGATTACACATCTTATTTTATTTCACCGTAAATGTATATTTTTGTCTAGTCTTGAGAGGAGTCACAATTACCTTGTCCCTGCGAACTGAGTGGTAAAACACGCGTGCACGAACCGACAGCCAGGAGCTACTTTTATCATAATTCTTGGTGAGAAATGCCACTCATCTTGTATTATTTCAAATTTGTAAACAGTGAAGTAGATTTTTTAATAATTATATTTTAAATTAATATTTTCTTAGTAATAATAAAAGAAACATGTTGGAGATTTTTGTAAATTTTATTAAAGTAAATATATGTATAAAAATCTACGTAAACACTTGTCGGTCCTTTACCATCCTGGTAAATTTAGATGTCCATATTGCATTCACACTATCTCCTTAATGGTAAGTGCTTGTTACGTCAACAAACATGTAAAATGTATAAAGCCTTAGCTTCTCTTGCAGGATTTATTTGATCGATCCTCATAATTATCAAGGTGCTGTTAAAAGCCTTACAAATGTTAATCGGAATACCGTTGAAATTTTAAACGAATGAAAAGATAAGTTCTTGTTTTAAGCAAATAATATTTATGCTCGAAATTTAAAATAAATTAACACTTATTTAAATGTATATGTATAATAATAAATCTGTAATATATTTTGTAAAATTAGCTTTTTTTAATTTCATGGAGAAAGGAGTGTCTAAATCTTCTTTTTATTTTGTCACATACTTCACAAAACGTGAAGGTAAAAACTATTACAAAATCACAATCTTTCCTTTTGAGTAAGTCGTGGTTTTTATAAATATTTTGAAATTATACTACTGAAATAGACAAAAACAAACAATAGACACCAAATTCTCTTTCATCCCGTTGAGTAAGGACGATACGTGAAAATATAGTATATCATCCAAATTAAAGGACTTAAGGCTAAGGCTAAATAAATAATTTAATTGACGGAAAATGTAAATGCAAATAATTATTATGAACGAAGAAGCTAATAAAAATACGAACCACATATCCGTGGTATTATAAATAAAAATAAAAATCAACTAACCCTTTAAACCCTTTCCTCAGCGAAAGTGTCCGCACCCCCGTATAAACGCGAGCGGAGGCTCTTGCGCGGCACTCGCGAATCGCACGTCGGGTTGCGCGCGCGCATTGTGTTTGTGTTGTGTACTGTGCTTCTTATGTATTTATTATAATATTAATATATATATTTTTTTAATTTGGCAAATTTCGGTGTTGGTTGGGCTGAGGTGAGTTTTAGTTTTTTTTTCAAATAAATTATTTTTGTTTTTTTTGCTGTGTATTTTTTTTGAAATTGAAATATTACAAATTTTTATATTATTTTATATAAATAAAGAATTAATTAATAAATAATTAAATATATATAGATGAACGTTTTTTTTCAAAAGAAGCAGGAATGGAATATTGGAATATATAAAAAATATTATTTTAATTATATATTTATAATTTATTTTATTTACGTATATATCATAATTCTAATCCTCATTACTTTAATTAATTAAAATATATTATATTTTATTGCAAAAAAATATAAATATAATCGATTGTATTAGTTTAATGTTAATGAGCATATTCGTTCGTTATATTCACACAAAAAATATTTATAAAAATCTTGAACAATTTAATTACATATACGTAAAGAAAATTTAAAAAAAAATAATAAACCATACGAGATTCAATGTACAAAAATAATGATGTATATAATTACAAGTTAACTAAACATAAATAATATGAAATGTTCAGTAGTTGCATATTTACATGACTACTAATATATAATTAAAACTTTAAATAATTATCATAGTAATGCTCCGTACATTTTAATTACTGCGTCTCATTAGTTAACTGCTAACAATTTCGACAACACTATGTAAAACAATAAAAATGTTAATTATCTGTTTATAACATGGAATCTGTTTCGGAGTCACAGAGTGTATAAAATTTAAATGTCAGGTAACAGATAACATATGACAAGTGTTTTTCTTTAGTAATTAATATGGCACAATTAGAATCGATTATCTTTGCTTTCTTAATGAAAATATGATTTCAAATCCATTATTCTACATTCACGTTACCGTTTTGTCGATGATCGATTAAGAAATCGTTTTACGCACGTTTCCGTGAAAGTGTCAGTCGACTATGGGTGCGAGTATAGAAAGTGATAATTCGGGCAGTCGGATTATTTGCCTTTATGTCAATTGTAGTTTAATTTGTTTGATAGTAATAGAAATATTAAAATAAATTAAATTAATATTTTCTTTAAAAAATACGTTGCTATATTAACTTAGTTTTAAATTACCTAAGTAGTACTAGGTACAATAATATTCAAAATGAATTTACTTTAAAAGCTTATTTAAATCTATAATAAAAAATCTATATAATATTTTTTCTATTACGTTTGATTTCATATTAATATTACAGCAAAAATCTAAGAGGTTAAATTCATTACTTACTAACTTCTAAAGATTGTTAATAAGACAAGTGAATGAGTAATGAGACACATTACTGTAAAGTGTTTAGATTTGAAGTCGAAATAAAATTGAATATCAGACGAATAATAATTACAGAATTTGCATGCATATCGATGTAGGAAGATGAATTGCTTCACTGCGGTCAGTATCAATCAGCTGTATATAAAATGAGATGGTAGAATCGATTAGTGTCGATCTGAAACTAATGTAACATCGGTTAATTGTATTTTACATCACTCTAATCGTTTGATATAATTTTCGGTAACTGGAATAAAACATAGAGTTTTCGTACATTTTCTTTAAGCGTTGATGCCAATGGAAAACTTAAATGTCTGTTTCATAACAGCTTAATAAGCAATACCTATTTTTTTAGGTTACTGTGAATATATATAAATGAAAATAAAAAAATCATAACTCATATAAAACAAATATGATAGACACTTCTTCATTGCATTGCCTAATATCGACGAGAACGTGAGAAACTACCTGTTCTTGAACTCTATTGTATTAGGCATTATACTATAGTAAATTTTCAATCAAAATTGTTTATTAAATAATTATAATTGTTAATGTTTTTGATTTTATAAATTTTTGGCGTACCATTTGTCACCTCATAGACGACTCTCATAGAAATAAAATATAAAATATAAGTTAGAAAGTACTTAAAAGAGTAAGAGAAAAGAGAAAAGTAAGTATATATAAATTAAGATTCATTAAAATATAGAGCTACTGACAGGCGCCAATTGGCTTGAACAAATGAAGACAGCTAATACTTCTAAGCTAATAGCTATATATATCTGCTTTGTTGTGTATCGAATAAATTATTATTTCAAAAATATTTTAGATTGACGTGAACCTTAATAAATTCACACACATAAATATGTTGTTATTATTTTATATATTATTATTTGAGATAGAGCTTTTGAACCCGTGACTACGTTTGATAAACAGAACTATATCTAATATATTTTTAATTGTAAGTAGAAAAAAAATTAATTACATTACTTTGTAAAATATTTCCTTATAAATTAAATCATACTTATATATAACTTTTATAAACCTATTAATCTAAACATTAAAATTGAACAGAAACGGCATTGAAGTGCAAGCTTGCGTGCACACTGCACACTGTACTGTCATTAATCAATGCATAAATCAAATCATCAGCTCCATTCCGTTTAATTCTAGAGTAGTTGTTTCTCATGTTTACTTTAACTTAAAGAATTTGTTTAAAGGGATGCATTAAACTCAGAAACTATATAGTTAAATTTTTTTCTATATTGCACAGATCATATTTTACGTAACTATATATGTATTTATTTAGATCTAACTTCCTTTACATATGGTTAAAATAATTTCTTTTAATTCTTAATTGCTTACTTGAATTCTTAGGTAATATTTGAAGTTGCCGAATTTAAAATCTTAGGTATCGTAATAGTGGAGCGTTTAACTATAAAAAATATAAGAGGTCTGGGTTAATATCTCACCTATAAAGTAATATTGATTGATCACGATATTCGGTTTCGTAACTAGCATAATGGATAGTAATACTTCTGGTACCACGGCCTTATGAGTGAAATGGAAGAATTTCATATGAACATCGTGATTTATAAATCTTAACTAGTAGCAAGTTTGATTTTGACCTTGTTTAATTTAATTTCTTACATTATTTAAAATTATACACTTTCTGACTAATATCTTTATTTTTTATTTTTCTTCATTTATAGAGGGGGATTTAAGATTGACTATGTAATGTTTCGATTGATTGAGTATCAATTAAAAACAAGCTACACCGCAGCAGCAAAATCGTATTTTTTTTAAATTAAAATAAATCAGTAACATAATTGTTAATTGCATCAGTAGTGCATCATTGCGGCACGAAGCGGTACTAATATCTGTCCGCGTATAAGGCTCGAATGTTAGCACGAATCTTCTAATGGACTTAGAGTAGCCTTAAACAGCAACCATTAAATTGAATCTGGCCTCTCTCTAGGTCTCTAACCTGTTACATGATTTCATTCCGATTAATAGTTAAGTATTTTTGTTTTAGATGTTAAGGAAGGAAAATCTATTTTTGTTAAAATTGTACGTTGAATATATATCTATCTTCATGTAGAAAAACAATATATAAAGTATTCCATTTTATTAATACAAAAACCTCTTTTATTTAGAAATAATCACGTTGTCGTCAAACAGTTATGCTACGATAAAATTTAAAAAATATATGTTATTTACTAATATAAAGATTTCAAATTTTTAAATCCATTTACAATAGAAGTTAAAATTTCATAAAAAAATATTGAATACAATTTTGGCTTTCTGAGTTAGCAAGTGGGTTTCTTTTAATCTTAAACAAGCAATGACATGGAAATGCAACTGTGGATTATCGAAACTAAAATTTACATACTTATCAAAATGAAAGAATATTATTATCTATATAATAAAACATATAGATAACAATAGTCATATTATTAAAATATACATTACCCTAGAATAACGATAAGAGAATTTCGTTCTCAGCGTATTAAAAAGATATATTTTAATATTTTCACAAAACTACGTTATTTAAATTGCACAAATAAATTCATTCATATAAACATAACAAAATGCACCGTTTTGTCTCCAACGTGTTATCTCGGAGTCAGTATATTCTAATCTAATTAGCATTCTTGAGCTCTCGTACAATATTTAGTGCGGAACGAAGATCAAACTGACTGTGTACAGATTAATTATGACCTTTATACAGGTTGGAATACGGTAGCTTAGCCGTGGTTTAACTTTGTAAGTAAGAAAACAGTTGAAAGTCTAACGTGATGCGACCGAATATTTATTCTGTGTAGTTCAAATTAAAGAATATCTTTATTTTGCATTTTTTATCTGTGTAACTTACGTGATACTGGACCTTAATAGGTAATAAGTTTTTATTTACATTTAATATAAATATACAATTTTAGAATAAGGTGTATTTATAAGAATCATGTTAAATTATGAATTTTGAGGCTTTTTGAGCAGTTCCAATATTCAACACGAGTTCAAAAGAGGGAGGAAAGTGGGGCTTCACCCGCTAATACCTTGTTCCCCACTTTACTCTCCACAAGTGACGTGCTAAATAAAAAAAATGTCAATTATTAGTATATGGACGAGAAGGAAGTAAACCAAGCTTAGTATACTATGATTTAAGTCAACTGAGTCGTTTTTCTTCTAAAGAAGCAATGGCAAACGGAAAGCTCTTTAAAATTTAAATTATTATTACGTCACATATGTTATGTGCCATGTAAATAGTCAATTTCTTTTAATCACATAAGTTTTTATAATGCTTACTTTTCATATATAAGCAGATTTGCCATGTTACACGTAATTATTTGCTAATGTGGTGTTAGTAAGAGAAATCGGATTACGAATCGAATATAATAAATTATTGCACAATTGTGTATTGTCATAATAAATGCAATAATTATTTACAAAGTAATCGATTGAAAGTCGGTGAATGATCGACTTAAACAGTTTAACTCGATGATTCACCATTTTTAAGCTGTGTTCACTGAACAAATTATGTTATAATGTCATTGTTGCTGTGAGAAAGTTTAGTGTCATGATATTTATATCGTTTAATGTACATTAAAGAAAGATATTTTTGGGTAACACAGTTTCAATAATGAAAGTTTTAATATCGTATTATATTTAAAATTTTTGTTTTTTTTTTGGCTACTGATTTTTTTGTGGGCATGGCGTTTTTGATTGTACGTGATGGTTGCGAGTTCAAATACAATGATATGCTGATGACGTTATTATACACACATGCACAAACGCGCGCAAAAATATAAACCAAAAAAAAACGAAAACAGGGCTTAAATATATTTTAACTATAATAATTATCTCATAAACACTTATTTACAATTGTATTTCTAGTAACATGGGAAACGTAAATATTTATATAATATAACATTTCCACCATATAAATTGTACACTCGCCCGTCTCGTAGCACTTTCGCTGAAGTTCGTCATAACGACGGGTAATTTGATGTCTCTGTTGTGGCATTTGTCCGACAATATTAGCTTAATTTGCTTCTTCATTCACTGTGGGGCATTTTTTGTTTACCGGACATACGAAATTGCTAAATGATGATGATTGATTCAAATTTGACGTAACTTAAATGTTTATTTTTCATTTTTTTCACAGTTACACTTATTTTTAGGTAAGCTTAGGTTTTTAGATAAGCTTTTTGTTATAAAGTGATAAATAGCTTAAGAACATAACTTAAGAATATTGGAGTAGATTTATTATAGTGTAGGTCGTGGGGCAACATCTGAATGCTAGTACAAACTTATTGTTATTTTTTACCTCTGAATTCACAAGAAATTGGAATTCACGGAGAAAAATCTTGTATATTATCAACAGGCTTTAGTGTTAATGCTATATACAATATAACATAAAATATATTAGCATTATCATATATTTCAATAAAAATCCCCTAAAAAATAAAAAGCATGAGGCCATTGTAGTCTGATAGTCCGACTATCAATACGCTAGTTGTAAGTTTGATTTAAATTCGGAGAGAAGCCTTCTTGTCATTTAACCGCTTTAGTAACACTAAACGTATCTTTAAATTGTGATGATGTAAGCAATTTGGATATTCAACATATGGAAAGTGGAGTATATTGACATACGTTTCAATAGACACTTGAATGATAATTAGTATAGAGTGATCAAGAAAGCTAAAATAATCAATTCACTTATTATTATAACACTCAGTCTAGTTACTTAAAGAACTAAATACATATTGAAATTGGCTAATAAAAATATATATTGTGACCAGTCATTGTTTAATGCCATCAAACAAGATTAAGATGACAAATGCTATTTATAAGTAGTGCGTGTCTGGGTCTAAGCTTAGGCCCAATTCGACGTACACTAGCTATTTATATGCAAAAAATGGTGAAAGTGTTTCTAAATCTGCATCGCGAATTACTTAGCGTAATTATCTTATTATGTTAGAGAAAAATTAATCTCGCAGCTCTCTCCGTCTCTTTGTGCCTCTAATGACAAACGTGAAATAGTTTGACAAGGCGCACTACTTTCGTTTAATTCAAATCCATTTGACCTTTTAAATATAATTATGTTTTCTATACTACAATGTGTCACAAATGGTGTTGGTGTTGGTTTAATTATATCGCCTTTTGGAGCGATCCTCTGAATTTGTGATGTTTTTTTCTATTTCTTTGTTACGCTTCGCTCATACATTCAGAACAAATTGGAGTCGCATTCTTATTGCATATTTGTACGATATTGATTATTTATAGATATTTACTGTACGATTTAGCAGAAATTTTCTGCCACGCACCACAAAAGCGTGGAATGAGTTGCCGCATGCGGTATTTCCGGATAGATACGACCTGCAGACCTTCAAGAAAAGAGCGTATTCCCGTCTAAAAGGCCGGCAACGCATTTTGTAGCTCCTCTGGTGTTGCAAATGTCCATGGGCGGCAGTATTCACTTACCATCAGGTGATCTGTCTGCTTGTTTGCCACCTATACTATAAAAAAAAAAAGATTTGGCGTAGTCAATTATTTTTTTTTAAGTACTTTACATTCAATGTTTCGAACATTTGTTGACGGAAAGCAGAGAACAAAGTGTCTTGGGTATTTTAAATACAATAAATTTATATATGGAGTAATAGAAATTAAGCATTACAGTGTATTTATAGTAAAGTAGTTAAAATTAACTCAAAAATGTTACGTATCTTTGAATATATACGCTATAAATCTAGATTGTGTTCATTGATACTGCGTAAACAATGGGCAGAGCGCGTGAAGTCGGCAATTAATTAAATAATTACAACCCATCTGTGTGAGATAAGTAAAGCCAAGAAGGAATTATTTACACTAACACGGTATGTAATAAAAAGTTCTATCATAATTCATTGTAAATTTTTTGTACGAATACATAATCTAATATATGTACATAATCTAATATATGTACATGATATAGTGATTTTAGAAGATTTTGTATCATGGAATATTTTGGAAATTACTACATTACCTAAATTTTTAAACGTTTTTTATATGTTTTTGGTTCTCAATTTGTCATTTGTTTTTTTACCAGTAGTAAACAGATTTTTATGATATTTTTGTATATTCAAGAATATACCTATTCATGGTTCCGAAGGGTGAGTAGTTTTTATTGCTTGTCCCTTACTTACTGTTAGCTTAATTTTTTACATATAGATATATTATTAAAGTATTTTTTTTAATTTATTTACTCGGTGCTATTACGGATGTTACTTTCTCCATCACTTACTTCACTTACTACTGCGTGTTGGGTGGCGCTCGCTGTCAGTAACGTGTTTATTTTTAATCCGTTCGTCTATTTTTGCAACACTTCCTTATGAAGTCCATTAGCTTATAAATGATTTTATCTCGTCGCCGGAAACATCTGAGAAAAAATAATTGACTTCACAGAGATGCTGCTTAGATCCAGTCATCACATAACGATGTAATGGCATCGAGCGTAAATCAGTTTATTATCAATTTTCATGGTAATTGAAACTCAACGACATGTTGTAACGAGCTACAATTTCATATTTTCTGCCATGTATCAGATGCTATCTAGTTTGGATTCTATGGGAAGTTAGTTTTTGCTGACCACTCATAGAAAATATAAGAAATAAAGTGAGAGTAGCTGAGAAACAGAATAATGGCGTCTTGGCTTAGTTAATAATTGGTAAAATGTAAATTGATTTTTGTTTCGTTGTCCATTTTTGAGCAATTGCCAATTGTGTTGCTTTAGTGTAATTCATTATTTTTTTCGTTTACGTGAGATCATTGACTTATTGAATGACACCAAAAAAATAACTAAAAATAACTAATTAACCAAATTTTATTTATTTCAATTTTTTTAATTATGATACCTAATTAGTAAATTTTTGCGATGAGTAATTAGGATAATTTAATTTTGAAGTTCATTGCCACGTCAATATTTATGAATAGGTAGGTTACACTTAATATAAAAATTTTAATTTTATGTGAGAAAAAGAATTAAATATTATTATAGAAAACAATAGTCTCTTTATTGTGAAGTTGGATAACAATTCGATTCTCACTTAGTTTTTCATTCGGTCATTCGATACACAAAAATCGATTGCGAAATAACATAAGTATCGTCTAGTTTTAACAAAATCGATTAATTACCAATAATATTATTAAAGATTTAGTTAATTTATAAATGATTACTTCTATAGTATTATTTCTAATTCTAAAACGATCTGCTTCAAACAATTCAAATGACATCTATGTGTCAATAATCCATCCAAAGCAGATTCGCAAAGGTATAAAAATATTAATGTTAAGTCCAAACAATCTGACCGTGTGAACTGAAAATTAAAATACCCGTACAACGCGTGACGAGATTCATTAAATGTGTAACTGTGTTGCCTAGTAAAGATGCAATATACGCTATCGATGTATTCATCTATTCGTATGCTATGCTCCATATGTGTAAATTTGTTTTGTTAATAGAAATACACTCGTTGTAGGACAATGTTACAGTGAAGTATGATGGTTGGGGATCGATAAAGCCTATTATCAATTTATTTTGTAAAAATTAATTTTTTTGTATAAATTCTGAACAAAGGTGAATATACATTAAGTATGAACATGCTTTACATACCTACTGTGGAAGTCAGAATTTTATAATGAATTTATATATCTTGAGTATTTTTAAATCCCACACACACAAGCCTCATAAAATGTCAATTAAAATGAAAAATGAGATTTTTACTATCATAAAAAATATACAACTAAACTATTTTAATCGTTATTCGTCACGATTTGCCCATCCGTGTGTTTGCCGAAACGGGCGCTACAACGATTTATATGCAAAATATGCTTAAATTTGCATGGAATATGACAGAAACTGTAATAAATTTGATTCCTTAGTCAAATAGTATGACAAAATGAATAGTAAAGTTTTTTTTTTAAGATTTTAAAGCATTTGACGTATTACTCTATTTATTTCAAGTTTTAAGTTGTCAGAGATAGAGTCTTGTAGCAAAGTAACCAAAAAGAAGTTAGTATAAATACTCTTTATCGAGTTTTGCAATTTATAGTTTGACGTCTTGCGCTATGTTTACCTAAATTAATTGAATTTAATTATCTTAATCCGTCTAGGGATTCATATATTGAATTCTGTACCATCATAACTCATTGAATAAATGCGGGAAAACTAAAAACTAGAAAGTCTATTGAAACTATATTAGTATTAAAATATCGTGATTGTAGTTAACAAAGTTCTTTGTGCCCTTCGAAAGTGAAATCGTTGTATGGCTTAAACAAGAAAAAAAACTATCGAGAAAGTAAGCTCTGTACCCTTAAATAGTCATTTATTCTATGTCAACAAAAACCAATTTAAATGCAATACACGGCGATCGATTCGAATTTGAACCAGTTAAGATTACTTTTTAACGGAGGTTTAAAGAAAATGGAAACAAATTGATTTGCTATTACTCAGATTCTATTATTAAGTTGACAATTATTTTTAATATTGTGAACTCTTTGTCTTTCCTGCAATATGCGGGAAAAAGCGTGAAGCTGAATAAAAGATAATCATATTTCTGAGATTTTTTTGTATTTTTGATGATTTGATTTTTATATATAAAATTTTCAATGAAAAATTTACTTCAATTACTTATTATTACATTTTTATATTTTAGTTCGACTAATTGGTTCACCTGTTTCGTCTAGTTGGATTGGTTTTAAGCTTTAAAATTATAGAGGACGCGACAGTTTGTTGTTTCGATTTCCACTTGAAGAAGATGGATTTTTTAAATTTCCATTTTTTATTTTATGTTCCCTCTAACTGCTATGCGACAAAGCGTGAAGCTTAAAAAAAATGTATTTAACAAAATGTTAATAGAATTTTGTTAAAACTACTGAGAAAATCTGTAAATGCATATTAAAATTGTGTCAACGTAGGTCCTGAATGTATAATTTAAACTGTTAAATAAAAATTAGTAAGCCACAATTTAAATTGTGCTTTATAATACTGTGATCATGTTTTCTTACTTAAATATTAATTAGAAATAAATATATTTAAAACTTTACAAAATCTACGTTATATAATATATTAGCGCTTTTTTCTCACAAATTTATTTCCGCTGTTATACATAAATACGGACAATGACTGCTACGAAGCGACATACTTGGGCGTACGGACCGAATGCCCAAAGTGGGTGTCTAGGTCACATGTGAACAGATTGTTTTTGCTTTTAATTGAATTATTGATTATCTATCTTTTGAACTAAAAACTTTTGAACTAAAAACAATTAAAAATACTTTATATAGATTAAAAATAATAATAGAATATACTTCCGGTAGATTAACAAATGAAAAAAAAAATACTTGTTTTTTTATGCTATGCTAACTCTGCTGTCAATAATTATAAATAAGTAATAAGAGCACAATCGGAACATGTTTTGACAAGTGACAGCTTGGGCTTGAATTTCACGCGTGAGAATGTTTATTTATATATTTATAAATAATTCGACCAAGTTAGTGGAATATAAATTTACTTTTTTATTGACTCACATTTCTTACTGCTAATATTTTATTTGTATAATATATATATATATATATATATATATATATATATATATATATATATATATATATATATATATATATATATATATATATATATATATATATATATATATATATATATATATATATATATATATATATATATATATATATATATATATATATATATATATATATATATATATATATATATATATATATATATATATATATATATATATATATATATATATATATGATTCACAAATTCAAAAGCTGCAAAAGTATTCTATAAGATATGCCTATTTTCTTATAATACTTTCACTCTATGCACGATCATGAATTGAATTTTAATGAATTTCTCATAAAAGTTAAAGTAAACAGTCATATAATTTTAGGAATGCAGGATATTTTTATTAAGGACATATTTTTGTTGATTAACAGTTATTTTTAATATCATTATAAACTTTTATAGTTGTTTAATTATTTTAATTAATCTAATTATATACATTTATAGCTTTTGATTTGTTATGTATTATACATATGTTATACTATTAAAGCTGTTTCGTAGGTAGGTCGTAATAATAAGAAATACTTATATAACTTATGTTTGATAAAATCACATTTACTTGAATATTTTTACTAGACCATTATATCTTTAATTCGTCGTTAAAGTAATAAGAACCTACTTTTCATCTGAAAATAAGAAACATCTAAAAGTACTATTTTTCTAGTGTGTTTCTAAATTTTACATTATATATTTTATTATATGTAATACATACAAGAAATATATAAATTCTATAATAAATAGGAACATTTATAATAATATTGTAAAAGCGACAAGATTTTATTGTTCCACTAGCAAACATAACAGTAGGTTTGTATCCAAAATGTATTATACGCGAATGTCGTTCAATTTTCACGCTCAGAGCACACGCACGCTTCGGAAACTAGATTTTTGTTACGACTCGAATTTGCATTCTATTTACGTATTCGTTTGCGGTTTTTTCTATTATTCTCATTATACACACACACACATATATATATATATATATATATATATATATATATATATATATATATATATATATATATATATATATATATATATATATATATATATATATATATATATATATATATATATATATATATATATATATATATATATATATATATATATATATATATATATATATATATATATATATATATATATATATATATATATATATATATATATATATATATATATATATATATGACAGAACTACCCTTTTTTATATAACAAATTTTAACTAAAGTAACATAAATTCATGGTTATTTATAGAGAAAGTTTTATTTAAAACATCTTATTTTGCAAGTGAATATGTTACAAAAATTTAGTTTAAGCATTTATAGATGACTAATTGAATGTTATGACGAAATTGTTAAATGAGTATGATAAACCGAGGAATGCCATTCTCCGTTAATTTAAGTAATTTAGTAAAAGCTACTCCGTTTGCAACTAAAAACTATAAAATAATGCGATAAAGTCATTATTGGCACAAAGAAAGTTCAACAAATGAGTCTAAACTAAAACAGCTGTGTCACAGACTGTTGACATGGTTTATTAATTTAACCCGATATAAGGCATCCAACATGGCGCAGTGGGATTATAAACAGGATGACTTGGGGTCAATCAAGATGGATGGCATTAATTATTTTTATTTTTATTTTTATTATAACGACTCCTAAATAAATATGTATTATGTTTAAAAATTCTGAAAGGAGTTATAATTATCTACAATTATTCTACAAATCTCGATTATTAAATCACTCATAGGTAAAAAAATATAAAATAAATAAAAATGATATATTCACTATAACCAATTAACGTTAAACATTTCTCAACATCGACATTTACAATAATTGATTTAGAAATATTTATTGTTTCTATCGAGAATGCAATCACGTTCCATGTTTGCTGTGATGAAAATAAAGGTTCTTATTTGGTAGAAGAACGACTTTTTACTACTAACTAGTTACTTATTATAGGAGAAGAGCTGAACAAAGGCACTTTATTAGTCAATGGAGTCTATTATTTTAATTGCTTACGCTTTAAAATGTAGCTTTTTAGAGCTATACGACTTGAAGTTCTATTTAAAAGCATTTGACCTTGTTTGATTTTAACTTTAAAAGTTTCTCAGTTAAGTATCTATACTATAGTTAATATAAACAGTAAATCTAACTTTTATTAATTTTGTACTATTTTATACAGCCTTACTATGTAATAATAACAACGGGGAAGCTTAATTAGTTTTTATTTAATTATAACATAAATATACAGGTTTTGTTGCATCCTATATATGATAGCATTATACTGTAGTATAATTGAGGAAATAAGCTCTTGTAAAGAAGCTTCCATAAAGATTGTAAAATTATTTTTCTCTTACACAAAATTAATTATAAATAATTTTGTAATAATAAAAAATTACAATATATCGAAATGGTTAATATTCGTAAAGGGCTTAAATTAGTCAAATTAATGTAACACGGTATGCAATATTTGAAATATTACATATAAATACATATATATCTGTAGATCATGTGACATACCATCTCTATGGATCTTTTATTTATAATGACATAAAGTATAAATAACCATGAATTTATGTTACTTTAGTTAAAATTTGTTATATAAAAAAGGGTAGTTCTGTCATATATATATATATATATATATATATATATATATATATATATATATATATATATATATATATATATATATATATATATATATATATATATATATATATATATATATATATATATATATATATATATATATATATATATATATATATATATATATATATATATATATATATATATATATATGACAGAACTACCCTTTTTTATATAACAAATTTTAACTAAAGTAACATAAATTCATGGTTATTTATACTTTATGTCATTATAAATAAAAGATCCATAGAGATGGTATGTCACATGATCTACAGATATATATGTATTTATATGTAATATTTCAAATATTGCATACCGTGTTACATTAGTTTGACTAATTTAAGCCCTTTACGAATATTAACCATTTCGATATATTGTAATTTTTTATTATTACAAAATTATTTATAATTAATTTTGTGTAAGAGAAAAATAATTTTACAATCTTTATGGAAGCTTCTTTACAAGAGCTTATTTCCTCAATTATACTACAGTATAATGCTATCATATATAGGATGCAACAAAACCTGTATATTTATGTTATAATTAAATAAAAACTAATTAAGCTTCCCCGTTGTTATTATTACATAGTAAGGCTGTATAAAATAGTACAAAATTAATAAAAGTTAGATTTACTGTTTATATTAACTATAGTATAGATACTTAACTGAGAAACTTTTAAAGTTAAAATCAAACAAGGTCAAATGCTTTTAAATAGAACTTCAAGTCGTATAGCTCTAAAAAGCTACATTTTAAAGCGTAAGCAATTAAAATAATAGACTCCATTGACTAATAAAGTGCCTTTGTTCAGCTCTTCTCCTATAATAAGTAACTAGTTAGTAGTAAAAAGTCGTTCTTCTACCAAATAAGAACCTTTATTTTCATCACAGCAAACATGGAACGTGATTGCATTCTCGATAGAAACAATAAATATTTCTAAATCAATTATTGTAAATGTCGATGTTGAGAAATGTTTAACGTTAATTGGTTATAGTGAATATATCATTTTTATTTATTTTATATTTTTTTTACCTATGAGTGATTTAATAATCGAGATTTGTAGAATAATTGTAGATAATTATAACTCCTTTCAGAATTTTTAAACATAATACATATTTATTTAGGAGTCGTTATAATAAAAAAAATAAAAATAATTAATGCCATCCATCTTGATTGACCCCAAGTCATCCTATTTAAAATCCCAATGCGCCATGTTGGATGCCTTATATCGGGTTAAATTAATAAACCATGTCAACAGTCTGTGACACAGCTGTTTTAATTTAGACTCATTTGTTGAACTTTCTTTTTGCCAATAATGACTTTATCGCATTATTTTATAGTTTTTAGTTGCAACCGGAGTGGCTTTTACTAAATTACTTAAATTAACGGAGAATGGCATTCCTCGGTTTATCATACTCATTTAACAATTTCGTCATAACATTCAATTAGTATCATCTATAAATGCTTAAACTAAATTTTTGTAACATATTCACTTGCAAAATAAGATGTTTTAAATAAAACTTTCTCTGTTTCATTAAATATGAGCCTAAAGGTTATATCACTTCTAACCTAACTGAGAATTAGTTGTCTAGATGCGTAACTATTGTAATTAAAACGTATTACAATTCTATAAACGATCTTAAGATTGTTTCACCACTTATGGCATCGGCTCATTAAAAAGTTACGCCGCCATTTTACTTTTTTAAAGTGAATCTACGAAAAAAACAAATTTCTACTTTTTTTACTAATTAGAACTTAATATGTTCTTACCTAAGGCAGTATAATTAATACAATTTATATTTGCAGTTTCTTTTTATATAAGTAGTTGTACTCGATATGATTTCAGGATTAGCTACGTTCAGGAGTTTGGGATATGTATCTATATATGCCAATTGTATTACAAATAAAAAATAGCGTATAACTGTATCCAACGTATAGTTGGGTATAGATGGTCGTACAAAATCTAAAGTTGTGGTATTTTATCGTAGCAGTTACTTAATATTGTACTCTTTGAGATTAAATTTAATCTTAGATTTTTTTTATCAGCTTTATACAATATATCCCGCGTAAAGCATTATGCGAAAGCATAGATAATCTAGTGTTAAGACACTCCGTTCTCCGCCTTCCTTCTATTTTTCATTTCAAGTAATGATTTCTTATTTTTATTTATATTAATTCGAAGCCATCTATATCAATCAGGTGCGTATTTTGTCACTGTTAAATTACGATCGGCGACGTCTGCAACTATCTACATGTGCATTTCCATGTTCCTTAGTGTTAATGTTCTGTACGAGTAGTAGGAAGTAATAAATAACGATCTCATTAGTATCCAGATCTAAGCGTGCAGTAAAAGTTTAATCAGGTGCGGTTTACATCGGCCGGTAGTAGAGCGATATACAAGCACGGTTTTATTGGATGCATATTACATTTATTTAGGTTATGGCTGGCAGTGGAGGAATATTTTTTTATAAAATTTATGCAATTTATATATAAATCGTATGTTTATTTATATGTTAGTGAGGCAGCCCTATAGCTGTTCACAGGTGGTCTGTAAAAATAATGTGAAGTTGAATGTAAAAATTTGAAATGGTGTTTTTGTTATTGTTGAATACATTACTTATTTTGTTTAACCAACACTAGAGTTTTAAGTAATATTGCCATTTTATTAATTTATATGGGTATCTTACTACTATTAAGTGCAGTGTTATTTTTTGCATTTTCTACACACCGACACACCCAAACAAACATATATGCAGAGTATTTCTTATGCTGAGTTCATTTAATTTAATGTGTAGTATATACATAACAAAACGACTTATTATGATAACAAACACAAAAGCTTACACAAATATTTATTGAAGAAATTAAAAGCTCCTAACACATTATCTATTTCAACATAATCATATATTACACTGTATAATCATTTATTTTAATACAATATTGTAATACTATTCAACAAAACATTTATATATCGACTCGAAACGCTGTTACTCCTACACTAAGTATAGTCGTAAGTTCTTAAGTTATAAGAAAGCAGACTTAGTTGCACATAAACGAAGATGTAAATTTTATATGCCTATTAAATGAAACAAGGCAGGCAAATGCCACTGGTTTTATGTTTTAATAAACTATCGGACCACTTACTCTAACATCAATATAGAGCTAATATAATTTCATGAATAATGAAAACTTAATCGTGTCATAAATTAATACCTTATTAAAATAATGTTGTATAAACTGTAGTGAATGAAGGAGAATTAGTCATGTATATCTCGTTTTGTTGAGATGTTTGAAATTATTAATTTAATTTTATTTAATTATCATTGTATAAGTAAAATATTTTATTTATAATTATACTGATATAAGTGTTATTCAATTTATTACTAAAACATTTGTTAGAAAGACAGATCGACAGATTCAGCCAATGTATAAAAATAGATTAGAACACTAAGATCTAGTCTTTAAATAAGAAACTGTTATAATAATATTTGTAGTTTTTTAACGTAACTTTGAATATAATACTTTGTCAGAAATATGCACTATAATTAACACGTAATTGAAAATAACTATAGAAAACTTAAAAATAAACGAAATTTGCTTAAAGTCAGTTTTAGATAAATGTATACAATATGAAAACCGTTGAAATTATTGGCGTGGGTGCTTTGTTATTATAAAAATAAAAACCTTTGCTAACTATCGAGGACGGTAATTTAAAGAGTTTGTGACCTACGTATTTCTTAACGTAAATAATTTACTCTTTCTACAATTTCCAGTGTGTTGTAAAATATTATTTTCTAGAGCGGATCATAAATTGTCGTTCTCTATGGAGAATAATATGGAGAATAAATTTTTCCTTTAATTCTATAATATATAATTCCATTTTATAATGTAATTCCATTTCCATTAACATTAAACACCATGAAAGCTTGGGTATAATAAGTAATAATAAGCATGGGAATTTTTATTGACATCATCTCGGTCGGTATTACTTTAACTGCAGGAAGCCTTTGTCGGAAAGTCTTAAATCTGATAGAAAAGTCCTTTACATATTTATAAAGCCTGTATTAATAAAGATATGCTAACAAAGGCTTTTTTTCATATATATAAAGAAATATTTGACATAAATAATCATATTTATAAAGAAGTATTTGTCATAAAAATTAAATATTTAATTTTATGATAATATACATTTACCTTTTAAGTAAAAGATTTGTTATAGTTTTATATCTTCTAAAATAAATAAATCATTCACTAGGAATTACGTACATTCTTAGTGAATTACAATTAGTTACTTTTATTTGGCACCAGCGGTTGTCAGGGCGATATAATATATTTTTAAAAGCGTAAAGATACAATTAACACACGTTATTATGAAGTCCAATTTTACTAATTACTTCTTTTGTGATAACAAAATAAAATAAAAATTACAAATTATATGTTAAAATTGTCATTTTCACATAATGTTCAATTTGCGAAATAATAATATTTTTCCTTAATGAAAGTTTTTAAGTGAGACGAATATTTTCAATTGATATTAAGACTCAGGATATCTGACGAAGATCCGTAACCGTTAAATAAGAAATAATTGGAAACCTAACAAAAGTCATTTAAAATATTCTACAAGAAAATACCAAAAATGTTGGTGTGAGTAAAGTGATGTCAATGATAACAGCAGGCAAAGTAAAATAGGATGGACGGAGATTTTTGTTTCCATAGTTCTAAACTCCACTTTAGCAAAACTACCGGTGACAACTAGTTATTTATAATACATTGACTTCTATGAAATATATTCTATGTATGATAATATGGTCAATACTTTAATATATTAATATGTATAACCGGAAGACCGTCATGGCGCAGAGGCGCAGCGTCTGCGTGTAAACGACGGTTTGTGGGTTCGATTCGCACTTGAAATAGAGGATTTTTTTATTTCCACATTCTTTGCTTCTCCTAGGCCTCCTCCTTCCGCCTCTTAACACACAATGTTTCAAAAAATGCGGATGGCGGTGAACGGAGTGACTTAACACAACATTCCCACATTTCTCTCTCTATTCCCACGGTTCTCTCTCTGTTCATCTATATGCGGTAATAATATAAGTTGCAAAGCTAACAAAGTATACATATATACAAAAAAAGAACAGTAATTTGCCTGTTAATAAAGCAAACGTTTTTTTTTGTTTTCCAGTACAATTATACAAATTGGCTCAAGAATTTATATCTCTCCTTCCACCATTACATGTAAATGTGTGACTGTCAGTGTGATCGAGTTATATATAAATTATAATGTCAATTTTTATTGCAACCCATCGTTGTCTGCTCAGCTTGTTAAATTTTAGATTTGCTTATTTTCCATAATAATACTAGACTAGTTTTATGACCTACGTATAAATGCGAATAGGCTCCTTCCTGTACGCTTTTACTTTATATTAACGTCTTTCCCATATAAAATACTATAAAAAAGTTTTAAAGCACCTTGCAGGTGTTTCGATGTATATTATTAACTCATTACAATTTGTCATGTAAATTAAAATTATTCAGATTTCTTTTTTAATATTTGCTTCTAATATATAAACATATGATTAAAATTTTCACTTAATGTGTACAACTAAATTGTAGAGAAATGTATTCACACGATTTTCATTTCTCCAATTAACTCTGATGCAAAAATGAATTTGTTTTCATTTAAGAATAATATGTAATTTCCGGTGAATAAGGCAATGCTAGGTGTGCTACTTCTAATGTGCTACAACGTCCGTAGCATACAAGCATAAATTACATATTAACAATTTTCATCGGTGTTCGCTAATCGAGTATTTCTATGAAGCCTACATGCAGATTGATTCCCGTCCTCATTTACCGCATTCCATATATTTTTTCCCTCGAGAGGCTGTTATAGGCTTTGCTAACAATCCTTTTCCTGCCGATCGTCTCCCTAGTACTGGTTTTTCACGGGAACTAAAGCTTTTTGTTCTTTTTGCCATCTTCGTTAAGATATTTTTTTAAACGTGGTAAAATATTATGACATTAAGTGAGTTGCATAATTGGTTCCACTTTTTTTTTATTGAATAATAATATTGCATGAGAAAAATTGTGGACGCACGTACTTGACATGTGAGGTTATGTATGTTAATATATAAAAAAATAATGAAAATCTTTTATTTATCTGAGCTGAAATATTTTTTTCACTTATCTGTTCATATGTCAAAATGAAATATGTCTATTTAGTTTTGAAGTTATATGATATATGAAGTGACATAGTAATAACATATAGCTATGCCAAAAATAATATTAAAAAATCGTTACGCATAAAACATACATGTATTATGAGCATAGATATTATACCAATTGCTATTTGAACTAGTGAACAGTGCTTTCATTTACACATTCATATACATTAAGTAGATACGTCGGAAGCATAACTGCATTATGACGGTGACAGCCTGTATTTTTGTTCTCTAAATCTCTCAAACAAAGTTATGCTAAAATAATATATAATCATAAGCACGTTTAACCTAGAAGCAGGTTAATATACCTAAATGCTATCATTACAGTTTAAGTCGTTAATTAAGCGTATGTTGTGTTAGATTGCGGTCTGAAAGGCTCTTAATGTTTTTATTACCAATAATCACTACAGATACCGTACTATTAAAGGTGTTTCATTATGGCTTTTACTGTATTCTAGAGTATTTAACAAGATCTTTAAAGTGAATTATCGTTATGAATATTTGCAAATAATTAAAATTGCAGATACAACTCAAGGTATAATTAATTTCTAAGTATATAGCATGAGTTAATTAATTTCCAAGTAAATATTTCAGGTAGTTCTTAAGTAATATTGATAGTTCGATTCATGTTATTATAGTGATTTAGGTGTATTGCATTTACATCTTTTCTTCATATTGAAGGTGTAAATAAAAATGTAGGTTATGGTTTGGTATCTATACAAATATGTCTAAATAAACCCTACGTATATTGTAAGTCAGGAACTATAGAACCTAGTGTTAAGACACTCTCTTCCCTGCTTTCCGCCTTCTTGTCTTCTTCCGAGTGGCAAAACACAACGCCATACTTGCCTATATGCTAGACTGAAGACAATTAATTCATTTTCTTCGAATAGATATCGAACCTACAAACCGTTTACAGGCAAACGCTGCACCTCTACACCACGACGGTCCCCACTTATCTTTTTATCGTCACAATTATTACTTATTATGTACTATTAGCTATTAATCATTGTATTCAAAGAAAGGAAATCATTTTAATACCTAGAATGGTCATCGTTAAAACAAATACTTGATTACGATATAAATATGTACACAGTATAATAACCGAATAAGTATGTACTTTATTACATCTGATTGAACATAAGCATTCGAATAATATATCGAAAGTGAATTTAAGGCTTATTAAGGTCATTCATTAATGCGATGAACACATGAAATCTTACTAATCTAATGCTTTATCGCGATATCACTCTCACATTAAATGAAAGTTTTAATTATATTTTTGTATATTGTAAAAAATGAAGGTCGACTTAAAATAGATTCATTATTATAATAGTTTTAATAATTTATTATAATTAATGATCCATTTTCACGCATCGGAAGTTACAAATTTTTCGTACAGTAGATACTCGATTATTCGGCCCTCAGTTATACACATTTGCGATTATCCGGACTACAGGCCAATTGAATTAAATGTACCCTACATGTCGTATTAGTGCAAGCATGATCCTACGTCAAATGATAATCACCAAATAATTTCAACCAAATTTCTAACAAGTATTGATTTTTGTTAATATATACTAGTTGTTTTTAATAACAGTATAATATTATGTGCTTACATATGTTATCCATATGTATGTACTTTCGATTATCTGGATTTTCGATTATCCGAATGCCTTCCAACAATAATTAGTCCGGTTAATCGAGTTTCTACTGTATATGTCATTAAAATGATATAGATCCGAAGACAGGGTAAATTAGGATAAAGGTTTTTATTATGAATATTTTTATATAATTTTTTTTTTCAAAGTATCGTTTAAGAATTTAAAAGGTTATTATTATATTATTCCCTTTTTATTTTTTTAGCTTCACGCTTTATTCCTCACATGGCAGGGTAGGCAGAGGGAACTGCAGGGACCGTGGGAACCTAGTGTTAAGACACTCTGTTGCTTAATCCCTGCTTTCTCCGTACCCGCTTTATTTTATTATCGATTATATATTAAATATCTTACATTATTTTATAAAATTATAGTAATTAAATTTTAAGCTATTATATAATTTATATAATATTATAATAAATATATATCCTTTTAACTGATATATATTCCCCCTATACAATTTTAATTAATTAAGTCTATATAGAGCAATAGTAAAAAGTCTAATTATGGAATACTCGCTTATGTATAACCTTTGTTCTAAGTAAACAATTAACAAAAAAATAATGTAAAGTTAGAGATAATAGTTTGTTATGTTCGGTATTAATTTCATCATCGATTCATTTTCTATATTAATATAATTAGTACTGATTATAAAAACAAAATATTTATAATATAAAATGCTATTATATTACAAAATAATTAAAGACCTGATGTGACGTACCAGGAACTTAATTGACTAATAAATTAAAAAATCAGCTCTTTAAAACAACATTCAAATACAGCAGTTTAAGACAATATCTAAAAAAATTTTCGTTTTTTTAAACGTGCGGCCCTCTAAAATTAGAATCAAATTATAAGATTATTTAATATATAAATAAATGCGTACATTTCTATAAATCATCTTAAAATAAGTTATTAACGTTAAACAACTAGAATTTAGAAATTTTCTACACTACGGCACTTTGATCTTCTTGCGGTTACATAGTAAATGCATTAGACATGATCGCACCTCCATACAAAATATACTCTTTCATTCTAATAACGAGAAATATATGTTAATTTGGTAATGTATTATTAAAGTGTTTATTTTGCCCATTACTGACTACTTGAAATATGATGTGAGTATTTCACATGATTCTGTATGTTAATTTATTATAACACATGCCTTAAAATTAGCTTCTAACATGTAGTTTAACATATGACTACTTACAAAGTTTCTTTTTATTTTTATGAATATCTCTTTTTTCTCTTCTCTTTTTAATTGAATTGTAATAATAATTGCAAATAGTATAGTCAGAGGACCGTCGTGGCGCAGAGCCGCAGTGTTTACGCCATGGTTTGTGGTTTGATTTCCCTCTTGGAGAGGTTTTTCCCCTCTGGCAATTGGGTGCTGCATTAAGTTCTACCAGTCAACATGCAATGCCTTGAAAACTGGAAAGCAGGGAACCGCTTGTCTTAACACCCACGATTCCTGCGGTTCCTCTACCTAAAGTGTGAAACTAATAAAAAAACTTTTAATAAAAACTAAGATCTTTTAGTATATATTGTTATAGTTAGAGATAGACAAATGAATTGGACCTGTAAGCCCAATCGCCACCTCGAAAACCTCCAATATGTAAATTATAACATTTTTTAATTAAAATTATGTTACTATGCTACTTGTAACAGTATAAAAACGAAATCTTTTTATAACCGTTAAAATAACGTCTAATGATGACAGCTCGGTGTTATCATATAGGCTAATCAAAGATCTTTACGGTATGTGATCCGTTTTTCTTTACCGAGAATCTTTGCCATTTTGCACAGTATAGTAGTTTCTCTGAATGCTATATGTCTAATTTGAATGTAAATGAAACTACGTCTTTATAATATAAGATTAATATCTTATATTATAAAGATGCTACGATAATCATAGCGATCGTATTCTATTATTCTGTAGTGGCATAACTTGTAGTGATGTAAACAAACCCCAAACTATATATAGCATAAAGCTAAATACTCATAGAGACACGTCGAGTATAGAGTAGAGTTTAGTGTAGAGAGTAAAGTGTTGTACTCTACTAAAACTGTTTTTCTCTCCGCGTGTTGGTGGACACAATTTATGATGAAGCACTAAATATAATTTTATAGTCTTTTTTACATGACGAAGCAGGGAATTAAGAATAATTCCCTGCTTCGTCATGGAAAAAGTCTTTAAAGTTAGGTAAACCAACAACAAATGGCCAATCAATAACGAAATCCTTTTAAATCAAACGCTTTCCTGTTGCGCTACAATGGCTTCAGAAGAATTTGCACATGTAAAATTAAAATGAAAACTCACTATGAAAGACTACAATGTAATATTAATTACATAAAAGTTTCATGAGGAGTTCAAGAAAAAGTTCCATGTAAGTCAAATTAAACGCAAATAAATAAATTAGTAAGAAGTGGTTTGATACTACCCTTTCTTACTTCCCTAATCATTTTTCAGGGCCATACCTAAAAAATATGAAACCCTTACAGGACCTCTGTGTAGACTATCTATTTGTCTACGTATTTCTAGATCATTTTCTCTAAATTACGTGAAAATTTCTAGATATTTATATGTACGTAGTTAATATAAAAATTATTATTGAAAAAGTAGACTGTAAATTATTGAATATTGAACGCAGATCTCGTCTTATTATAAAATGATTGTACGCCGAGCAAACAATACGATGCTAATCAAACCATTTCACACTTGGATGGGTTTACGTGGAACATAATTTGTTTTGAATGAAGTTATTGTAGAATTAACTAGTTAGAAAATTATTGTTCTGATATTTATACTACTAATGAGTGGACCGCTATTTTCCGTTTTAGAAAGGGAAATTGATTATAAAATTAGCTCTATATTATATGAATTTTGTATATATATTTTTAGGAAAGTGTTTGGTTGAAATTAATATACCATTTTAAATATTTTCTTATTTTTTCTTAGTTTCATGCTTTCCTCGAATAGTGAATACTAACACCAAGCTTTGATCTTAGGTATATAGTAAAATTAACAATAATTTAAATATAATTATTACTTCCCTAAATCATCATTAATAATCTATACAGATAAAAACCATATTAGTGCAGTGCTAACACAAAAGTAAGTAATATGAAATCAAATATATGATCACGGCACATCACTGTCTGAAGTTGAAATCCTTTTGAATACATATTGCATTTAGCGTACGATCTAGCCGCCATGGATTCCAACACGCAATGCACCTATAAAGCTGGAATAGAAACACATAGACTTGTTTATATGTTCTTGATAAAATTGACGTTTGCGTCTTCATTACATACGTAATTATTGAGATTGCAACGTGATATTTAATCTTGTTCTCATATTACTGTATAATAGTATTAATAATCGTTGAATCTCTAACAGGCATGGCTGTTTAACAGAAGGCTGTATGAGTTTTATATGGAAACTGTAATTATGTTGATGGTATATCAAATTATTTTTTATAACAGTTAATGTCATTTTAATATATATTAATTCGTGAATATGAATTCGCTTAGGTATTTTTATGGGTTATTAAGTGAAACTGTGGCTTTTATGATTATTAGGTACCCATAAAGTTTACAATTTATTTTTTCGGATAACCCTGTAATTTATGAATTTAGTAACTTTACCCAAATTTAAACTATTCTATTTAGATATGTATCCGTTTAAAATATTTTTAAACGTCGTGCTTTATCGGACAGAGTAGGGTGCAAATGCTTAAAGTAATTTCTATCGAGTGTCCCATTTATCTCATTCGTAGTCCTGCTTCGTTACGATTGTCTCTAAACACACACCATATAGGTCCTATTTTAACTGCAAATTATGATCATTGTCAACATATAATAGTAATATACAATATTGAAATGATGTTATCTTAGCCTTTAAATGGATGCGAGACAGAAATAAATACGCCAATATTGAAAATAAAAGGTTTTTTAATTGCGAATCGAAATGAAATTTGAGTAGGTAGTAGTAAAGAAATAATTATCAAATAACGTCTGCCTTTTACTACATCTACTTTTTTGAATACACTATTTTTAGTATCAATAATATATATTTGTTTATTACTCATAGCTTGAGGCAAATACGTATGCTTGCACTTAATTTTAACCATCGTAAATGAACTTTAAGTTATTTTTTTTTCTTAGCTTCACGCTGTAACCCGCATATAGCAGGATAACCATAGGAAATCTTGTGTATAGATACAAGATATATAGATATTTTCGAGATATTGTGTATAGTGGTGGAACTTAACGCCGAACTTATTCTTATTAACAGAGTGAAGAAAATGAAAAAAAATTACACTCTATACATGCCTTTGTAAACTCAAATTTACTTAAACTGGACACGTTACTGATATCAATTATGTTTATTTTGTGTAATACAACATTGTGTCTTTCGTATCTTTATATATATAGTAAATGGTTAAATTATTATGTTAGTATATCTGTAATACGATGGTTCTCTATTCAAATACCAATCCGGAAAACCACAAATTGAGTGGAAAGTAGTGAAAGTGTGACTAGGCTACCCTTCTATGCGGGATAAATCGTGAAGAAAAAGCTTCACTTTGTTAAAATCGAATTTATTGTGTGATTTTAACTAATGTGAACATTTGTATTTCTAGCGTTATATACAGGGCGTTCCAGTTAATACGCTTTGCGTGTATTTATAACGCTTAAACAGACAAACCGACTGTTATAAGCGTATTTTATTACAACAATACTCACACGATTATGTTAATGCATTACTTAAAATGGAATTGTCATGTAAAGAGGTGAAAGTAAATCCAACTAAGTATTTTAATGCCTGAACTGTTTTTGATGAAATTTTATGAACTTTTTTCCATCTTTTCCTATAGCATATACCTTTTCCTTCTAAAAAGTAATTTATTTATATTACGTTACTTAGTTTTTTTTACTAGAAAATATAGAATTCTTGCTTATCTTTGACGAAAAGTTTCTTTCATGTGCTGATCCTGTTACATATATTTATTTAACTTAATACGACAAAATAGTTAGGTGTTCTTTGTGTGGTTTTCTAAGTATGTGATGTCAATACCAATTTACCATACAAAAACTGTTGGCGTCTCGTATACGCTCGTTAACTCTACAGCTTCTGCTTTTTTGTTAACACATTAACGGTAATACCGCATTTACATTCGAGAATCTTCAAAGCAAAACTCAAGTATGTACATAGTCTTTATTTTATAGTGTTTAATTGTTTGTATACATGCAAACAACGGCTGTGCTAATATTTGCCTGGCACTTCATAAACTTGTCTCTACATTTTTTATTGAAGTGGACGAAATTCTAAGTATATACTTTTTTCTAATACTTTATAAACCGTTTGATAAATATTTTTCATTATATTTTATCTGGTACATCTCCCCCATTTTGTAATGGAGGCTGCAAATTTCTGAGTGAAGTCTTTGCGTATATTGTGGTCGTCAATACCATTGTATCAAGTAGCAAATATCAGTAATTATTGACCTTCGAGAACAATATCTATGATAAAGGAAAATCTGAAAAAAGTGTGAGGACTCATAGCATGAAATGGTGCACGTTTGAAATGAGACATTGGTTTGGTCATTCTTTTCTTATGTGATGATAATGAATGATATCTGTTCTTTACTACACCCTTTTTAAATTGGCACGCTAGTAAAAGCCTTAAGTAAAGAAAATCTCCTTTTCTTTTCTACTTTCTCGAAGAAGATATTGAATATAGATCAACTGGTGTTTGACTTCTACGCTAAAGGAACGGCGATTTGTATCAACTCCTTAAATTCACCATAATCATGATTAAATTTTAATAATATCAATAGACAATTTAAGTTATTAAAAAGAGAAATAATCAGAAATAATATTAAATAATTATATTGAATAAAACTATATGTAACTTTGAAAGATAATTACTGATATAATATAACAATATTAAATAACTTAATGTAATAACTTATCATGTGGCTTAATAATCCCATAACAGGCAGCTTATGTCAATACTTGAACATAAAACAAAATGCCCATCAACGATTTGTCATTTATTTAGAATTGATTGGTAATTATTGTAGATAAGTTCCGAGTTAAAAAATAGCTTAGATAACTTCAACGTTTTTATTGTATATTAAGATGAAAGCAAAAAGTCTGTAATGCCTTGCTTTTTCTAAGTGCTAGCTAAATAGGCTTATAATGAAAATCATCGTCGTAAATGACATTTATTTTGCTACGAGTTTCTTGTCGTTATATTTGTGTTGGATATAATGTTTGTAAATATTTCACACGGTAAAAATAATATACGCGACTGTTTCTGAGTTCGATTCCAACTCGAGGAAGATGGATTTTTCTATTTCCATTTTCTTCGCTCTAGCAACTAGGGAAAGCGCGGCGTTGAGCTCCGCCACTCAACACGCAATGCCTCGACTAAGCAACGCACTCCGTTGCTAGTTCTTAACATTAGGTTCCTATAGTTTCTGCAGTTCCCTCTGCCTACCGTGCCATGTGCGGGATAAAGCGTGAAGCTAAAAAAGTAATCCGTGATATATTTTTTAATTTCTAATAACCTTGTTGTGGTTAAGATATGAATATTGCGTAATAGACATGAGGAAATCGGCTACGATATTTTGGTCTCTTTGTTCCAATAATGAAAAGTTGTAAGAACTACTTAATTCTATAAACTTTTTAATTATATTGAAAATAAAATTAAAATAAAATACTAATAAAATAAAACCAATGAAGAAAGAAGAAATAATATAGATTTCTTAGTAAAGTCTAAAACAGCGCACCAGTTCTTTCTTTCTAAATGATAATGTCTGTATTATTGCAGTGTGAAAGTGTTTCCGGTTGTTGCAGTCGTTTTGTAAATTCTTAGGCATTTCTTATGCACTTCGTTGCAATATAATTATTTTGCATTCTTTCACTTTCTTTATATTAATAGATTTACGTAATCGATAACAATGTATGAAAGTATGTTCATTGATATTTTTGTTATATTAAATTTTGTCATGATGAAATAAAATTGAAGAACGAAATAAGTTTGAACTAATTATTTTATCTGCGTTTTTTTATATATTTTCGTAGTAATCTATTTTTCCTGTAACCTGTAGCATGGAACGTCTGAAAATATAAGGTTATTGTCTACGTGGATGTAAACTGATGGACGTGTTATATTACAAATTTTACAAAATGGCCTAAAGCAAAAGTTTTTACCTCTTCCAGTATTGCGTCTAAGTACTTATAACTTATAATAATATATACAAACCTTTATTTATACGTGTCTAAAAATTACGTGTTCGGCGTGTCTATGTAATTGTGAACATAATACCCGCCCCCGGGTACGCTCGCTACGTCTTTAATGGCGGCGGTTACGCTAACTTTCGTTACATTAATGATAAGCTGTTACACTGTTGCTTCTGGATATGAATAAAAAAAACGTAAATAGCTTTATTATATGCATATCCTTTGAATGCATTTGAAAGGAGTTCGTAATATAAGTTAATACTAATGCGGTTATTTGCTACAGCGAGGTCTATCTTACAATCACGAGTTAAAAATATCATGTATTTAAGTATCGCTGAAGGAAATGATTTTTAAAACACATATATTTCTCAGTGTTGGTCCAATATTATAATATAAATAGATATTTTCATTTTATATATGTGCTGTGTCACGTATATGGCAAGGTAAGGGAGAACCTAGTGTCAAGACACTCCATTTAATAGGTGAAAAATTCAAGGCACTACGTAGAAGAAGAAAAAAATTATATGTGATAAAATTTATGAAAAGCTTATGTAAAGCAAAGTAATTTGAAATTTATCGCCAAGAGAAAATAGTCAATGAAATATCACTACTTTACTATTATTAGCAAAGAACAAATACAAAGACGTAATTAGGTTGTAAATTACAACCGTTTAAATTTCGTTGCTTGTTAATTGCGAGAATACAGAACATGAGTTTATATGTTTAACTCGTGTCATAAAACCCAGTCATTAAAATCATCCGTTAGAAATTATATAGCCGTAGCTGTAGGCTTACTATGCTGTCCTGTAGGACTCTACTAGATTAATGCTTAAGTGTCTGAGATCGAGCGCTCGGTCATTAGTTGTGATATTATGTCATTTACTATCAACCCGTGTTTGATGTAATTTCATTTATAAAATATGCACATATCTTCGTGTTATACAATTATAATTTAAATTGTGCGCCTATCAGTTGTTTTTTCAATAATTTTTCTTGATAAATACGACTTAGGAGATGTTATACTTTGAATTAAGCTTTTAATATGATATATTGAGAATGTATAATGAATATATATATATATATATATATATATATATATATATATATATATATATATATATATATATATATATATATATATATATATATATATATATATATATATATATATATATATATATATATATATATATATATATATATATATATATATATATATATATATATATATATATATATATATATATATATATATATATATATATATATATATATATATATATATATATATATATATATATATATATATATATATATATATATATATATATATATATATATACAAATAACTTATTTATTTCTTCAAATGTTACCAAAGGGTTCGACCACGGCGCTACGAGAAAATTCAATAAAATAACTAATAACGATGTTATTATGTATTCGTAGCTCACGTTTACGTAAACATAGTAAAAAAGAAAAAAATATATATACATTATGTTATTTAAATAATTCAACATGGGAAGGAAATGTATAGTAAAAAAATACAATGACGGTCACGTCTTCCTGCCATTGTCAACAGAATTATTCGCATCAAGGCTTGAACGCTATGGACTGTCTCCTCCTTACAGTATTTATGGTGCATGCTTAGATTACATTATTTTGTTTAAAATTTATATTAGCTTGTATGACAGCGGCTTTTTCTTATATATAGACCAGTTAAGCTATGTGTGAATATGAAATATGATAATATTAAAATTTATAGCTTCACGCTTTATCCCGTATATAGCAGGGAAGGCAGAGGGAACTGCAGGAACCATGGGAACCTAGTGTTATGACAATTCGTTGCTTCGTCCCTGATTTCTCCGTCTCTACTTTCCACCTTTTTTAGAGGCATTGCGTGTTGAGTGACGGAACTTAACGCCGCGCTTTGCCTAGTTGCCAGAGCTAATAAACTGAAAATAGAAAAATCCATTTTCCCTGAGTGGGAATCTACGCCTCTGCGCCACGACGGTTCTCAATGCATATTTCGGTAACCTTAGTTTTTTTAATTAAACTTATATTATAGTATATGATATATATTTTGAATTTATTATTTTATAAAACCTATGATAATTCTCATGATAGCATATTTAAATGTTATACTTTAAGTACATGTTACACTGAAGTGGTTGTTCTTGTAAATTCTTGTACAGGTACGCCAATATCAATTAAGTTATTTAACTTATAATGCTCTTATAAAATAAGTAAATGCAACCGTGAGAAGAACTTTCACTCACTTAGCCGATGCACCGGATATATCAGTCAGGCGCTGTGAACCGTTTTGCATGAGGTTGCTTTAACACAAGAGTATACATATATGATTATATATACATATATATATGGACTTATATACGTATATACATACATATATTATTAATGAAACATATTTAATGATAACTTCCTGTGACCTAAATTGAACTTCTTACATTTCAAAATAATTAATTAAGCTGAACGTACAGTTAACCTTAAATAATTTACATTTTGCTTAAATTTTGTTTTCTTTCTATAGCGGCTATACCAAATAGCAAAATGTAAGAAAATATTTATATTATAAAAAAAGGTTCTTATATTATAAACTAGCAAGTCATAGCATTTGCGTCGCTTTCTGCACGCGGTGGAGCGAAAATCTAGTGCATACAATCCTTGCAAGTCTATTATGCTGTGGCACGCAGATTGAAGTAACATTTTTATTATTCCAATAATTCCATTTTATGGACGTCTAATTCTATGCTTTTGTCTTCAATACTTTTTTTTAAAAAGGTAAAATCATGACTCCATTTTAATGTACTGTACAATTCTAACAATTGCAATTATAAATAACTATACCAGAGATAAGGTATAACCAGTCAATTAGGTCCTGAGTGTTCGATTTTATTATTTAATTACTTTTATATTTAAGAGAAGTTAGAAAACTTTCGTATTCTTCACCACTTGCTGTCAATTATCACTTGTTTAGAAAATGATTTAAAAAACATTATTCAATTGATATCCTAAAAAGGACATATTTTAGACATAAATTTAAGGTAATTCGAAGTGACATTTGTGTATTTAAATATATTTTTACGTATTTAAATGAAATGAAATGAGGGCCGTTGTGGGGCAAAGGCGTAAGCGTCTGCCTGTAAACGCGATGGTTTGTGGGTTCGATTCCCGCTCGTGGAAGATGGATTTTTCTATATCCATTTCCTTCGCTCTGGAAACTAGGCAAAGCGCGGCGTTGAGTTCCGCCACTCAACACGCAATGCCTCGAAAAAGGCGGAAAGTGGGGACGGAGAAAGCAGGAACTAAGCAACGGAGTGTCTTAAGACTAGGTTCATATAGTTCCTGCAGTTCCCTCTGCCTACCCTGCAATATGCGGGATAAAAGCGTGAAGCTAAAAAACTAAATGAAATTTCGACTAAAGAATTTTTTGATTAATCGTAATTAAAACTATTAATTATTAAAAATAATTCTCAAACTCTTACTTGCAAAATGATATGCATTTAAGTCAGCCCTATACGTGGTTACTTAAATGGTATTGGGTTCTAATGTACTAGTACATTACTCCATTGGAACCCAATACTACTTAGGTAACTGAATTTAAAGTACCAAGTAGTAGTAAGTAAGTATTAACGAATTTCAACGAACTATTATAAAAAAAAAAAGTACAAAACTCTTGAGTTAAAGAGCGGAGTATTGCTTGTTGATAGATTAATCACCTTTAATATAATGTTTCCTTCAGTTATTATAGTAATTGATAGTGTTGAGATTGTAATGTGAGTAGTACTTATTGTTATGAAACGTATATTTATACATACGTGTTGCCCTCGTTACGACGTGCCCTTTAATTTGGATGGTGTGAAGATAATAGAAGCATTTTATTTTAAATACAATATAAGACGTGGCGCAGAGGCGCAACGTCTGCCTGTAAAGCGACGGTTTCTGGGTTCGATTCCCAGTCGGGAAGATGGATTTTTCTATTTCCATTTTTTCGCTCTGGAAACTAGGCAAAAGCGCGGCGTTGAGTTCTGCCACTCAACACGCAATGCCTCGAAAAAGGCGGAAAGCGGAGACGGAGAAAGCAGGGATTAAGCAACGGAGTGTCTTAACACTAGGTTCCCATGGTTCCTGCAGCTCCCTCTGCCTACCCTGCCATGTGCGGGATAAAGCGTAAAGCTGAAAGAAAAAAAATAATAATATTTGTTAGGGCTTTCATAATTTTTGCTTTCTACAAACTTTTTGGTCGTTTATATTGAAATTTAGATAATTACTATAAAAAAACTGTAAACAGTCCTTAAAGAAAACAATGTATTTTTTATTTTAACAGAACAGCGGGATTTGAACCCAACGTTGCAAAGCGTGCAAGCACTTTGAACACTAAGATGGCGTATTTTTATTTGCGTATTAGTAATTTTCTATAAAAATAACTATAAATAGGTTAATTCAATTGTACAACTTATTAGTTAATAAGAAAATTACTGTAAATTCAATATTTAAAATCAATTTAATTCAATACTGGGATAGTTTTCCTTTAATATTAAAAGAAATTTATATTAAAATTTCTTAGATATATATATGAAATCTTCAATAGTTATGATATGCTTATATTCAATTTTCATAAGTATCGAATTCCTGTTTTTAACTATTTATATTCATATTATGTTCATAGGATAATTATAGAAGAATTAGCTTAAGCGTAAACAATTTCGTAATTCCATACATCGAAGCTCATTTTAATGTAAGCTGGTCATATCTGATACGCATCAAGTGATTCTAGTAATTGCGGTTAGGTCCAATTTGATATTAGGACTTTTTATATAATAAACTTTCGACCGAGGCTTTCTAGATTATCTTGAATCTATATTATATCGGAGAAAATTGTACAAAAAGCACACTTTAAAATAATCACTAGCCGTGAAATTCGATTACTTATATTACCGACAACAAAAGCAACTGAAATAAAGCGAGAAATAAATAGAAAGTTTTACAAATCGAATTTGTTTTATAAGTAAATGCACAAATAATTCAGATTTTTCCTTACTTTCTTTGGCAGGTGTTGCCATTTTGAAATATTATTAAATTGCATTTTTTTGTATTGAACGATGGACTCAACGCTACGCTTTGTTTTGTTACTAGAGCAAATAGATGAAAGGGCTTCCTTATCCTAAGTAGGTAACGTAGGTTATTGTCGCGCTTATAAATACATTAAAATATTAAAACTTTGTGGGATTTTTTTTGAAAAAACGTCTAGTAAAAAGGTAAAAGATGATCTTCGTTAAAAATCAAATTTAACTTTAATTATTAACACTTAAAATCAATTAATAGAAAAAATATAGTAATTATATATTAATACTTTGCTTAAATAATTTTGTATACCCTTAGGTATATACCCTACAATTTAACATGATTTCTGAGTAAAAACTAAGCACGTATTAAATGTAAGGCAACATAAAATAAATAATTTAAATAAAATAAAATTAAAAAGTCTTATGTATCAATTACAGAATGACATTTAAATTTTCTATACACGTTGCGACTTATTCATATTGTTATCATATAGTAAAGCATTAAATAAGCATATATAGTTAAAGTTATAAAAAAATAATTCAAAATATACAAATGAAGTTAAATTTTAAAAATAAAAGATCCATTGAAATGTTAATTCCCACGGCGGAACAGCACTAGTAACAATTCATCCATTCCAGTGGTCTTTTGCCGCGGCAATTAGCATTAAGCTATTTGCATTTCAAAATGAATAGGCTTGTGTCATTAAGATTTAATAGCTCTGTTTATCTGTTTCCAGATTAGGTGATATACGACTTGGAGGAGGAAAAGTGTAAGTACTTTACTCTTACGATTTACGAGACAGCATCGATATAAGAAAGCAATATCTACCTACACCTACAGAACTTAGACTAATTCATGTAAAATTCAATTAAATTCAATTTAAGCAAAATGTAAAATGTAACACATTACAACATTTCATTTTCGAATTTCCGTCGAAACTATATTCTGCGCATGTTAAGAAGCGGAATTTCACACCGCTTTTTTGTTTTTGACTACTGAAGTGAGAATTTTAATACAATTAACTCCCCTGAAAAGGAATAGATTCCGGAACCATCGCGCTTATAGTATGATTTATATATATTTAAACCAGAAATGGTTAAAATTTAATTTAAGAAACGACATCAAAAGATACGGTCTATGTGTGTTACGATTTCGAAAGCATTCTGACAGGGATTCTACGTAATTGTAGTTAATAATTTAATAACAATACTTCAAAACTGCACTATTCTTATACGGACCGTTGCCGACATGCTGTCGCCTCGATTGACATGAATTCATCGTTTTTATAACCTTTTTACATGAGATTTTAACTATATCGTATAAAATGACAACACAGGGTTTATAAGTTAACAAAAAAAGTATATGTCCACCAATTTACACTAAAATATATAACGTTGAACTTGCTGGCTTATTTATTTAACCAATTTTATCAGAGATTTTCTAAAGATTACATGTAGCCTAGACAAAAGTAAGCACTGTTAGCGCCTAGGGCCCTTTTCCCATATTCCGTGATGCACTTTACCTACATACAGTAACAAGAAAGATTACAGGCGAGCGTTCAATGGAATGGTGAAAAGTGTAGGTCGAGTGATTTATTGAATGTGAACTAGAAACTGCTTTATTTTCACATAAGTCTTAGATAACAAGTGGTTGTAGAATTACATCTTTCCATAAATATTATTTAGGAAACTGTTTGGGATATTTTTATGAATTTTTATGTGTTTGTTCTACTAAAGAATAAAAAAATACTTAAAGAAAACATATACAAAATTTGAACTCAGCAGGATTTGAACTCGCACCTTGTAACGTGACCCGAACCGTATATCTATGGCCACTAAGCCATGTGTTCTTTGTTGTTAGCATTAATGCAGAGGGACTGATTGAGATATATGTAATGTTGCTAATATTAGGTGAAAATAAGAGAATAAAGTGGACAATACTAGGTTTCCGTCTAGTCGGCAGCAGTACCTTGCTGTTTCCAGAATATAATATAATGTAAAAATAAATATTTTATAGGAAAAATTACAAGAAAATATAAATAATTAAAATCTTAGTAAGTAGATATTAAGAAAGTGGATGTTCCTATATACATATTATAAAGTTTTATAAAAAAATACTCAATAATTATTATAGTCGTAAGTTATACACTTACGAGCAATGGAGTACAATAGATATATGTCTCAAATTATGTTTCTAATATTATTTATATTATTTCTTCGTGTCATTAAATAATGTTGAAATATAATATACAAATAAGTAAATATAAAATCAAATTACAACAAAGCATGTACTGAAATAATTTATGCAATTTAAATCGGTCGCTAAAACTCACCATAAATAATGGTAATTGACAAACGCCCACAATCTGGACCTGTGTAAAGTGAAATATAACTGTTTCACTTTATTCATCTTGTCGGATTTGTTTCGTGTCAAGACACCATTTTAGGTACTTTCAATAATTAAATATATTAAAAGTAAATATTTAAAATAATAAGTGAGAAGCTTTTATTGCTTGCTGGAAAGTAATCTGCAAATGATGACGTAAATATATTTGTTATATGTGTTCATACGTATATATATGTCAACTTATAATTCCGATTCAGCCTGCAAGATATCAATTTCGCCCTTTGTTTTTTTTTTAATTTAATTATTTGTATTATATTTTTTTTAAGTTTAAATCATTTTTTTTAATAATAAATAATACACATATATTTAAAGAAATTAGATATTAATAATCTTTATGAAAAATAAATAAAATTACATATATATATATTTTCACTTCAAGCTAAAGTTTTAATACAAATAGCCTAGTCTAAAATTAACTGTATAGTCATATTGTACAAGTTATTATATCATAAATTTCCATGCCACTTCTGTTCTTATCTTTTATATGGTAGATATATAGTATGTTACGGAAGACCCGTAATTGCAATAATTTGACACATTGCGTGTCAAATCATACATTGAGATGAAACAGGAAAAACAAAATAGAAAGTGAACGTTGCATATACAATGTGTTAATAACAGCTTCATATTTAATTCGTGCATCAATCACTGGAACTATAAAGTGGACGTGTGAAATAGTATAGCTATAAACCAATTTGTTACAAATTATGACGCTTTTATATGCATTTTGAACGTAATGAGTTTGGCGTTTGAGCAGTCGATTGACGTTAATTTTATTTAATGTTTGTTAATCACGCAAAAACACTTGACCACGATTTATATAAATGGTTTAATCAAGAACGTAATTAAATGTAGTATTCAACATTGGTAGATTAATTATGTTGTTCACAAAGGCCAAATCCTTGGCAATGTTATCATGAAATTTTAAAAATTTCTTACATTTTTCTAAGAGTTGTTATCATACTTGTAACATACTTCCTTAAATAACTAATTCATAATAAATTGTAAGACATTTTATATATCAGTAAAACGGTTTAATGACCTTACAATGTACATATACAGACTAGTTTTTTAAACCTTTCTCCATTTCTATTACATATTGAAAAAAATTGCGTGCTACAATTATCTTATGATAGGTACTTAAAATCATATTAAATTCTGTAACACATAAAAGATTAAAACAAACGCAAATTAGTTTTAAGCATCCATTAACGGTCCTAAGGCGCCAAAACGGTGATAAATGATAGTTAAGAAACCTAGTTTTATAAAACAATCAACATTGCATGCCCATTTGACTTGTAAATTACTAATTCGTATGCCAGCAATCTATAATCGCTTAGCGTAATATCTTCAAGTTCATTATTGGATGTCATATATCATTTATCGTGTTAATACGCGTTTATAGTTGAATGGGTTGTGACGGAAGAATGTTATCTTTTGGTTTATTAATTGCTATGTAGCCACACGAATGTGTAGTTGATTGTACATTGTAAAGAACCTGTTGCTGTTATGAAGAAACACGTAATAAATATTAAGGCGGAATCGGTATGCATGAATGTATTTTGTTGTAATGTAAGTTTGAACTGCATATCCGCTACCAAGCCCGTGTCATTTTGGAAGGCGATTTATAAAAAAAGATGTGTTTGGCATTAAGATTTGTGTATTTTTATTTAAAACGTGTGAAATTTGAACGGGACTTGAATCTGCGCTTAATGGAAATCGTTTTAGCGTTCCAGCTTAGGGAGCCATACGCACTTAACATCGGCATTCTTATACAGAGTGTGGATGTCAAAAATAGAAAAATATTTTGCAGAGGCGCAACGTCTGCCTGTAACGCGACAGTTTCTGGGTTCGATCCCCAGTCGGAGAAGATTAATTTTTCTATTTCCATTTTCTTCGCTCTGGCAAACTAGGCAAAGCGCGGCGTTGAGTTCCGCCACTCAACACGCAATGCCTCGAAAATAGCGGAAAGCGGGGACGGATAAAAGCAGGGACTAAGCAACGGAGTGTCTTAACACTAGGTTCGTATGGTTCCTGCAGTTCCCCCTGCCTACCCTACCCATGTGCGGGATACAGCGTGAATCTAAAAAAAAAAAAAGAAAAAAAAATTGTTCGAACAAAGCAAATAATTAAATTAAATTATTTTGTATATAGCATTGAAATATTTTACCCTATAAGCAGCTTAGATTAAGGCCGCGCTGTCAGATATATGCTTCTGTTATATCGCATTTACAGACGGCGCTATATTATTAAAAAAAAGGTTATCCATTAGAAAAGATTCTCTGCCCAACCAAGTACATATGTAAACAATGAAACGTTTGTTCATAAGGGAATATGGTAATCAAGTGAAATACCTACTTTAACTTTAACTATAGCGAACGCATAAACGATTTTAGTATCAGATCTTCCCATAATTATGGCACTGTCAAGATAACAATGCATTAAGCACTATAATAAATTTAATTATATCTTTCGTCTTACAAAGCGCATTAAAATCCACATTTTAATTGAAACATAAAGAAAGTAGCACAAATTGTGTACGCAAAACAGTTATTTATATTTGTTTTGAAAAGTTTCCTTTTATATAGTCCAAATTCACTGCTATAGATATGCTTGTATAGAAAAAGATTAAAATTATTAAGACGAGTTCGTGTAATGATAAATGTTTGACCTGTCTGTAACTGATGTCGTGTCTATGAAGTTGTGATGTAAAATTACTTATAGCGGACAGATAGCTAATTATCATTAGTTAGTCTTCATGTATTAAATAGCATCTATGATTCTGAGTTAAAGGTCGTGGGTTTAATTTTTCCCAGGACAAAGATTTACATGATGAGCACAAATAATTGTGAAAAATTATTTTTTTACTGTTATACTCTGGTACAAATTCTACGTAATGTTTTTTTTTTTAATGTAACTTATGAGTAAAAAAAGAATAATTTAGAAGTTAAAAATACTCTTTTCTAGTTTATTATATCACGGCCTACATAAGTTTCAACGATCATCGTTATCGAAGTAATTTGACTTCATCAATCTGTAATTTATTCAAAAATATCATCAATTTCAAATCTTTAGTAGTTTTTTCGTTAATAAACAAACAAACATACACATATAATTGTCTTCTACATATAACATAATAGCTATTCTGTCCTTTTATTATATAAATATAAATTTTATTTTGTCGGCACTGTCAATAAAGTATTTAATTTTAATCGTTAAGCGGTATACAATATCTAGGTACAACAAAGTAGTGGCATAAAGGGAACGAATTAGATAGTGCTGGGTCTAAATCTATCAACACATTGAATTGATATCTACACGCATACAGACAGTTTACTTAAGTATTATCTTGTAGTTTAAACTGAAATTAATACTGTGTCTATTGATTGTGAAAAGGGCTGTAAAGTAACATGTATAATGAGGTTAGCAAATTGTATGTTCTTATGTATTTATTATATTTTATACTAGCTTTATCCTACTACTTTGTGCGGACGTTTAAGGAAAATAAGTTAATATGTATGTATAATTTAAGTTCAGGGTCTGACACAACGATAGTGGTTCGATTCCCATTCGGGGGAGTGAGAGGATTGTTTTCATTCCCTCCCATTCACACTCTCCGAACACAACGTCTCGGTTAGAAATAAAAGCTTTGCTTACCCTGCTTTATGCGCAACATAGATAAACTCTTAAAAAAAATTAAGTAAAAAATGTTCCTTAGGTTAGCGTTTTCAAGCAAACTCTTGAACTTTATAATAATAGTATAGAAATATCTAAGATGTCATCGAGTAGTTTAGATAATATAAATTATGTTTACATTCTATATCGATTATACAATCTCTCTATAGAGATGATAACAATAAAACAATTTTATAACAAGCGTATAAGGAATTTCGCGAAGCTCGTTAAGAACTAAAATAATAGGTTAAGTGGATAGTTTCTGGGTTCGAGAACTGGGCATGTTCAAATTGTATTTCTTTTCTTAGTACCTAATAAAATCCTTTTTAATTTCTTTTAAATAGATTGTGGCTGACTGTGATTATGGAAGCAGCACTTCATCTATAGAATCATAAAATCTTTGCAAAGACGCGCGACGCCGTGCATTTCTTAACTTAAGTAACGAAGGCGTAAATTGTTTATGACGTTTATGATATTAGGTAATACTACTATAAATACTAATATAAATAGACATGATGTTTTATTGATATGTTACTTATATAACTAGGTAAATATTTTATAAGTGCCACTTTTTAACATGAAAAATTATTTTTATGTATAATTTTCGCCTAGCTTCACGCTTTATCCCCCTCATAGCAGGGTAAGGAGAGGAAATTTAAAATTGCGATTAAAAATGCGATTGCTTATTGACTGGCAGAACTTAACGCCGCACTTGCCTAGTTTCCAGATGAAATAGAAATGAAATAATCCATCTACCCCGAGTGGGAATCGAATTCCCATACCGTCGCGTTTAAAGACAGACGCTTCTGCGCCACGGCGGTCCATAAAGGAGCTTATATTTTAATACTTGTTCTTGATACTAAATTCATTCGGAGTGTACACAAAATAAATGAAGGTAATATATATTATTATTATTATATTACATTATATTTAACCGTCTCGGGCATTACCTAATAAAAATTCAAAATAGAAATTCAAAAATGAATTTTAAAACCGTTCTTTCATCGCCTTCATTTCTCAGAATAAGAAATGAAGCTGCAATTCAATTATCTTGTAAGTTGCAAGCAACAAAATGTTAAAATTTTCTGATAGATTATAATAAAACAACAAAACGTTCTATCAGTTTAATAATAATTAAATTTATTTCAAAATGATATACCTATAACACAAAATGCCGGATGCGTTGCAAGCGTAGCTAAAGTCGTACAATAACAACTAATTTAGATCCAATATTAAATAAACAAGTAAATAAACTAAAAAGAATGAAAATGTACCTCTAGACACAAATTGTTACAAATCACGGCGGTGTATTTCAAAGCCGTAGAAAGTATGGTAGTTGACGTGCATTAACGTATACCGGTAACACTGCGATGCTTTTATTAAGATATGGAAGTAGTGCAGTTTTAATTTATTGCACTTGACTTATTCTTAGTTAACAGTTAGCTGGGATATTTATTGCGTTTAATATTTCCAGGAGCTCTTTATGGGATGGTTTATGCTAAGTTTGTGAGTTTAATGGTGTGATAATGAGACAGAGACTAATGGCGACTGTGAATAGACGTTTTATTTTAATTTTGTTAAGTTAGATAAAAAAAAAACTAATGCTTTTAAAGGTTTATTCATGTTAAAGCTTTTTTTCTAGTTCTTCTTTTAATTATATAAATAATCTCGTTTCTAGCAAAATATATACAACATGGATTGTATGAACTTTGATCCTTTATTACCTGTCATTAAAATATCATGACGAATTACGGCTCTATCTGTAATTTATATTACGAGTCAGTTTTACAGCTTGTGAACTGGGAAGTAGTTTGAATGAAGGGCGGGTCAATATAAATCAAAAGGACAATCCTACAAAAGGCTTTATATTAAATGTCTATTGACGTTTACAGCCAGCATGGTACGAACTCCGCCTATGACACGCTCGACTGCGTATACAATTTTACAACTACCAAACAGGTATTCCTCGGCTATCGGAATGCACTAGGAAATCAATTTAACACTGCACTTATATTTCTATGATAAATTTCATTTTCTATTTCATTTTTATTTTAAAATGCAAAAGTCTATTAAGCTTTTTGCTATAATAACCACACAAAGGCGCCGCAAACTTGCAGACGCTTGTATAATGCTTAGATTATAAAATAATAGACAAAGAATCGAAAGTAATTTTCAATAATGGAAACAAAAAATACTCTGTGACATAATAAAACGTTGCGACCATTATTCAAATTCACTCGTTCGCTATTGACTTTTAATTTCGGTGTGCAATAACCGGAGAGTGTCTGGCGGTCAAAAAGTTGTAACATAATAGTGACTTTCTTCATTAATAAAAAAGATATATTGCTTGCCAGTTAAAAAAGCTAACTCAATTTTCACGCTTGTCGTCAGGTACGGTCGGACCGCCCAGTCGGTATTAGATTTTTTTCTTTTTATCGACTCACTATTTTTTCTTCGCTACGAATTTTGCTTTCACCGTGTGTACTGTCTATTTGATGGGTAATTGACGAAAGTGATGTTGAAATTGTTTAATTGAATAATAAGGCATTGTAATATGTGAATGGGATTAAAATGAGATGATGTACTGGTGCAGAACCGTCGTGGCGCAGAGCGTCTACTTGTAAATGCGACGGTTTGTGGGTTCGATTTCCACTAGAGGAAGATGGAATTTTTATCCATTTTCTTCGCTCTGGTAACTAGGCAAAGCGCGGCGTTGAGTTTCCACTTCCAACATCCACCACTCAACACGCTATGCCTCGAAAAAGACGGAAAGCATGGACTAAGCAACGGAGTGTCTTAACACTAGGTTCCTATGGTTCCTGCACTTCCCACTGCCTACCCTGCCATGTTCGGGATAAAGCGTGAAGATAAAAAAATGTACTAGTATCTATGCTAACCTATTTAGATCTTAATATTTTAACGTGGAAATATTAGCGCTATGCAAATTCAATTAGTTACTGACGGGTCAATAGATTTTCTAGGCGATCGTTGAATCGACATGGAAGTTGATTTGCTGCATCGCCAACAAATGTGAAATTGCGGGAACTTATTTAAATATATTGATTTTAAATGTGTCAAGATTTAAAAGCAATCAGCATAAATACTCAGAGATTTGTTAACGTAATTTAAAATTTATTGACACAGATATAGTGTAATAAAATGACATTAATATAATTAAATAAAACCTCTTAAGATAAGATGGGAGCAAATATTGTAATTTACATAGAACTGCATGCTTTTTGCATATGTCATCTTTAAGACAGAAAAGAATTGATAAGAATCAAAATTTCGATAAAAAAATTATTTGAGTGACCATTGCCTTATCACTATGACAGCGTTGATTGATTTATGATAATAGATGTGCACTTAATATACAATATTCTAATTTCTATGTAAAGTCAATGACATGGACACAAATTGTTTCTGAAAAAAGTTTAATAATTAACAGTATTTACATTTGAATTCCTTTTATGAAAAAGTAACTAAAACTTGCCTCATGCTCAAACCCACTCGTTTATAGATATCGATTTAATCTCTTTAATTATTCGGTTATGACAAAAAAAGATAATCGAATAGTAGATAGTATCAAAATTAATCATCTCGTCTCTATTACGTAATGACACTATAATTGACATGACATGTGTCTGATTTTTTTCATTTTGTTTGATTGCTTAATACCGCCACCTATATAACGCAAGAAATAAAATAAGTAATGTTTATTCTTTTTTTATTTTATGATTTATTTTATTTTAGCATCACTCTTTATCCTGCTTATAGCAGGGTATTCAGAGGGAACTGCAGAAATCCTGGGAATCTAGTGTGACACTTTAAGGCGTTGCATGTTGAGTTTTGCGGAGTTCAACGCTGCGCCTGCCTAGTTGCCAGAGCGAAATTAAATAATTCATCTTCCTCGAGTGGACATTTAACCCACAAACCGTCGCGTTTACCGCTTATTGTTTTTAAGTGTTTATTATTTAAGACTGTTAAGTTAAGAGTAAGTGGGGAACGCAGTAAAACTTAAAAAACTGTTAATTTTATGAATAATATTTTTCATCGTGCATTCAGAAATATATAATTACATTAACTGAAAGTAATATTAGTGTTGAAAGAAAAATATTAAGGAAAATTAAAATGTTTCTAAAATACGTCTACTAATATATATCAAAGTAGTAAAATTATAAAATAGTAATAAGTTATTATATTTATATTATAACTTTAGAAATAAAGATACTTTACGGCTTTATGAAATAAACATTGACAGTTTATGTATTATTTAAAAAATAGAAACGTCAACTAACTACAGAATACTTAGGCGTATAAGCAATTAGTTTAAATAGTAGGCGAGTAAAAATATTAAATTGTGCCGATTATAGGTTTGCACACCTTAGTGATTATTATAAAAACCAGTGTCAGTTGTAACAACTATGTTTGAAATGCAACGCTTTTAAATGCTTATTTAACTTAACTGAATAGGTTGAAATTTGTTTCAAATGTAGCGCCTTTTAATGAAAAAATAAAACGAGGTATCCTTTGCGCCAATTTTTACCTCTGTAGTATGTTAAATTTCTTTAATATATATTTTTTTAATTTATAATATATAATTAAAAGGTCATATGCAAATCTTTGCGTGAACAGAATATTCGTGTAGTAGCAATGTGGGCGATGAGTTTCTGGAATCAACACGCAATGTTTAATTTTGAGGGAAAAACGGAAACTGGAATGTCATAACACTGGCCTTACTTTTCTTGCCTTTGCACAGTGAGTATAATGCAACTTTTCATACGTTTAAAAGATATTTAGTGTTGACCGGTAAATAGGAAATATTTGGTTTTTTTCTCAATTTTTTATTAAAATTAGTGTTGAACCGTAAACAAAAAAAAACATTTATATGTATTTTTTTAATGTTCTATTGAACTAGTGTTCTCTCGTAAATAAAAAAAAAACATTGATATAGGTTTCTTTTAATTTTGTATTGAAACAAGTGCTAAACGGTAAATATTTTTTTATATTGAAACTAGAGTTGTACGATAAATAAAAAAAAGCATTTATATTGATTTCTTTTAATTTTCTATTAAAACTAGTGCTGTACGGTATACAAGACACATTTTGTTCGATTTTTTTTTCAATTTTCTATTAAAACTATTAAATGGACGAGGCAACCCTGGTGACGGGCGCAAGTGAAGGCCGACCAGAGGCCGGTCGCTGACCGCGCTATTTATACGCGTATAGAGCAACACCAGTCAGAGGCTTAGGAGGCGTGTCGTTCTTACTATAGTATCCATTTCATGAATATTGCTAATTGAAATGTAAAATCATGTATACCTATTTGTATTGCCAGAGTAATATCGGCGCAATAAAGCGCATTGTTATATGGTCTCTGTGTTGGCAATTATAGTTGAATTGTGAAACATTTCTAACTATAGCTAATAAAATTTATATCGATGCATGAGATGTAACTTAGTTTTTATTAACATATCTTTCGTTTTTATGAGGCAATATTAAAATAGAAAATTATTCGGTTATATTAGCAATTTTATTCAATGGCTTTAGTAAATTTATTTGAAAACATTAATTAAAATAATAAAATTGTACATAGTTTTCGTTAATTGAAATTCTCTAACTAGTAGTTTGTCTGTGCCCTGTCTAATAACTCGTCAATGATCAGATATCCATCAGCGCTGGCGCTAGGTGTCTTCACAAAGAGTAAAATTACGGCAGAAGTGTCATCGCAATTGAACCCTTCATAATTAATTATGTAAAAACTTAATAAGCTTGAATGAAATCTAATTATTTTGTTTACGAGAGTTTAGAACTTTTTACAAAGATGTTAAAAAAATGTTTTCTAAATTGTTATATATCTATTATATAAAACAAATGCTTCAATTATATTAAGTATTGAAGTTAAAGTATTGACATTTTTCAATACCTAATAATATAGGCTCGTATACGTACATACCACGGATGCAGCTTCGAATATGACAATTCTTACTTACTTACTTATAACTTAAATTTCCCAATTCTCATTTAAGCTATTAAATAAATAATGTATCAACATGACGTGTAAACAAAGTACTTGTTCAAAATCATAATACATCATACCACTTCTAACATCCCAAACGCTGATCACGTTCCTTTTATTAAATGCCTGTTAGGCACACGTTTGTTGGTTGATTTATGTTTTAAGCTTTATTTTACTTTATTATACATCAGCAAGCTCTAATTACTTGTGTTAAGAAACGAGATTAAGCTAAGATACCTGTAATTACTGTACTAATTCAGTTTGGTAGTGTATTTCATTGCCATCCATTAGAGGCGTTCTAAATGAATGTAACACGGTAACATTGGAAATTGAATTTCTTGAAACAGTCTCTGTTTTCTGCTATTAGGTTGTTTAAATGTAATAAAATAGGTTGTTATTTGTTTTTTTCTTTTAATTATCTTTAAATTATCTCTTTTTTTTTGTTTGTTGGAACGTGCTAATCTCATGAACTATTTAGCCATGTTTGATTGAAATTTTAAGCTATTATATTAAGATAATCGTTACAATGTAGCTCGCTGTTCCTCAAGTAAGAGTAATCCCAGGAAATTATGTTAAGCAAAACTATTAATTATTTCAATGTGACCATTGGAGCGGAGTCGGAGTCAATGTTGAAAGTAAAAGTTAGTGTTTTTATAAAACGTAAGGTAAAACAGAAATTGAAACTACTTTTGTATGACATGAAACCAATTATATTAAAACTTATTTAATTAATATTTATAATGTGTATTCTAAGAAATGTGTAAATATGAAACTAGTGATTTGAACTTGGATAAATTATTAATTTATCTATATTACCACTAAACCTATAGGCTTCAAACAAATTAGTTCAACAGAAAAAATAAACAGCTAAAAACTCGTTACGTTTTGCACCTGGTTAAAACAATTTCTAACGTCCGTTACAAGAGACTAAGTCTATGATGTTATTACAACATTAAATAAAAGTGACTACATACCAACTGTGCTTACAATAGCACTTCTCTTGCCAGTTTACTTTACAGTGCCAATATGAAAGTTTTTACACCATTTTTCGTAAACTGTGCAATGACAAATGTATTTAAAACGTTAATTTGGTTTCTCATATTTTATTTTCTACTTAAAGGTATGCTAATTAAATTAATTTAAAGGTTGACGTGACGTAGTGCAAACGGGAGGATCATAGATAAAACAGTGTAAGATATGACATTGGGTTCTGAAAGCTTCCCCAATCTACCATTAAGCTTAGTCCTACAAATAGCAGAGATGCTTTATTCAAGAATATTTACAATATAATATTTGATGTAGAAAACGTTTCTCATGGGAATGTGCTTAATATTTTCTTATCATATTCAAGATAGCCACAAACAGACAAAGAAAAATTATTTGTGGTTAAGTCCACCCTGTAAAAACATTATGATAATTTTACATTGTAAATCATCGTGAAGCAGTGGTGTGAAGTGGTTAATGCAAGCAAGATGATGTTGTCGGTTCAAATCTCATAGAGGGTAATAAATTGCTTCCATTTCTCCGCTATCGCTAGATTAGGAGAACAATGTATCTAATAATATTTTTCTATATGAAGAAAATAAGGTATTTTTTTTAATTGTAATGAATATTTTAAAATGTATATTATTGATCTGTAATAATTATCGCAAAAAAGCTTTTGTTCTAAACAATTTATCATTTTTTTATTTAAATAAAAAAATGTATTTCTTTTAATCGATAATTTTGGTTATAATATGTTTCATGATTATATGCCAAATATGACAGTAGTATAAAAAGTTCTTACCCATTAAACTATTGAAGTTTAATTTAGGGTGTGAGAACTTTTTTTACTACATACATACATACCTACATACATACATACATACATACATACATACATACATACATACATGCATACATACATACATACATACATACATACATACATACATACATACATACATACATACATACATACATACATACTTACTTGAAGCACACCATAAATATATATAGTTAATATTCAATCATTACGTGTTTATCTCATCTAAAACGTTTCTTATCTTGTGTAATTTAATAATATTATTGAATATAAATCAATTACAGTGTTATTTTATCTTAATTATACACAACTGAGTTAAAACAAGCTAAGCGATTTATTAGCTCTGCGTTTACTGTCAAGCTTTATTCTTGGGAAACTTGGCAATTTTTATAATTAAGACATTTTTAAAACGTCTCTCAAATAATCATCGTAATTACAATTTTATGCGGACGTTTCGTGAGGATAATTGTATATTTTGTAGTTAAAATTCGCTCCACAAACACTAGCGTTAATTGAAGATATTTTTGTTTAACCAAATAAAATCAGTGTCTCTTTGAATGGAGACTTTCAAAAGTACTTAAATAACGCAGTGAAATACGAAACCGCGTCTATTGGAATCTGTCCAAACGCTCGACACGTGATGAAAATCGCATGGCTTAGTGGTCAAAGCGGGTTCGAATTCCGCTGCATTCAAATTTCTGAATATTTTATTTATTCCATCCTTAGTGTGAATTAACACTTTAAATCGTAAAAATTTTTGAAATGTGATTTAAATCCAATATTTGTCCTGATAGCCGAGTAGTTGACATTTGACTGACAGCTGAGAATATTTAAATAGGTAGTAGGTATAACGTGGATATTTTCTTAGTCAATTAGACAGGGTTGGCTTTCATCACATTTTTTTTAAAAAACACCTTTTAATACCCGCTTATGTCTTAAAACGTTCCTATACACATAAAGATATTCATCAATTGACATCGTCAAGAATAAGCTTTAATGAGAAGTGCTTGTATAGTGTTCTCGTCAGGACTATTTTTAGTGCAGATTAAATTCGATCCATTAATTAATATGCGTAGAATATGCTAACTAAGTTCAAGGGCGACTTCGGTTAATGTGATCTTTGGTTTAATGATATCCAATTAAGAAGTCCGCTTTATAATCTTTAAACGGGACTAACGGTAAATATGTGATAAACGTTTTTTTAATTGTAATGTAAAATATTTTTTATTTCTTCTGAATATAAAATTATATGAAGGTTATCTTTATATATGTTTGGTACATATAAATTATCGCTTAAAATACCGCTTAAAAGTCGTTCTAAATAATTTAGCAAGCATTCTACTATAAATATTCTAAACCGAATGTGAACTTTTTGATTTGTTTCGTACAAACGTCAAAACTTTCTCATGTTTATCACAATTACACAATTTTTAAATTACTTCGATGACCCGTCGCGTAAAATATATACGAGTACATGTAAGCGGTGAAATTTGTAATGCGGCATTATTTAAAGTCTCATGGGCCATTGTTTATTGTAATAAAAATAATTATACAGTTTAAAATTGAATCTTGTGGAAAGGGGGCCATTTTCTTTGTAGTGAAATTATTAGAATGAACTTTGCAGGCGTGTGGTTACTCTTCATTGTAATTTCATGAAATAGTCGGGTATAAAATATGGATTGCCTCGGCGAGAAAAATCAATTTTGTATCAGCTTTCGTGTCGATTCATTGCATAACTTGGTTATAGTTATTAATAAGCTAGATATATATAAAAATTAGAAATCTCTATGTATTGTTTTTTTGTTACTTGAGGTGTTATATGTAATTGAAGTCGGGGTTTAATTAATTTTTATTAAAAAGAATCCTAGCAGTATTTAAATGAAAGAAATACATACTTCTAGGTTTTCTCGTCTCTTTAGGTACCGAGGCAAAATATTCATATAAACATTTGTTTAATAAGTTTAACAACTTATATACCTAAAATGTTTCGATATTCTTTGAACATCAACGTGTTTTTTTTTTAGCTTCACGCTTTATCTCGCACATGACAGGGTAGTTAGATGGAACTGCAGGATCCATATGAACCTAGTGTTAAGATACTCCGTTGCTTAGTCCCTGCTTTTTCTGTCCCCTGTCCGTTCACCTCATTTTTTTTTATTTTGACATTGTAAGCTATGACTGTGTGTAAGAACATTGAGTAGTTGCATTAAGCTCATATGTTGCAATAAGTTGCACAAAGTGTCAAATTCAGAAACGGAGTGATAGATTTTACTTGTGTTTACAATTTATATTATACTATTACTATATGAAAGATATTGTAATAATAATGACTCTTAACTATACACCCGTAGTAAAGAAGAAAACAAGAAAAAGAAAATAATGTACAAAAGAGACATGCAAGAGGCGACCTTATCGCTAAAGTAGCGATCTCTTCCAGACCACCTTAAAGTACAGAACATAGAGAAGAGAAGATGGGTGGGGGATGGAAAAAAAAAACATACATTAATAATAAACATATATTTTTTTTTTTTAGCTTCACGCTTTTATCCCGCACATGGCAGGGTAGGCAGAGGGAACTGCAGGGACCATACGAACCTAGTGTTAAGACACTCCGTTACTTAGTCCCTGCTTACTTCGTCCCCGCTTTCCGCCGTTTTCGAAGCATTGCGTGTTGAGTGGCGGAACTCAACGCCGCGCTTTGCCTTAGTTGCCAGAGCGAAGAAAATGGAAATAGAAAAATCCATCTTCTCCGACTGGGGATCGAACCCAGAAACCGTCGCGTTAGTCGCGTTACAGGCAGACGTTGTGCCTCTGCGCCACGACGGTATTATATTAATAATAAACAAATATATATTCAATAAATTACAATATATTCGAATAATAAAATTGTTTAAAAAATCTAATATAAAGAAGTAAATTGTGAATTGTTAGATTCAATAATCTTATCTTATCTTAGCGGTAAATCCACAACATGCTCAAATGCGCTACATGATCAAAATGATTTGAATTCGATATAAAATATTCAAATAATTATGGACATGGGCAAAGAACAGGTGAGACTTTTTATATTTAAAAAAATTGTTGGTTTCTGCCTAATGAAATTAACAAATAAACATTACAGCGTGTCTTACTAGCGTGTTGAGATTATGCGAAACTAACGGATAATCCGTAATAATTGTAAGTCCGTATCCATAACCGAAACGGATATTGTATTTTTCCTATATCCATATCCGTGTCTTTAAACAAATCTGCGATACAACACTACTACACAATTTTTATAAAACCTAGCATCTACCTACTTATAATTTCGAATTTTATTAAACTTTAATGATTACTCGAAGATTAATAATTTTCATTATTTTAACGAACAGGTGACTTCAATTACATATTAAATTGTGTATTTGTAGTTGTTTTTTATATATTTTGAATTACAAAAGGTCTATAATAATTAATTTTGTAATTCAAAATATATAAAAAACCAAAGCCGTTGTGTTGAGGGCCGTCGTGGTGCAGAGGCGTAAGCGTCTGCCTGTAAAAGCGACGGTTTGTAAGTTCGATTCCCACTCGGGGCAGATGAATTTTTCTATTTCCATTTTCTTCGCTCTGGAAACTAGGTACAGCACGGCGTTGAGTTCCGCCACTCATCACGCAATGTCACGAAAAAAGGCGGAAAGTAGGGACGGAGAAAGCAGGAACTAAGCAACGGAGTGTCTTAACAGTAGGTTCATATTTCCTGCAGTTCCTCTGCCTACCCTGCAATATGCGGTATAAAGCGTGTTATAATATTTACCTGCGTAAAATATATGCAAGTAGTTTAATTAATAATTATTGCCATCGCTACCTATTTTTATTTACTAATAGATATAACTGACATACCTATAGATAGAAATTGCTCATAGAAAGATAGACAAATAAGCTTGTGGCTTGACACTTTGTTCTCTTCTTTCCTATATAATCTTCTTTCCTATATATGAGTTGCGATGAGTTCTATTAATACAGAAAATAACTCACATCTATACTTTGTAGTTTTGCTTAATCGTAGTATGATCTCCACTTGGGGATCAAACTACGATTAAGCAAAATGTGGACAGTTTCCTATAATAAATACGTTTTTGGTTCGATTACTATAAGGGGAGAATAAGCTATTTATTTTCTGGTAATAAGACTAAGCACAGCGTTGAGATCCTCTATTCCTCACGCAATATGTTGTGACGTGACGGACATGTGGGTTCTATTCCCACTCGGGGAAAATGAATTTTTTCGTTTCCATTTGTTTCGCTCTAGCAACTAACTAGGCAAAGTGTGGTTTTAAGTTTCACCACTTAAAACGCAATGTCCGAAAAAAGGCTGACAACTAAGGAACGGAGTCTCTTAGTACTAAGTTTCCCCTGCCTACTTTGCTATATGCAGGATTTCGCCTGAAAATAAAAGGAAACTGTTATCTTGCGACCTTTATTAAAATCGAACGCAGCTTAAAAATTTTGTAATAACTACTTAAATGACATATCCCAAACTCGAAATTGCCGGTTTTATATTAGGTACTTCAAATTCTACATACCTACGTACTAGAACAACTATTCTCTGGACGTATGCAAATATCGCTCTGAAAAGTTTACGATTTGAAAGCGGCGTATTCTATTTGAATGGTAAATAAGATTTATGCATATTGAGAAATGAAATTCTGTTCCACAAGTGGCCCATTATTGTTATATTCCTACCTATCAGTAAGTCATATAGATTCAATTCGATTTCAGCGTAGTTACATGTATATATATATATATATATATATATATATATATATATATATATATATATATATATATATATATATATATATATATATATATATATATATATATATATATATATATATATATATATATATATATATATATATATATATATATAAGTGTGTGTGTATGTGTATGTGTTTCTTTTTATCTATATACTATTGTCATTATTTGGTTATACCTAATAATACCTCGGGGAGTGTGGTGTAGAGTGTTCAAAGAATCTTCTAACTAACGACACGTACTAGCGACAAATTATTTATGATGAAACAATTCTATATCTTCTAAGCTCGGTATTTGAACTTAAATCATCATTAAGCTTAGTAACACAGTTGTGCAAGTTATCCATTAATCAATGAGGCCTTGATTAAGTATATTACATCACGATCCACCGTGTGGTTGTAGTCTGTCGACGGAAACGTGAGTAACGTCTAGTTTACAATAAAATGAAAGAGTTTTCACTATCGTTCGCGTTCGCTATCATTTGAAAGTAATTTTCTCTTTAACTTAATTATGGCTGTCGTAAATTTAAGTTTATACTTATATTTTATAACCACTTTATGATGAAGCAAATAATTTGTTTGTTAATTGATTTTTTTTAATTATTTTAATAAAATATATTTTATTTGACGGCTAGAGTAGTATAATTGAAATACGGAAATGCTAACTAAGGTAATGAGGACCGTTGTGGCGTAACGTCTGCCTGTAACGCGACGGTTTCTGGGTTCGATCCCCAGTCGAGGAAGGCGGAAAGCGAGGACGGAGAAAGCAGGGACTAAGCAACGGAGTGTCTTAACACTAGGTTCCCACAGTCCCTGCAGTTCCCTCTGCCTACTCTGCCATGTGCGGGATAAAGCGTGAAAAAAAAAAGAAATGCTAACAGGATATCGCGACAGGAAGAAATTATCATAATTTTGACTGCATAAACCTAAAATGTGTAAAAAGTAGAAATTGTGTCTACTTAAATAATATATATTTCAGATTATTATATGAGTCCATACTAATGACAGAATAATACTTAAATAAAACATAGAAAATTTTGAACACAGCAGGATGTGAGCCCGTAACTCATGAAAACCTCCCAATCGCTATGATCTCTGAGCCGTGCTATCTTTATATCGCGGCGTCCTCTTTTATCCTTATTATGTAGTTTGATACTTGAAATTATCGAATTTCGCTTGTGAAAAACACAAAAAAACATTATACACGCGGTATTCACAAGGAATTCAGTGTTCTGTATACATAACAGAATAATTTATGCTATTATATCAATGAAAGATATGTTTGAGGACGGAGGCAAGCTACAATGAAAGCTTCATATAATGCCTCTCGATTTACAAAGGACGTGTGTCGTGTGGTTAGTATTATTCTCAATAAAAGTTGCCAATATCAATAAAATGCATAAACAGTTATTTATACGATTTCTTATACAGGATTTAAGAACACGCAAACTTACAATACCCATTTATAGTGACTTTGGCTTAGTAACATTTGTCACAGGATTAATTTGAGATATTTTTTGCTTGCTTTTGTCACCGTATGTGAATAATCATTTTATTACGGAATATACTATAATATTTGTAAATTTAATTTAAATTATGAATTTTCTCGCTTTCACGTTAGAGTATTAACGTCTGACTGGAATCGAGATGTTTGAAGATTCGTTCATTTAGAAAAATATTACTTTTTTATTTTAGCTCTAGTAAGACAAAACTAAATACCTACCTCAAATTCAGGTAGAAAGTGCAGGACAAAGTGTTTTGACACTTCTTTCCAACGCTGAAAATATATTCATAATATTTATAACTTAAACTTTAAATAGATAAACAAAAAAAACTGTTTGTAATTAGTCCTTCGTTCATATTTACTAATTATAGTAATAATAATATTTTTTAAAATAAAAGAGACTAGTATATTATACCTGCAATGATCATAGATAGTGTTGAAAGGAACAAAATCCTCGCAAATTACTCAGCTCTGGCACTACCTGCACTTCCTGACTAAGATTAATTCTATTGAAGTTGCAAATAACGAGCAGTCAATACTTTTGTTGGAGCTTATCACAGGAGATATCGCACAGTGATGCTATTATGGCGACGAGCGTTCAGAAATTGATGCATTATTACAAAATAGGTACTTTAGATATATCTAACAAGTCATATATACATCAACATATTATTGAAGAATATTTGTACTAAATATGGGTGGTCTAGAATAAATTAATTATAAACACCTAAGAAAATTATGTAAAAATATATCAACAGCCTCTTAATTTATCTTACGATTTCACGTAATTTTATATTTATACTTTTTCAGCTTCATATTTTATTCCGCATATAAGGGGATAAACGGAGAGAATCATAGGAATTGGGAGAACTTAATGTTAAGACACTCGGTTCTTCCATTCCTTTCTTTCAAAATAAACTATGATGTCAACTAATAATGTTTCAAAATATGGTCACCTCAATATACCTAGCTATATATGATTTTTGAGAAAAAATAGAAATTAAAAACGTAGAATCTCGAACTTACATAAAGGGATTTTCTCACACAACCTTTTATTTTGTTACATAATATAATTAATTATTGTTCCATTCCACGCTCTTGTTTCTTATGCTGACGGTACTCTGTGGGGGGTGTGAATGCATTTATATGTAGGTACATACATACTACATTTATCAGATGCGCCTGCGGTAAATAGTTAGTATTTATAGTTCAACTCAAGCATTTATTGAACATGAATAATGATTATGCAATTGAGATATAAATTAAATACCAACGTCTAATTCATATCACTTCATATATGGTTATCATAAAATTATATTTTTTAATAGATTGTATGTCGCAGTAAGCAAAAAGTTTAAAAAGAACCTCTTCTATAATATATGACATTATATAAAAGGTTATTTTTTGAATTTATTAAGTAATTATGTATTATTAGTAATTTTTTTTATTTTAGTTTTTGGTGGACTTGTAAAGCACAGTAGCAAGTTCTCTAATTCTTGTCTTATTTTTATTTATGCCAAAGTGAAAAAAGGGAAATGAAAAAATTCCATCTACCCTGAGTGGAAATTGAACTCACAAACCGTAGCAGAATAAAGCGTGAAGCTAATAGATAAAAAATATAATAAACCATTAATATTAAATATAACGACTTATTGGTAAGTAATTTTATTAATTTATGATTTATAAGACATCGCCAGGCAAACGTGCATTTAACCTATAAATAAATCAATTTCAAATAACAGCTAATATAATATAGCACGCATTTTCCATGTTGGGCTGTGTAGATAAGCTGGGCAGTCTACGGCTAGGGCGACAGTTTGGCGTCATTATTCCTATTTTGTCCACGTCAGACCCACTCGCTATAAATCTTACTTAAAGTAGCTCTCTTCCACTATGTTTATGATTAATTTGAACGTTTATGTTTTTATAAACGGGAAAGTTTAAGAACTCGGGGAAGATGGATTTTTCTATTTCCATTTACTTCGCTCTGGAAACTAGGCAAATTCGCCAGTATAACTACGACTATGTGTAAATGAGTTATTAAATTGTATATAAAGTCACGTTTAGTACTTTTATTTTTTTTACTAGATTCACGCTTTATCTCGCATATTGCAGGGAAGGCAGAGGGAACTGCAGGAATCATGTGAACCTAGTGACACTCCGTTGCTTAGTCCCTGCTTTCTTCGTCCCCGCTTTCCGCCTAAATCCTTTTATATTAATTTATAGTATTATAATAAATAATTCCTTAAAACCATATAGTACGAAATAAAAAAAAACCTTTGCAATTCATCGTATTTCAAACAGATTTTTTTATTTATAAAATAAAAATTATACTTCACTCTCATATCGAGTCGTTTCTTGATCTTGCTTTTATTACCACTTTATTATTATAAATCAATTTAATCTACAGTGTGATGATCCTAGTCTAATGAATCCTAGGTAAAGGGATCACCCGTTGCCTAGGATTAGTTCGCGTGCTTAGAGAACTGTTAACATCAGTCAAGTCATCAGACAATGAAGCCTACTCAATTTATATGTAAATATAGTAGCAGTACAGCAGCTACACGATATTCCTCGTGCCCGACTTCTAAATACCGTTATCTATTCATAATAATGGGTAAATTAAACAATGATAACCTATTAACTTCTAGAGTGTGTGTTTTTATATTTTTGAATGAAAAAGGACCATACAATAATCTCTTAAATTTTTTTACTGACAAATAAATACTGATATAGTATATCGGTATTAATTGAGGACCGTCGTGGCGCAGAGGCGTAGCGTCTGCCTGTGAATGCGACGGTTTGTGGGCTCGATTCTCACTCGGGGAAGATAAGTTTTTCTATTTACAATTCCTTCGCTTTGGCAACTAAACAAAGCGCAGCGTTGAGTTCCGCCATTTAACATGCAATGCCTCGTAAAAGCGGAAATCAGGAAACAGAATGTCTTAACACTAGTTTCCTATGGTTCCAGCGTTGCCCTCTGCCTACTCTGACATGAGCGGAATAAAGCGTGAAAAGGAAAAACTAAAACTATCTGCCTTCGCGGTTTGTTTAAGTTGTATGTAGTCGTTATAATATACTTCCTTAAAATTAAGATTTGTAATATACAATTTCAATCGGCATTGATAACCATTGTGTCCCATTCGGGCGACCACTAATGATAGCGAGTACTGGGATTTATTCCTTTATCGAGCAGATTGCGTTTCATTATGCAAGGGACGATTGAATATATTAGTGCCGTATTGGGCTCGACAGAGAAATTCAATAATTCTAACCTCCATTATAATTTATAGGCAACGAAATATTTAACTTAAAACCATTTTTTTAAATTATAAACAAATATATGTATATTCATATTATCAGGAGATATAGTCTTAAATCTTAAATTTATTTGGGAGATGCTCCTAGTTCCAAAAAGACAAGGTAGTGAAGTAAAACTTATTTACAATAAAATTTTACATCAATTTGTAACTAAATTAAGATATTTATGCGAAATGATAAGTTTTTGCTTCAATATTCACCTCTTCTAAAGTGTATTGTACAAATGATATCACCAAAAAAAGTAATAACACACCAGACGTCCGCATAGTAATTTTTTTGAAAGTTGCCATAATGATCGTAACTGGCTGGATTCGAGAGAAATTCCATTATATACGTAATTTGTCTTAATGTCACTTAAATTGCGTCAGTCGTACTTATTAATAACAATACTTACTATACAAAAAGATCTAAATTTGTACATTAATATATTAGTAATTACATGAAATATCCACTTTATTTATAAGGCACAATTTTTTTTAGCTTCACGCTTTATCCCGTACATGGCAGGGTAGGCAGACGGAACTGCAGGAACTATTGGAACTTAGTGTTAAGATACTCCGTTTGCTTAGTCCCTGCTTTCCCTTCCTACTAAGATACAAATAAAACGTTTAAGTTATATTTAAATGTACTAAATTATACTTTAATTAAAACCACTACTTTATATCTGCAATATAATTTTTGTCATAAAAAATTTTAACATTATTTTAGTTATTTACTTCGTTAAGTATATTTTACAACGACCTTTAATATTATAAATAGTAAAAAATATAAATCTTATCCCACGGTGTGGTAATTCCATAGAAGTTATGTTGAACGCGTTATTTTATGGGTGTCCTGCATGTTTCTTTACCGTGCTGTTTTTGCAATAAATCTCCTGTGAATTAGCCTTACGAGGCTTGTACGCAAAAAGTGAACATTTTGGACTTGTGTGAGAGGTTATATTATTTATTTATTTTTATATAAATATTTTCTGTATAAGTATTTTTTTCTATCGCAAGTTTGGATTAACACTTTAAAAATGATAAAAATAAATTAATAACAAAAAAATAATTTAATTCATAACGTAGTAGTATTATAACTAATGCCATAATGATAAGAAACTGCTTGAAAACCTCAAAGAGGATATCAACTAAGAAATAAGTAAGAAAAGAAGTATGTGGTTAGGTTATCAATTTGAGACGGTATATTAAACTCGTTAGTAAATGAATTTTAATTAAATTCCTCTAATTATTTAGAGTACATGTAATCAATTAAACGAGATCGACTAATTACGTTCAATTGAGCTATTATATTATTAACATTGTTGAATGCAAGCTCAGGAGTAGAAATTAAGTAGAAAATGCAGTAACTAAATAATTCAGTTACTACCTGTTCAGTAACAAATAATTCAAATATAATGTATGCATATTATACCTACCTATATCATTTATTATTACGCTGTAATAATTACTTTTTTTATGCAAAATTGTCATATTTTTGCAATTAGTAATGACAATATTCATTTCTTTGATACATTGCATGACAAATGATATGCCTGTGTTTAATACTTGTTGATTTAAGTCGGCTAATTAGTTAATAAATTACTGTCACGATATGCTTTTATATACACAATTATAGACGTAGAATGAGCATAAAATTTTAACAGTACATTGTATTGTGTTGAAGCTCTTAAGCATGCGTTTAGGAAGAGGAGTACCTAGGAAGTCCGTGTCTATCCTTAATAGTTTAAGGACTTCAGAATTAATAAATTTTGAAAAAAAAAACTTTTTTATGAAAATAGCAGTTAAAGTCAAGAATGTTAGATATTATTTTTACTAAACTTCACCACCGTAGTGCAGAGGCATAGCGTCACCTGTAAAAGAAACGATTTGTGGATTCGATTCCTAATGCGGAAAATAAATGAATATGTATTAATTGTCTTCGCTCTGATAACAAGGCAAAAAGCAAGGCGTTGAATTCCACCACACAAGACGTAATGCCTTGGAAGGTTAAAAGGAGCGTCTTATGACAGGTTCCTTCTGGCTACGGTTTACTCTGCCTACACTTATATGTCTTCTGTTACATATGGCAGTAATAATGTTTGATATGTCATACTCAATTCTAATTAAAATAATTATCATTTAAGAATAAAACGTTAATTTCACTCTTAGCAGGATAGGCAGAGCGAACCGAAGAAACAGTGGGAGCCTATATTACAACCTCATATATACTATCACGTCACTACGTAGACGTAGCTAACTCCAAAGATTTTATTAAGTAACTTATAAGATTTCCTGCTTACACTGCTTTAAAACTTATAAGTATCTATACCATTCTATTCTATGTAATAATATAAACTTAAAGTATTTGTTTGTTATAGTATTAATAATAGAGTCTCAGATATTTCTGGTTCGAATGGAAAAAAATCTAAAGTCAATCAAGCCCATATACCAAGGAAATATATCTATAAGCTATATTAATTCACAGCATTTTGATGTAAACTACAGCTATTTGCTAAAAAAATAAGATAGAGATATTTTTAATAACATAATTATAAAGGTACAACTAATCTTCGAATACATTTTATAAACACATCAAACAAATTTACATACAAATTGGAAATAAAATTTCTCCAGTAGTTACTAGTTACAACTCCTGTGTAAGCGTTTTAGTAAGAGCCCATCGCTGGCACGCTTTACTATGACATAACCATAATTTTCAATTCCACGCGGAACCGTCCAATTGAATCCGTTTACGGTAAAAGCGTAACCGATTAATAAATAATTTTCTATCTAAATATATCTTATCTAACATTTGAAGACTGTTATAGCGCAGTAGATATACAATGTGCATATAAAAGTAACATAGCTCACTTTAATAATAAAATTGTGAAGGTCCTATATAAAATGTGCTTTTTTATGTCATCACGCTCTGTCCCGGTTTGTGTTTTAATTTTACTTTTTTTTATTTTGTCTAAGTTTAGTTCAAGAAAACTAGAATGAATGAATTTGATAAGTCTTGCTAGTTACGAATATAATTAAATATTATAGATTCATAAAATAAAAAAATAATAATTCATTCAAGTAACTATCTCAGTGTCTTAAAGCGAAAGTCTGAACAATATATTGCCAGTAAGTAATCATTCCCTCCCGTATGTAAATATATGAGCAAAACGTGGCTGCAAACTCTGTATCTCATAAGACTCGTGATGCAGAGTAGAAGAAATGATAAGCATAGCCGATCTGGTCAAGTTCAAAGGAATCTATGTACAGGCATCTCTGATCAGATCAGATAAATTCTCATGGAGATCTCTTAAGGGATTCTGGACTTCAAAATAATGGCATAATAATCATGTCACTAACTTATTATATACTAGCGGACGCCCGCGGCTCTAACCGCGTAGGTCTCGGTTACCGTTCCAAAAGCCTATTCAAGAAAAACACGATCAGCAAAATGATTCCTAGGTCAATTCAAAGACATCGACATTAACATCAACGACGACAGTCATCACCCGCAGGCTGCACAGACTGTCTTTCAGTGGATTGGTGGTGGTGGTGCAGTAGAAATCGTAATATTTTATTTTCACCATAACTTCGAAACAAAGTGTCCAATTTTAATCATTTAAAGACCAAATATGGTTGTTGTGCCTCACTCAACAAAGATAGATATAATGTGTCGCTGACCTTTTTATAGATATTTATAAGATCTACAATTAATTAAAACATTTTATGATTCTATCTTTTATAGTTTAGGCAGCGTACGCAAAATAAGGAACTTTTCTTGTTGATTTTTACAGCTTCTTCCTGAAAAAGCCAATTTTTTTTCCCTATTTTTTCCAAAATAAAACATAGCTTATATTATTCGTGGATAATGTAGCTTAAAAATGGTGAAAACATTTTTAAACTCGGTCCAGTAATTTTTTAGCCTATTCGTTACAACCAAACAAAGTTTTATAATTTTTACTATAAATCATTGACTCTTCTGTTTTTTATATTACAACAATTTTATAAAGGAAAATTTTAATTCATATATTTTTTTACCATGTCATAACTTTAATAAAATTGATGAGCGGCCAGATATTTAAATTTTGTTTTTGTCTAAATGATTAATGTAAATTTATGAATCAGTAGCAATAAGCCAGATTAATGAAACTTTTTGTGTGTCATAAATAAATAGCTATACATATTTGTATTAGAGGCGTCCGGTAGTGATTTTTTCTGGATGATGTCGTAATTAGATATAAAGAGAAATAATTAATTTTTAAATAGGTATGTTTGAAAATAAATAAATACTATAACAACATAGCATTTTTTCATGTAAATTAGTTAATTTCTTTGTTTTTTATTAAATATTTATATTATTTTAAAAAAACTATGTAGGTAAAGACGCCATTACCATCATCATCTAACTGTGAACTCTATGATTTTGGGTTCGATGTTTCACAGCCTAGAATATTTAATGTCTACCCATACAGAGCACCTAAAACTAAGTTCTCTTCCTCTATTCCGATTTAACTGGGATAAAACGTACCGCTTAAAAAAATTTGCAGTAATAAGTTACGATGGAGTACTGTTATTTCTCGACATTGAATGATGCGTTATTGTTTGTATTTTGGTAATTATTTCAAATGTCCTCGTGAAAAATGTGTGTAATTTATAACTCGTAATGTATAGTATTAAGTAACTGTTAAAATATTGACCTAAAATATTAGTTGCGTTTCTATACCAAAAAAAATTTTAAACAATCTTATATTTTGGATCTTTATTATTATAGTACAATTAGAAAGTTTATATGGTCAGATGTCTCAGGAAGTACTAACTCGAAATGAAAAATTCTTTATTACTGGACAGTCTATTTATGTACGTATTATATATTTTACGTAGTATATATATTTTAAGCTAATTCACTGTACTGTATTATATGTCAAACGTTTCATTTGATAAAGTAATTTTTAGTAACATAACATATGCAGAACAAAATACTTATTTTAAAATTAAAAAAAATATTTTAGTGCTTTTTTATACGTAATGCTATATATGTTTGTTATATATAGTTCTAAATGAATATAAAAAAAAGAAAATATTCAACCTATAAAAATTAGAACCCACTACTATCGCAACATATTTTCTAGTTCTAATATGTCTCGTTAAAGTCAGTCAAAAAGGTTATTTATTTGATCAACTCAGTAATCTGTTTGTAATTTCATAACAGAAACTCGCGATCGATTGAATGATAGACGCACAATACTAGGAGTGTAACAGGAAGGCATTTCTGAAACCCTGTATAGTTGTTTAGGATAATGTCAATTTGCATAGTCATCTAAAAACCGTTAGTAATCCTAGATATGATAAAATGAAATATATGTCTTTTATAAGAATTGTATTAAATAATAAATATTACTTATTATATTTTATTGTAAAGTACAAAACTTATACCCGTTATTCGCAAATGTATGTAGTCGTTTTAAGTTGATTTGATGTATTAATGATATATGAGTGATATTATTTTACAGCTTACTCATATTTTTTACGCTTATAATAGGCAAAGAACACTCAAAGATTCTCCGAACTCTACATATCTCTACATACCGAGCCCTGGGTCGGAGTTAAGATTCACAACTTTGGTTTTTAAAAAAAAATCATCATATCTTATCCTGGTAATACACATTTACCAGGACGAGAATGAAAATAGTTTACGTATAATTCCCTCACTAATCAATAATTTATATTTTTGTAAGTTCTGATAAATGAATATACATTTCTGCTATATTATTTTATTTGAATCCGTCTATAGACGGTAAGACACATTTGGACTGTGTATTTATTCGTTTAAATAATAAAATAATATCTGTCTAAAATTAATATATACATATCTTTTAAATTTTTCAGGTACATCTTGGAGTTACAACTATCATTCCTGCACTAAACGGTGGGTACAGAAACAGGATTTACTGTTTCCTAGAAATGAAAGCTAGCGTACTCGTCAAGAATGCTTTAAAATTTCCCTAAACCTTATTAAGTAGTTGTAAATGACTAACGATACCAACTTATATTAAAATGCTATTTTAATATAATTGTTCAGCAAACAGCATCATCGAGGATTGCGTTAAGGTTTTGGTTTAAGTATAGGAAATTAAAGAAATAAAAAAATTATACATATATTTAAAAAATTACAAGTCATACATATGTATATATACTTGTCTTTTTTTTATCTTCATGCTTTATCCCGTGGCAGGGTAGGCAGAGGGAACTGCAGGAACCGTTGGAACCTAGTGTTAAGACACTCCGTTGCTTAGTCCCTGCTTTCCGCCTTTCGAGGCATTACGTGTTGATTGACTCAACACCGCGCTTTGCCTAGTTTCCAGAGCGAAGAAAATAGAAATAGAAAAATCCATCGAACCCGAGGGGGAATTTAACCCACAATCTATCGCCTTTATAGGCAGACGCTTACGCCTCTGCAGTCCTCGACAGTCCTCTAAACCTCTACTTTTGCTAATATATTTCTGAAACGAAACAAAAACTCGCATTATTCTATTTACTTTTGTAATTACTTATACAATTTTAGGCTATCATGACACATGTATATCATGATGTAAAAATATAATAAATATAGTAATTGTTTACTTCACGCTTTCTACGCCCATATGAGGCAAGATCATACAGATACTCGTCTTAATGATTGTTATTTGTAAATGGGAAATTAAAGAAAGCCTCGTTACTTACAGTGGCTGGTTACTAAAGCAAAATTTTAATTAAATCCTAATCAGATTGGAAAGATGAATGGATAATATGTGATTTTTTTTATTTTTTTTTACTTTCATTTATATTATATATACAATCTGGTATCTTCTACGACTATAATTGTATAGACGATGCTTTACACTATTTTTATTACAATCACGTTTACGTTTTCAAGTTTGTTACGTTTTCAAGTATTTTTATTAACAATTTTACGAGCTTACGTTAGCTTTGTGCAAGTTTTGTGAATTATACACTATTGACATACAGCTATTATGAATAACTTAGTCTTATAACTATTATACAAATATTTTTATATACAATAGAAAGGTTAAAAAAACTTCAACAATTTAATCTTTTTCTAACTTTATCGATATCTAAAACGTTTTGCCTTGCACAAATATGATGTACAAATCTTTGTAATTAGTTAACTAGATGCAAACATTAGCAGGTTTTAACTACAGTACGAAGTTCAAACACGCCGATTCAGTAATGCCAAGCTTCCTTTTAACTTTTGCTATATAGACGAGAAATGATATATGACGTACAGGTTTCTTTTGCTTGTGTCTAAACGAGCTTAAACCAATTGAGTAATGTTTTATGTTGCTGTTCATTTGAACTAAGATACTATTAATTTTCGAAAAAAATATGATTTTATTTTTGTACCAGATTAAAATTAAATGTAAATAGTAAAGTATTAAATTATATATGGTATATATCTATGTAGTATATTTTATAATATAGTTATATGTAGTTATATGTTATATGATACGTATACTTACATATTCTAAGAATCTGTGATAAATCTAACTACAAGCACAGTGGATTACCTGAAAATAATTGACGTGATGATATGTGATCGTAGGTGACAATCGGATCATTTAACACAAATGTTTTTTTTTTCTTCAATTTAAACCAGTACTTTCTAAGATTGGGTTAAATTCGCGCTAAATTCTGATTTCTCCACTTCTCCAGCTTTATATTATTAATAGGTATACACTAGTATAAAGAGAATACTTTTTACATATAATAATACAACAAAGATCTAGAACATTTAGAGCTTTAGTAAAATATAATCGTTTAAGGAACTTCTTATTCGTACCGAGGTACGTGCAATTGGAAATACATTATTCAATTTCACTCATGATAAAAGGTCCTGCGACAATCTTGACATTTCCATTGTGGGTCGCACGACTGTCTACCTAATCCAGTATGTATGAAAATTGTGACATGGTTCATTCATATCTTTCATCTTTGTAACGATATATAAATCAAGTGCTGATGTAAAATTCTATTATAAATATTAATAATTTACACAGTATTTATGGACTTACAAAAATATCTAAATGAATTTAATTGATTTATTAATTTTTTAGCAAGCTTTTAAACAATTTGTGCAGCATTCATTTGAAATACTCAATATCTAATGTCTTCAAAAGGGGAAAAGTAGGGAACAGAGTGATTTAACACTAAGTTTCCTCTGTCCTTGCTTTTTGAGGCACACAGAGTAAAGCAAAAAACTTACAACATATATTACGTTGCTTAAAGTAACTGTACTTTAAAGTATACAATAAGTAAAGTCTAAATTTCTCAGGTGAACCGTAATTTCGACATAGATATTTACACACAAACTTTCATAAACGTTGAGTAATTTTACTGTAAAATTTTAGCACATAATATAAATACATTACCTATTAACTCTGACGGTATCTGTCATTAGATAATATTTAAACATATAAAATCGAATATACCATTCGGTTATTCTACAACATTATATTAATCTTGCCTATTTATTTCCAATTATCTCTTGGCAGTTTATCTTTTTAAACTGTAGTAAATTTATTAAATGCTAAAAATTTTAGTTTTAAGGTAATAACGATAAAACTGTAAAACCTGATACAAATTTCTGCATTAGTTTTTGCCACGTCCTGTATATAGCTGAGTATACAGAAGAATTCAACTCAGAGAGAATCAACACAATGCTCTCTCCACTTTCCTTTCGAGCTCAAAGCTGCAATTAGGTTAATCAAATTTAAAAGATTTATACTAACTTATATTATAACGTTCAATAATAATTCGATTTCACAACAAAATTCTTAATACCTGTTTAAAAATTGTAAAAAATCTATAATCAAGACATTTAAAATCAAAAAAATATGTCTATTACAATGTCTGTTCACATGTTTAATTTTACGAGTTCTTCAAGATGATCAAGTTAAAAATGTCACAAGCCTGCAGCGAGTAAAAAGCAAGAGCGTCGAACTTAGCAGCTGGTAATGGTACATTAATATGTTGATTTAAGCGATCTGCATGAATTTATTGACAAATATTGCTGCTTGGTGACCGGGTAATACCTGTAAATACTTACTATATACCTATATTATAAGTATATTAGCAATAATAATTAGGTAGGTATTGCAGTTATTGGGCTATTAATTATTGTTCTCGACTTTTAATATAGAGGCCATTGATTTCTCAATCCTTGCGTAGGCTGAATTCACTGTACCTGCAAAGAACTGCAATATAAAAAAAATGTTGAAATAAAATTAGTTTTGTTCATTTTTTTTATTTATAAAGGTATTGTCAATTATTATCTATTAATTAATATCAGGATATATACAAAGAAAAGACAATAATTAAAAGGATATATATATATATATATATATATATATATATATATATATATATATATATATATATATATATATATATATATATATATATATATATATATATATATATATATATATATATATATATATATATATATATATATATTTTTTTTTTTTTGCAAATATGAATCGTAATAATTCTATATAAGAAAAACTATTTCTTCACCTTCTTCAATAATTACAACTCATAACCATCTTCTATGTATAGTCCTTGCAACTATTTTTGCTCTTGCCTTATATAATTGAAGCTATAGATGCCATAGACTTGTAACGGTTTAATATGGTTTGTACCTCGTAAAACAGAGGATTTTTTAGTTCATTGAAAAATAAAGTATGAAGTGTTGTCTTTTGTTATAGCATATATATTATGGAAGCATATATGTATATAATGGAAAGATTATGATTACTATCATTACTTTAAGATTATATATATTTTTGTTAAACACACACACACAGCTTCACGCTCATAGCCAGGGAGGCAGAGGGAACCCCAGGAACCGTAGGAACCGTAGGAAGGAGTATTAAGACACTCCGTTTCCCAACCTCCGCATTTTCAAGGCTTTGCGTGTTGAGTGGCGGAAATCAACGCCGTGATTTTATGCAGTTGCCAGAACGCAGAAAATGGAAAATAAAATTCCATCATCTCCTAGTGGGAATCGAACCCATAAACCGTCCATTTAAAGGCATACGCTGCGCCTCTACACCACTACGGTCCTCAATTTCTCATTAGCTATATTTATCGATATGGTGGCTCACGAGACCGATTTACGTTTGGACAGAAAGGTTCTAAAGTGGCGAGAGGAACCGAACTAACCAGAAAGCTCTATCTCGTAGTGGTGGTCGATCGACGACCTGGTGAAGGTCGCTGGAGTCTGTTGGACGAAGGGAGGCCTTTATTCAGCAGTGGACATCTACCGGCTGATATGATTGGCTATATTATAACATATGTTTTCATTTGAAATTGGCAAAATGAACGCCCGAAACAATAGATGTTACCAAAAAAATTGACCTCAAGTCATAAGAACGATTGGTTATAGTGTCAAGTTTATTCACTTAGAATTGGAATATATATATAGATTTTTGAAATTCCATGAAGCTAAAGAGCTTGAGTAAATAAAAATATCAAGAGTTCTAGCTATTTCCATCTAAACACAGTGACAACGCCACGAGCTATAGCGAGTAAGTTATAAAATATAAACTCTGCTGATTATTATTTTTTAAATAAAAATCTTAGAAAATAAACATCACGTTTCTGTGATAAGAGTGTCTGTCTATCATTCATGATATAACAACCTTTAGAGTCTAGACCTATTTATTAATTTACATATAAGATAAGAACAGTAATAGCCTTATTATAACCGAGAACATTGACACTATGGCAAGGTTAAATATAAATGCAGAAGTATTTTTTATTAACAATCCTCGTTTAATACTTAACTTTTAAGTGCCTTCACAGTTGTGCTAACTGATCTAATTGCGGCAAAATTGCATAATTACGTTGAGTTTTTTTCCAGACCACAGTTGGTTAATGGCTCGCTAGGTTAAAAGTCCAATACGTCTCGTCGGAAGGGAAAGGATTTACGGTGCTTGGTAATATGCGGTTTAGCCATAACAAATATGCTGACATGTTAAGTCTAATGACATTGATATGGTGGCATATGGATGAATTAAAATATTTTGTAAAGGAACAACATTTGATGAGGACCGTCGTGGGTAACGCGACGGTTTCTGGCTTCGATCCCCAGTCGGAGAAGATTTCTATCTCGGATTTTTCTATTTCCATTTTCGCTTCGCTCTGGCAAACTAAGCAAAGCGTGGCGTTGAGTTCCGCCACTCAATACGCAATGCCTCGAAAAAGGCGGAAAGCGGGGCCGGAGTAAGCAGGGACTAAGCAACGCCTGCCATGTGTAGGATAAAGCGTAAAGCTAAAAAAAATAACATTTGAACGTGATGCGAGTTGAACTTACTGCTTTTTAGAAATGTCAAGCTTGAGACGAATTGGATTACACATTCTATCCGATAGTATTTTCATTGTGAGAGAGAACTGAAGATGCTTATTGTTAAGACATTCATTTCCTCACTTCTAAGACGTTGCGTGTTGAGTAATGGTTCCAATGCTTCGCTTTGTCTTGTTACCAGAGCAAGGTATATAGAAAATAGGGGGCTATCGAGCTCGAACCCTTGGCTGTTATACAATATGATATTAATATATTATACATAATTACTGAAAATGTTATCTTAATAATATATTTAAATATTTTAATATATTATCAATTATATATAATAATTATAAAATAAAACGTTATCATTTCCTCCAGGATATATAATCTAATACAATCTAGATTATCTTGTATCTTCCTAGGATGAAATCTGGTCTGACGTGTTAACAGTTAATGAGATTTAAAAACGCAATAGTCTTAATTTCTATACAAGACAACCCCATAAATCTATACCTTATAATTAACTCTAGGTATATTCCTTAGATACGTTTAGAATTGCAGGAAGCAGATATGTTAAGTGGAGTCGCTTTTAGTGAAATGGATGACTTCCTAAAGTGTGCAAGATAAAATGTTTACTCATATCAAAGTGTTAACGGTGTTGTAAATTTACATTGACATCATTCATGGTTATACAATAATGTATGTTTATAATTAAATAAGAGTATATTAATTTCTTGATACAATTTTCTTATAACTTACGACCAAGGTAATAATAATACTATCAGAACATGTAGAAAAATTGTTTTACGATATACGATAAGTTATTGTATTATATATTATGTATTGCATACATAGATAGATAGAAAAAAATTGAAACTCACGTAAAGTTTTATTATATTATGGACATCTTACCAAACAAAATAAAATTGCTTTTAATGATATCGAGTTTGACCACCACATAGTTAGTTATTTTGACACATAATAGGATGCAAAGGCAGCATTAAAGTAATTAAAATACTCCTACATTTGCTCGATCATTTTATGTAGGATGTACGAATGTAAGCTTCCTCAATTTGTGGTCGACCAGACGGTTAATAGACAAAACGTGACGTCCGAGAATCTTGATTATATGTATATGTGGGTTCGTACACTTGACGATATAAAGTCATTTTTTAAATATATTCATGCAATGATAAAATACTGTAGCGTAATAGAGGACTGAATAAATCCTTGATGGTACAAACTGGTTACTGTAAGAGATTTAGTTTTAAAATGATTCATTATATTTTATTAATTATTGAGGACCGTCGTCGCACAGTGGCGTGGCGTAAAAACGAGGGTTTGAGGGTTCGATTCCCATTCGGGAATGATGGATTTTTTTACGGGCAACGGTGTGTAGTAACACTAGGTTACTGCGGTTTCCTCCGCCTATCCTACTGTATGCGGAATAAAGCGTGAATCAATAAAAAATGGATATATATATATATATATATATATATATATATATATATATATATATATATATATATATATATATATATATATATATATATATATATATATATATATATATATATATATATATATATATATATATATATATATATATATATATATATATATATATATATATATATATAAATATCGTTAGATACTTATAATAAAAATATATTATAAAGTGAATATAGATTACTACGTTTAATTTAATTACCCTGCAATACCGCGATGTGTGAAGATGAAATAAAAAGATTCTTATAAATAACAACATATTACTTATTATCCTTATAAGTACAGGCATTAAGTTGACGTGGAGAAGTGACGATGAAAACCACTTTTGCCACATGTTAAGTGAATGTTAGTAGTAATCTTAGCATAGTTTTTTAATTATAAAAATATTTATTATACCTTTGAAAACCTATTGACAAGATCGCTTATAAATAATAGGTGTCTTAAGTGTTTTTGTGCGCAAATTGTGCCTACGACGTCAACGTCTGATTATAGACGTGCTTCATTAAATCGCGCTAATCGCATTATATTTGTATCGACTGCCACTCACAAGTCGTTGATCTCCAGTTAAGGTGGATCTACATACATTAGCATAGCGAAGTAACTCTTGCTTATAAACGAGTGACATAAAAAAAGCTCGCTTTATTTGCTAAGTAACTACATAATATATTGAAAGCGGTTTATTACTTCTATTAAGTGTTAGAATTTTATTAATAAAATATTAGGTGGTTGTTATTTGTTCAAAATTATGAAAATATATTTTCGATTTTAAACAAATGATGAGTATTTGAAATTAATTAAAATTTTATCTGAGAATTAAAATTTAAAATGAATTCCTTAAATGTATGAAGATACATGTGCCTCACATATCACGATTATTCAAGCTTCTTAGAACGGTCAAGCAAAATTTACATGTCGCTGTGTGTTTATTTAAATAAAATCATAATAATGAATGGAAAAAAAAAATAATATTACGTAATTACGAGATAGAAATATTAAATGATTATGACTTTTTCTTTAATTGTAAAAGCATTTTGAACAATTTTACCAAAATATATCAACAATATCTGTTTAATTTATATAATAGATCAAAGCCTTAAGCAAATGTATCGACGACAATAAATATCTTACCTTGAAGTTTCCGTAACATTTTTTCTATATTAATATTAGTTCTCTTATGTGTTTTAGTGTAATTAATTATTTATTGTTATAATGTATAATTCTAAGTTAGTTGTACAGTGTTTATAAGGTCATATATTTTTTTGCACAGATAAAATATGCACGAAGGGTTACTTCGGCACGATTAGCCAGTTTGAATAAAATAGCCTTCCTTATTCTTGATTTATTAAAAATTCTTCAGATTTATAAAATAATAAAAAAATAATATAATATTTACAAATAGATTCACGCAATTTTATTTTTAGCTTCACGCTTTATCCCGCGCATGGCAGGGTAGGCAGAGGGAACTGCAGGAACCATGGAACCTAGTGTTAGGACACTCCGTTGCTTAGTCCCTGCTTTCTCCGTCCCCGCTTTCCGACTTTTTCGAGGCATTGCGTGTTGAGTGGCAGAACTCAACACCACAATTTCCCTAGTTTCCAGAGTGAAGAAAATGGACCTAGAAAAATTCATATTCCCCGTGTGGGAATCGAACCCTCAAACAGTCGCGTTTACAGGCTGGCGCTTACGCCTCTGCGTCTCGACGGTCCTCTGCAAAAATTTACAGTAGTCAATAAAGTTATATTTACATTACTTGTTTATACTTTTTTACATAGCAAGAGGCTTGTGTCCGGACATACCTGTATAATAACATCACTATTGTAAAATATATGTTAAATGCAAAAATAAGAGAACTACATATTTTATTTTACTATATATTTTTTATACTATATATTTTTTATTATAACTTTCATTTTTTGTGTAATATGTTTTTTTCGTAACAAATTAGATATATCATTAGGCATGTGGACCGCATATCTGTACGGTTTTCTCTTCATTTATGCAAACCTCGTTATATCTCCATATTTATGTTAGCCTCCATTGCAAATTAGATTTTTAGTAAAAAAACAAGTTTGGAAAATAAATCATAACTGTCCCACAGTTAAGATTAATATTTTATTTGGTTTTTCCAAGCAACTATGTCATAAACTTTTATTAAAATGTAACTTGGAAGTAGAACAGCTTGCGTAAATCTAATGTCAAGAAACTCTTTTCTCCGCTTACCACCAATATTTGGACGTAACTAAAAGTACAAGTGTCTTAGCAGAGTTATGAAATAAAAAACTAATTTCCCTGAGATGGAAACAAACCTACAACCATAGAACCATATAACCAATTAGAAAGATGTGCCACGATGGCGATTCCTACGTCTATTTTAACTATAACCTAATTACACTATCACAGAACTCTAGACTAGTAGCGTTTAAGTTTTATAAGCACTGTCCGTGCTATCTACTTATTATACAGTAAAGATAAAGGTCAAAGCTTTCGGCTTAAGAATATTAGGCGTATAATTTAGTTATTAAGCTCAGCATCGTAAAATGCACTGATCTAATCTATTTTATTAATTTTACTTGCGTATTAAGTAGATGCGGAAGAATACTTTAGTAGGAATATCCCTTATAATGTATCGAATGTTTATTAGGACCATAATTTGAGCTCGATGGGGGATTTTTTTAATTATCATATGTACATTGTAATATGAAGTAGCTAAGCATATATGAATATGTAGTATGTCTATATAACTTTTGGTATGAAAGACACTGCGTTGTATATAAAAATAAGTAATCCGTTATTTAAATAAATCTTACTTAACGCAAATTTTATCTTAATTGTTAATATATTTATATATAATAAAAATCATATCATATTAAATAAATCATATTTTGTGCCAATTATATTAACAACTACCATAAAACCATACGTTAAATATAATAAAAAAAAGTATTTGTTAAAGCCCCACTGTGTATTGTAATAATTAAGCCTTAAAAATCAACTGATGTTCACACCTTATAAATTTCTCACTAATTGGCTATTTAGTTCAATCAAGATAAGCAAGATACTAGGTAGGTTGACTACTGCCTCAAGAGAAATAGCTAGAACACTAATCAATATTACTTAGATATTAATATGACGCCGTTCTTCATTTTTCACCCGATTTGCGAGACATTACGTTAAGTTGCATGACGGAACTAAACGCTGCGCTATGTCTAGTTATCAGAGCGAGCGAAAAGTAGGTATCGAACCCACAACCGTCGTGTTAGCAGTCACTACGCCACTACGCCATGACGGTCTCTCCATTATAATCTATACTCAATTATCCTTTTATGTCTTTATTGAAGACTTAATTATCGCTATCCTATGGACTTTAACTGCACATTTTAATTACACATTAAGGACTTAAGGAAGGAAGCTGTAATGTAAAATGTGTTTTGAGCTTAGTTCAAGTTGAGCTTAAAGATTTATGATAAGGGCAGATGAAGGCTGAGAAAACTAGAAAACTATCCGATCATAAATAACGAATGCACTATTGCTAATGAAGTTTTCTTATATAGATACATATATTAGATTTAGTATTTACACTGTGACGTTAATAAAATATTTTGTAAACGAGAAAAAGGTTGTCGTTTTGAACATATTTTTATTGACCTTACCTTTTAACTTTTGTTTGTAGAAATACATTTAATAATATATAAATATTTTTTATTAATTAAAATGTGCTAATTTACATTGTTTTTGTTATATATATATATATATATATATATATATATATATATATATATATATATATATATATATATATATATATATATATATATATATATATATATATATATATATATATATATATATATATATATATATATATATATATATATATATATATATATATATATATATATATATATATAATATATATATATATATATATATATATATATATATATATATATATATATATATATATATATATATATATATATATATATATATATATATATATATATATATAAAGTTATTTTCAAAGCAAAATGGAACATTAACAAACTAACATCAATTGAGTTTTAGTTTTATCAAAAAACTTCAATATAGCTAATTAAATTAAATAACTAGAGAGAACTAGAAAAATATACAAGAAGTAATAAAAAAAGAAAAATATATCATTGAATTTTGAACACAAGAGGTACTTAATCATGCTGTGTAGTATAATGTATGTAACTGGATCAAACCTAAATATTGAATCGACCTGAAAACACATTATCATTGGTACTGATAAACACTTAAATATAGAATCAAGATTAAGACTAATTTCCTCTTAATATGAAATTTCTGCTTATTTTGTAACAACAACAATTAATTACAAAAAGGTACAAATTTAATTCAATTTAAACATTCAATTGTTTATTCAACTAGACTGTTGTATTGTTTAATGAATGGCTATCATCGGTTGGAAAGGCAGTTCTGCTGAGTAAAGCCTGTAAGAAATTTTCTATTTTAAAGCCAACTAGTTATACTCACTATTTATTACAAGTTATGGGTTTCATGATATATACATATTTGTTTCTGCAGAGGCAAGCACTATTCAAGTTACGACAGTTACAAATGATCTCTTAAAATGATTAGCTACTACTCATACACCAACGCAGGTGCATGTTTCATTATTATTTTTCACAGCATCTCCGTACAGAAATCAATTATAGATGATTTTGTATTGATTTTAAACAATTTCCTACTTCTAACATAAGACATTTAACAGTAATTTTAACTAAGCAGATCGATTTCTAGCTCTGTATATAATTATTGTTTTAATATTTACAAAAAATGTTTCATAAGATGAATACATAAGAACTGTAATAATTTAAAATAATATATAAATAATGATCTCTCTAAAATATCGATTTAAACTGCTAATAACCATAGGCGTATCGTAATCCAATAACCCAAAACATAACTGCCTCTTCATAACTCGTTTAAGAGGAGATGCCAATAATAAACTACACATAATTTGATTACAGTACCATCGCAATATAAATTAATAGACCCATAATCATGATAATGCAATGACCTTTAATGATATTACCGTGTAATGATAACTCCCGATGGATTTTTGAGCGCATTGAACGTAATAATAGACTATGGCGACTTTAGCTTTGAATTGCGTTACGTAAGAACAAGTAAGAACTAAACGAGAGTGTAACATTATTACAGGTCTGTAATCATTTGGAGATAAAAAGCTTATAAATCTTTGTAAAATTGTAATTTAATATTAGTAGCAATAGAAGGTTTACGTTTGATTGTGTAGTCTGGTTTTTCTTACCATACGGGAAGAATTCACCTAGATTTTTGTTTTATTTGTTTAAATATGTAAAGTGAGACATTGAATTCAGGTTACAGACGCATTGAATAAATGTAGATCAAATATAAAATTACATTTACGACTGTGTAAATTGCTTATGTTTTAAACATAGGCGCTTTATCGGCTTCAGCTGCAACTAAACATGCAAATTTAAATGGGTGAAACGTGGATAGCAAAGTGATGTTCCAGCGATTTCTTCCTAACAGCCCTGTAAATTGACGATCGTGTACGTATGTTCCTTAAACACAGTGACGTTCATAACTCAAGAACTGCAATTAAAAGGCGGACAGATGTCAATTAATGCGGAAGCCACCAAGGCCGGTCCCAGATAATAATAGCTGAGTCCCTGTTCATACCACACAGTCCATTCAACACGAAAGGAATCGATAACATAAAGCTCTTACTAAAATACCAATGTGAAAATAAACCGTTGAACTGATTTCCACAGCGATAAGTATAGCGTGTTCATAAAATCCGTCAATTAAGCAATTCTTGCGTTCGCAAAGTAACATGGGACCTGTATTCTGTCTTAAAGTGCTTGATATAAGAATTATATTATAAAATACTTATATATTAAATTGCCGCCCGTACAGGTGATCTCGTTACGATCGCGTAAACTGCGCCGATAACCAACAGTATTGATTGCAGTAATGGGACATATCGTGATAAATAAGTGATAAACGTCCACCTATCTCTTGTTTGATGGGCATTTAATTAAGTGGAAATTGTAATAAATTTCCAAATTGAATGAATTCAATCAAAATTATCCTAAAGCTGATAAATTTATATTTAATGCTGCATAAATTTTATATAGGATTCTTACTAAAGATAAATCTAATTTTATTGGTATGTTTAATATTGCAGAAATATTTCATATAACTTTGGTTAACGAGACTGATGTAATTTGAAGGAAAACCTCTAATTTGTACATATTTTTAAACTTAAACCCAAAGGCATAGCTCTGTACAGTAATATTTTACAAATAAGTTTTTATAAGTATCCTAATTAGTATTATTCTCCTGTTTACTGTATATAGTTAAAATTCTAATAGTACTGGAAGTAACTACAATAAATCAACTCCGAAGCAATCTCCGGTGTGTACATATAAATAATGACTACTAATATTAATGTTAAACTCTTTTTCTATGTAACATAATGCTCTCGGCAAATCGTTTAACACTCCTATCTAACGCCTTACCATTTATCCCGATCTTGTTAAACGTTGAAGCATCGAGTTATGCCACATGCGTTGTATTAACTAATGACTTCATGCATTATATTCATCCTAAGAAATATTGTTCGTACATTCTATTATGTAGATTTTATCACAGCCACTATATATTATCTCTAATATTATCTCGCTGTTCATTTTCATTATCACGTCTCATTTACTTGAAGTTGTAGTATGTCCTAATAAAATATTGTTTTAGTATTGCCTATTATTCTATATAATTTAAAATATTTTAAAAATAATAAAATTAAATGAAATTCTAAGATTTATTATTTAGCATTCATGCTACTTAGCCTTACCTTGTTACTTGAAACAACTATCTTATATATTATAATAGATATATGTTAATATTAAGATAGATAATAATATATGTCTTTTTACTTTCCAGATAATCCAAAATGAACCGCGCCATCCTGTTACCTGTGCTAGTACTACTTGCCATACTTTACCAAGTTGAAAGTGCACCAAATAGAAGAACTCGTGACGCCGCAGTTGAAGAAACTGGCACGACATTAGAACGTCAAAGTAAACTTGAAGACAACTTTAAAGAAAAAGCAACTCCTCCGTCAGAGCCTAAGAATCGTCGAAACAAAGCTTTAAATTTATTTTCTGGTTACTATCCGTCGTTTCTATCATCAAGTCTAGATTATTCAGAAGATGACGATGACGATGTTACTTTCGCTGTGAGTGACGATCATTTTGATGAAGATGATATATCCAGGACAATACCTTCGAAGCGTCGTCAACAGAATAAGAAGAAGAATGGAAGTGGAGACAATTATCCTAATGACAGTTTGAATTCTTTGCAATACGACAATTCGCCGATATTCTACATCAGATTACCCCCTACACCTTATATGTTTGTACCAGGCTTAGGATATGTATCTCAGCCACCATCACTCGGACCTGCAATGCCACCTATGCTACCTCAAGGAGTTCCTCCTCAAGCTGATCCCTTCATCAATTTGCCTATCGATTTTGTTTCAAACGGAAAGCCAACAGGCGTGTACCAGTGGAACGGAAATCCAGGCTATTCACCAGTCAATCCATTTGGTTACGGGTCCCAACCAGTAATGCCTCCTGCTCCTCGCCCAAGCTACAATTCACAAAGCTACAAACCCAAGCCTAAACCAGCGCCAACAAATTCAAAAATTACTAACTTGAAAGGCCCATATGTTTTCAATGGAAAGCCTGAGGGAGATGTTTATGTACTGAGAGACACATACAATTCAATTTATTCGGATGCCCTTCAAAATTTCTATCCATAATTTATTCTCTTATATTAATAGGACATTTTAATGGCTCGTATCGAGTCGAGTTTTGCCTTGTGTAACTTGACAGTATCCACCCACTTCTCTTAATTTTACAGGAATATTGCATTATTATAGCATAATAAAATAATTATTTTCTTTTTTGTGTATTTACTACAGCATTTGAATTAGGATATTTATGATGTACACATTATGGATTATGTACTGCGCAGAACATTGGTGCTTCTAGGTTTACGATATTGTAAAAAAAAATGATACAATAAAATTATATGTAAGTCACGGTCAGTTTTAAATATTAACGTATTACCAACACAAATATCTGTATTTAAATATGCCTAATTAAACTTCAAAAAATGTGCGTGTAGCAAAATTTTACAATATATTCTTAGATTGGGTCTTTCTGTCTATGACAAATTTTTGTTACACCAAATATAAAAAATAATAATGTGATTTATCAATTACAACTAGAAACTCTACGATACATATGTAATTAAATTTACACATTTATAAGCAATAAAATCCTACACTACGCATTTTAATGCTTATTTACATTGAGAGTTGTCATGTTTATTTAAAAATTACACTTTGTGGACTCATTTTTATTTGGTATATTTTACAGGGCTTTAACGATAATCTATTAAATGAACAGTGTTGGATCTATGGATGTATGTAAAAACATATGAAAACACCTTGTCATAGATTTTTGAGATTAGTATATTCTTATTTTTTTATGTTTTTTGTATTTAAAGCAGAAACGTCATGTTGCTGACTAAAAAAGACTTTATAGGCAATTGAATTGTGTCTATCTTGTAGTCACGCTAGGATCACATATTTTCTAAAATAAATTAATTGTTTAAGAATTAATATTTAAGAAGTATTTATTAATAGTTAATTAATTATGTTTAAATTAATTTATATTGAATTTAATGAAGCAAAAGAATCCGTCCAATAAATTTTATAAATCTAAAATTAGTATTAATTTTTAAAACGAAATAAGTGTGATTCGAATTTTAAACTAGATATAGATAAAATATGACATTAACTAATGTAATGTTGTAGTTTATATGTAATTTATGTCACAAATTGATATTTATTAATAGATTAAAATGAAAACCCTTAATTATTACATTTTTATAATCAGAGTTGTGCCGTCCAATATAATTTTACTTATGTAGTAAAATCAAATGATATAATTTATATTGTGAAATGTAATGAATGTAAATATCAATAACATGCTTTATAACATTTTTTTTTATATTCACCACTTTGTACACTTACATTTGAAAAGAACATTCAACGAGTCAAAATAAAAAAATACTCTTAAATAAGTGCTTTTTGTTAAGGAACTTAAGGATAATTTGTAACAATTTAGTATAATACATTTATAATATTTAGTAACAGACTATGCTCACAATGTATTTAATTAACTGCAATAAAATAATTGAATAAATAGCTAAGTAAAGAAAATTTGTAATTTTATTTCAAATTATTACTTATATATTAACAGCAATAAATAACTACGAAACATAAAATTTGAAAGATCTAATACCTTCGAATAATAATAACTTTTGAATTTAACAAATAAATTTTGTCAGGTAGTAAAATGCAGGTAGTAATACTACCTGAAAGTTATATAAGTATTGTTTACTACCTGAAAGGAAAACCTTATATATTTTACGTTCGGGTTTGGCAATGGATATATTTATGACACACTACAAAGCAGATCTGACTGCAGTGCAGTATGGGCTACGCATAAAGATTTTTTTACTTAAACCAGTAATAGTTTCTAGGATTATCATGTTCCACTAAACTAACTTTTCACTTTATTATATTAGTTCAAAATTCTTTATAAAATAACTTTAAAATTGAAATAATAAGGTAAAAGAATAAAATAAGCCGAATAGCTAAGAGTTTTGTCAAGAGCAAGAGAGACTTAGAAGTCACTGTATTTCTTGTGAAGATCGTGGATAAGGTTAGATATACTTTTATATGCTGGAGAGTAGGCTCCTTACGTTAATGATCTCAATCTGGCTGGTCATAGTAATTGTGCTTTCGCCTTATTGAGCTCAAAGCAGACGTCGATACTGTAAAAAAAAGGATTACTGAAATGGGTGTCTTTAGAATATTCTACAATAGTGAATCTATGAAGTCCCCTCTCCCCTCCCATTTTACACAGCACAATTTATATAATTAAAATCTAAACAAACAGTTTCATCACCGAAAATATAAATACTAAGCTATTTCTACAAATTGCTTCTAAAGTGGGAAATTCTTGTAATTAGACTAGCAAATTTTCATCATGTACCTACTTTCTTTATACTTTTAACAGGCTACATTTAAATTATCTTTATGAAACTTTGTACTTTTGTAGTAACCCGTAGTCACGAGTGTTAAATGTGTTCGAAACTTCGGGTTTTCAAGAAACGATAATCCGGTTAAATTGTTTTATTTAAAATGTTATACTTTTCCAGCACGAAATCATTACAATCACGAAAATCAAACATCTTATTCTATATTAATTATGACAAGACTTTCTTGTCGTAATGTGTACAGTTATTAGTCATCCTTGGAACCCCTAGCATATATATTTTTTTCAACGCCTAATTACCTAACGCGAAACCCTAGTCTAGCCTTGGAGATAAGTGTCTTTGGAAAAATTAATCAACATGATGAATTTTTAAAAAATACGGTTCAACGTAGAACCCAAAGAAACCAACTTAGAACTTTATAATGAGATAAAACACAAAAGGTTTAGAACACCTTATGTGAAATTTCAAGATTTCAAAACGGTACAACAACGTTTTACTTATGCGGGTATCTGTGAAATGAATAATTTAAGTTTATATATTAAATATTTCGTCTATCGAGGTGGAATAACAATAATTCCGCGATAGCATATTGTGTCTATCACCTGAGAATACATCACGGTAATCTACATAAATATAAAAGTATTTTATCAAAGTGTTTAGTATATACTAGTGATATTGCGAATATTCTGCCTCTACTGCCTTGCTGTACGAAACTTAGAACTACGAAAAATAGTAATGTTGCTGTTGTTGATGGTAAGTTGTTGTTAAAAGAAACGCAGCATTAAATATTTGAATGTTGGCAGTATGTCAGATGAAAAAATGTCAAATAGCTGTCGCTGTCAAAATTACATTGAACGTAGGAAGAGGAAGTGCAAAAATAACAAGAATAATATAAATAAAAATAAAAAGTTACCATGGTTGCTTTTATATATTGATAGTTCTATATATTTTATTGTTGTGCATGCTTTTCATAATAAGTAGATGAAAATATGAGAGAGTGGTGTGTTTAATAGAAACGATTAGGAAAATGCTTAGTGTTTTCGTCATTAGCAAAGAAAAAATATTAGTGGTGTGATGTTTCGAAGTCGCAGTTGGTTTGGGGGTGGCTGGGGTCGCCCCAAAAATCCTCATTCTCTGGAAAGGTTAAAATATTTACATAATATACTATGTAAAAATACCACGGTGTCTGAGAGCAATCGAGGAATTTTAGTTGAATCATTACGATGCATAGCAGAAATTTTAATATGGGGAGATCAGAACGATAGTTCAGTATTTGAGTAAGTATTTTATAAATGTTAAGATGTCCTGGTTTTAAAAATAAAGAATGAATCATATGAATACTAAAATACTTTTGTTCTAATCAAGTTACAAGGTTAACATTATTAACAAAGATGTAAAATATATTTTATAGCTTTTATAGATTTAATAAATCTGTACGACATCTGATAATTTAAATAACAAAATGAATACATGATATTTTAGATATATCTTATACTTGTAAACATAAAGCAGTATAGTCATTGATTTCTATGTTTAATAGACCAATTATCTTACAGCTTTTTCTTAGAAAAAAATATGTTATCTTATTTTTTAAAAATTATGAGGCAAAAATGTGGAGGCTCTTCTTATGTATGTGTACAGTTGTTACAAACACTTAACATTTTATTCGAAAATATTAGAAATGAAACATCATTATGTAAGTATGTTAAAATATTAATGTTATATCACCTTTATAATTAATTCATAAAAATGTAAAGTTTTTAAAAATATAGGTAAGTATATTGATACCTTATACCACTATTTGAAAATTTAATTGTATATAAATTATTCAAATGAAATGCATTTTTTGCAGACTTAAATATTGATTTTACTTTTAGATTACCTATTAAGCAATAATCATGTCAACTCAATCATAGTTCATAAATTTGACATCTCTGATGAAGAAGTAATGGCTTATTATATATCATTTCTGAAGACACTAAGCCTTAAACTTAACAATCATACTATTCACTTCTTTTACAATGAGGTATAGTATTTAACATCATAAAATTATTTTTTTATTTATGTTTAAATTTTGATTAATACATGTGTGTATTATTTTTATTATAATTAAGTAATAAAGTATATGAAATATACTATATACAATAATACATACATTGGCGTTAAATTCCGCCACTCAACATGCAATGCCTCAAAAAAGGCGGAAAGTGGGGACAGAGAAAGCAGGAACTAAGCAACGGAGTGTCTTAACACTAGGTTCATATGGTTCCTGAAGTTCCCTCTGCCTACCCTGCAATATGTGGGCTAAAGCATGAAGCAATAAAAAAAACTACATGAAATAAGCTGTGATTGCTGAAATTGAGATACTGTGGAACTGTGTCTGACTGTGACACAAAGGTTTAAGGGTCCAATCCCTATTATGTGAGTACAATATTCTCATTTTCTCAATCTGGTAAGACAATACATTACTTATTAAGTGTGTATAATTCTTGCATTTGAATAGAAAATGGAGAAAAAAGGCTAGGTAGGTTCTCTCTCCTACTCTGTTAATTGCAAAATTTATTTTAAATTAATAAGTAAATATGGTTGTATCATAGAATTTAAATAAAAGCATAGTAATATAAATTATGAAACTTCTTGAGTTAAGTATAAAAATAGATTGACCCATATTTATTTTACACTTTTATCTTTATATTATTTAAGAAATATATTGGTAACAAGTACCTATAAAATAAGTAATAATTACTTTGCTCATAAAAGTGAACAAGTGGCCTTTAATTGATAGCTAGTTACAGAACAACTCTTACAAAATGTTTTATTTTATTTTGTAGCACACAAAAGACTTCCCACTGTACACTGAGGCAATAAAGTTTTTTAATCACCCAGAGTCAATGGTTCGGATAGCAGTTAGAACTTTAACACTTAATGTGTATAGAGTTCAAGATGCCAGTATGTTACGATTTATTAGAGATAGGTAATGGTATTCTTTTTTAATTAAAATAAACAATGATCGTTTGTCAAGAGAGAATGTTATTTATTAAATAATTTAAATGTTTTTGTTTTGATCAAATTATGTAATTGTACCATTGTTAATCCTGGTACATAGGACTTTTTCTATGATTAAATTTTTTTATTATTCAAACCTTACTTACTTTTACATAAATTTAGTCTTCATCTACTTACTATAAAAATTATGAAAAATATTATTATATTATAATTATAAAAATTATAAGGTTATTAAATCCACTAGTGTGCCACCACCATATCAAACTAAATGTTACTAATTATTAGAAATTGAAATAATAATTAATAAAAATTAATTACATTAAGAAGTTATTAAGTGTATTGTATTTTTATAGGACAGCAGCACCTTACTTTAGTAACTTAGTCTGGTTTATCGGTAAACATATTCTCGAACTGGACGCGTGTGTCAGAAACGACGCAGAGTAAGTAGTATTTTTTTTAGCAACTATAGTGAATATTCTATGTTTGATACTAAATTATGTTCTATTGCCTGTGTCTTGATCAGCAAAGAACTCTTATATCTTCCTCGAAACTATCATCTTGTGTATATCGACTTTTTATAAACAACTCGAGGGTTCGATTCCCACTCGGAGAAAGTGCATTTTTCTATTTCTATTTTCTTCGCTCTGGAAACTAGGTGTTGAGTTGCACCACTCAAGACTCAAAAGGCGGAAAGCAGGGACTAAGCAACGGAGTGTCTCAACACTAGGTTCATATGGTTCCTGCAGTTCCCTCTGCCTTCCCTGCAATATTCGGGATAAAGCGCGAAGCTAAAAAAATACAACTAATAAAATTGAGAGTCGAATCCAACACTATTGAAACCGGTCAAACCCTCTTTTACTGTGCCAATATGACTTATTATTATTGTGATACTATAAATCTTTGTCCATTGACATAGATTTATGCTATCAGTAGTAGTATATGTAAATATGTTAAACACGATTGTGGCACGTGTTTTATTACATTTAAATACATATAAGATTGTTTGAATCAATTAAAATATATGACTTACTTGTTAATATTTATGTTTTTTATATTTTAATATAAAAATAACGTCTTTATTTAATTAATTTAATAAAATGTGTTAATTATATATAGAGATAGGAACCCCTTGTAAAAGGAGGATAGGGTCTTAGATGATAAATACTACAGAATATGCTCGAAACATATAATCTACGGGTGTTACGATATTTTTCTTTGACATTTTTGATTTTATTCAGAGATAACGGCTTTAACCACTTCTGTTTTCTAAATATAGTCTATATGGCATTAACAGGTATTATCTTTTCAGCCATCAATCACAACAGAAGCTTGACGACTTAGTGGCAGAACACTTAGACCATTTACATTATATAAATGACATTCTATGCTTAAACATTCCTGACCTTAACGACGTGTTAACTGAGCATCTCTTGCACAAACTATTGATACCCCTATACATATATTCCCTCACTTCAGAGTCTTCCAAACGTCCTGTAACATCATCTCCTTACAATAGAGATCATTTTCAAAGTCTAGAAGTGATTACACGTAATCTTGAAGCTATATTGACTGGAAAAAATACCGATACACCGCCTAGATTAAACTATCCACTGCAAAGATTAGAAACTGAAGACGAAAGTAAACCATCAGTTTCGTGCGTGGTTTCTCTTTTTTTGCTGTCACAGGTGTTTCTAATAATTACACACGGCCCCATAGTACATACGCTAGCATGGATCATTTTACAGTCCGATTTATCAGTATTCGAAGAAGGTGCTACGAAGATATTAGAAATGTACGTCAGTCACGCCAAATGCAATATTAAGTTGGAATTCTCTAAGCCACAGCTAAGCTTAGAAAAAGCCTTAGAAAATACATCGTGCCCTGAAAGAGATTATACCACACCGGAATATTCGGGTGCCAAATCATTCGGATACGACACAGATCAATCGAGTTGCGATCTCGATCCCGAATTAGTATCAACATCGCTACCATCGACTTCTCACATTAGCGAGACATCGAGTATCGCTAACGATTCCACAGAGGATTTAGTTACTCAAATACAATCGAGCAAATCGAGAAGCTCGATTACGTTGAAAGCTAATATGCCTGACTCGCCATTACCCGATTCGGGAATCGATTCCAGCTCGTCAAAAGTGTCCGAATTAAATAATATAACGGATGAGGAGAAACAGAAGTTATTAGGTGTTGTTCCAAGCACCTCAGAAAGGGCAAAAGCCGCTGAAAATTTGTTAGAGAAAGAAACAAAAAATATTGATAAGAGGCCATTTTTAAAAACCATCTTGGATTCATTAGATTGTACTGAAAATGATTATAAAGCGCTTTTTGCGTTGTGTTTGCTTTATGCTTTAATTAATAATAAAGGTGAGTGTTACTTTCAATGTTTCAATTAGTAAGTTGAAATTATAAAATTAATGACTTGCTATTTTTAAAAGCTTTAAAATTATTACAATAAACACTGAATGACTAAAGCGTGTTATAAATATTTTTAACCATTTGTCATTAGATGAAACATTTATAATCTATTGTTAATAAAAAAGAATAGGTTTTCACTTTTTTTTATTGAAAATAATCGATAATTATTAATAAAAAATATAAATTATTAATATAATACAATAAAACCAATTTCGATACTGTAATTGCAATGAATATAACAAAGTTTTTATATTAAACATTTTTTTTTCTTTTTAATGCTGACCTGGTTATCAGTGGGTAAGATATAACAATATATTGACTTTATTTATAGCATAATAATCTGTAACATACTACGGAATTAAAAAAATACCGCCAATAAAAATATGAATTTATTTAGTGTACAGATTCAACTACTTCGTAACTTTTTTTTATAAAAATTTGTAGGTTACTATATTAATGTGGTTAATTTTTTTTATAAACGTCTCATTTCTATACAAATAAAATATTTAATTCGATCTATAAGTCCCCATTATAAAGTTAAAATGCCTCAATTTCGCGCCATTTCTACGCTGGCCGCCATATTGCTTTGATGTGACGTCAGTTGGCTATGTAAACAAATATACTGATTTTGGTAATAACCTAGAAAAGTGGTAGGAAGGCCGTTATTTTCGCTTATTTAATGAATGAATGCTTATTTAATATTATTTTTATTTATTTAATGAATTGAATGAATGAATGAATGAATGAATGTTATTAATATTTTATAGAGTAAAACTAATCTAGCTATCTCAATTATATATTTTCCGAGAGTTTCCTACATTGAAAATTATATTTTAAAATATTATATATATTAAATAATTGTATATAATTTTAGGTGTAAATCCAGAATTACTAGAAACATTATTATATTCAGAAATGGACGATGCTAGTAAAACTCATGGCAAAGAAACGCCATCTAACGACGGTTCGAAGGAAACTAGTGATCAAAAGAAATCTGATAGTTTTAATTCTCTCTTTATATCAAAGTTGATGGCAATAGCTAATCTTAGCTGTAAACCTGGTGAGTGTTATTTTATAAGAATATTTGTGAAATACTTAGAGATATCAATCTATAATATCTTTTTATAATATATAATTCTAAAGTAGATTTATGTTTATCACCTAACATTGGAGGACCGTTGTGGCGCAGAGGCGTAAGCGTCTGCTTGTAAAAACGCGACGATTTCTGGGTTCGATTCCCACTCGAGGAAGATGGATTTTTCTATTTCCATTTTCTTCGCTCTGACAACTAGGCAAAACGCGACGTTGATTTCCGCCACTCAACACGCAATGTCTCGAAAAAGGCGGAAAGCGGGGATGGAAAAAAGCAGGAACTAAAGCAACGGAGTGTCTTAACACTAGGTTCGTATGGTTCCTGTAGTTCCCTCTGCCTACCCTGCCATGTGCGGGATAAAGCGTGAAGCTAAAAAAAATAAATAAAAAATAAAACCTAACATTTAATAACCAACACACGAAAATATTTTCTTCTAATATATGTGGGGACGGAGTAAGCAGGGACTAAGTAACGGAGTGTCTTAACACTAGGTTCTTATAGTTCCTGCAGTTCCCTCTGCCTACCCTGCCATGTGCGGGATAAAGCGTGAAGCTAAAAAAAAAAAAAAAAAAAAAAAAAAAAAAAAAAAAAAAAAAAAAAAAAAATAATATATGTAATACACAAATACTTTACTGTCATACTATGATAAGCTTGTATTATACATATTATTGATCCTCGCGAGTCAGAGTTTAAGAAGTCAATGCCTATATTGCTGAAAAGCGATTTCTTTTGTACCCTATCTACTAGTAACAGTAATAAAAGAAATAAAAGAAATATTTGTAATGGTTTATATTTCTTTCGCACCTACCTCTTTTAATATAAAGTATTTCTTTTCGCCCTAAAAGTTATCTGGAAGAGATGGCTACTAAGCCATAAGATCGCCTTTTGTGTAATTTTCTCATTTGTATGATATCATTTAAAAATTAATAATATATAAGTTTACAATTAGTAAAGCTTATGTATTTATTTCGTTTTATTATTTAGGTTCAAAAGTCCGTCTAGTAACATGTGAGCTTAGCGTACGTTTGCTCCGAACGGCAATGCAAGGTCAGAGCGGTAATACAACGCCATCGAGGCACATATCCACAGCGGACGCTCTCCGAGGCCGGGCCGCGGCTTTGGCGAGAAATTTCTATAAATGTGACGATATATTCTTAGATATGTTTGAGGATGAGTAAGTTTTTTGTTTATAAATAGGTATTGTGATATTTAAATAAAATATACGCTATGAAGTAAGTTTTATCAGTTCTATAGGAATTTTCTAATCGATATTTCTTCGGAAAACTTTCTTCAGAAATTTACTTAACAAAATATATTTTTTTAAATGTTGACACAAGAATTTTCTTTTTATAATTTATTTTTATAAACACTTTTACGTATTTTTTTTATAAAAAGGTTAATGACAACATAATTATATAAATACTATGAATTTTTTTGACCTTATAAGGGTCCAAAGGGTACCAAAGAATATTGTAAAGCGGTTATTTTTTCTTTTCAGATATTGTGAAATGAGTAAAAAGCCACTGAACGTGGAATGGCTATGTATGGACGCGGCCATACTGTTGCCGCCCACCCGCACGCCCATGTCCGGGATAGCGTTTGAGAAACGACTACCTAGTGGGGAAGTATGTATTTTATTTACGTATATATATATATATATATATATATATATATATATATATATATATATATATATATATATATATATATATATATATATATATGTATATATATATATATATATATATATATATATATATATATATATATATATATATATATATATATATATATATATATATATATATGTATATGTATATGTATATGTATATGTATATATATATATATATATATATATATATATATATATATATATATATTATATATATATATATATATATATATATATATATATATATATATATATATATATATATATATATATATATATATATATATATATATATATATATATATATATATATATATATATATATATATATATATATATATATATATATATATATATATATATATATATATATATATATATATATATATATATATATATATATATATATATATATATATATATATATATATATATATATATATATATATATATATATATATATGTATTTATTTTAGCTTCACGCTTTATCCCGCACATGGCAGGGTAGGCAGAGGGAACTGCAGGGACCGTGGGAACCTAGTGTTAAGACACTCCGTTGCTTAGTCCCTGCTTTCTCCGTCCCCGCTTTCCACCTTTTTCGAGGCATTGCGTGTTAAGTGGCGGAACTCAACGCTGCGCTTTGCCTAGTTTACCAGAGCGAAGAAAATAGAAATAGAAAAATCCATCTTCTTCGACTGGGAATCGAACCCAGAAACCGTCGCGTTACAGGCAGACGTTGCGCCTCTGCGCCACGACGGTTATTAATAACACTATATTATACATAAAATAAAATAAGAAGTATTGATAATTAAAATCAAACAAATTATGTGCAACGGCGGCCTTGTTGCTACAAGTGATTGCTTACAGGTAACCATCCAATATATATACATATAAGAGACGGGACGGTGCAAAAAGAGCTTAATATTGATTCAATTACGGTTATGCTAATGATTAAATACTAACTTATCAATCTAACATTTATGTAATTATTTTTTTTTCTTTATTTGCTTTATTTTGTAAGGTAAAGTACGTGGGAATGAAAAAATGAGAGACATGTTTAAATTATATAGTCTTTATCTCGAAACAAAAAAAAAAAAAATTTCATAATACTTCACGTTTTTGCTAAGATTTTTCTTTTATATTTATTAATTTTAACTATAAACACATTTGCAGATGGAACGAGCTCGAAGAGCAATACGTACCTTCTTCTTGATAAGAGATTTATATCTAAAATTAACTGGAAAAACAGAAACGCAGCTACCTCTAGCTAATCCAGCGCCTTTTGTTCAAGTTGGCGATGTTTTGGACCTGAGTAAGTTAATATTTATTATTAGTAACTTTTTTTCTTTAAAATATATATTTTTTTTATATTTTATAAGATTTTGGCTTTAAAGATCTGACTGTAAATACGACATTTCTAAGTTAAATCTCTTTGGAAACAATTTTCTATAAAAAAATCCTCGAAATTTATAAGAAAATGGTAAAACCATGTCTTGGTACTATATCATCAACGTTTCCTATATGTTATAAGGATACTTAAAGAAAATATAAAAATTTGAACGCAGCGGGACTCGAACCCGCGCCCTCCTGCGAACCGTGCAGGCGCTCTCAGCACGGTTCGCACGAGGGCGCGGGTTCGAGTCCCGCTGCGTTAAAATTTTTATGTTTTCTTTAAGTATTTTTTCTATCCTCAGTGTGGATTAACACTTTAAAAATCATAAAAATATGTTATAAGGATGTATATTAAAAAAAGAAACAGTTTGTAATTTTGATATTTCGATTGCTAAATATATTAATATGGTATCTACGAAACGTATAACGTAAAAATGAAACGTAAACAGAAAAGAGTCACCATATACTTTGTCTCTATCATTAACTCTTTAAGTATATGTTTAAATATTTAATACTTATTTTTTAATTTTCCAATTTATCAGACGATTCGGATCTAATATCCTGCGATATAATCCAAAAAGACGGTACATGGCATCATAGGTTCCTAGCTGTGGACAATATTCAAGTTATTTTGGTAGAGCCTGAGAAGCAGAGACTGGGGTGGGGGGTCGCCAAGTTAGTGGGCAGCTTGCAGGACTTAGAGGTTAGTGGAATTTGTGTTGGGAATCATTTGATAGGTATATGTTTAGATGTGGTTTAAAAAAGGCAATTAAAATTGTTTATAGTGTTATTTGGTGTAAAGAACATGTCGAACTGTTTATTTTATTAAGAAAAATTCAAAAATAGATTACGTTGTGCTAAAAAAGTGATAAAAAATAAACTCCCTGTTACAACAACGCCGTTGTTCATCATTTTATTTAGAAATATATTATAATATGTATATTATTACTAACTATGTATTATTATTATCGTATTTCCAGATACAAGGAGATAAGGAAGATCCTCGTTGTCTCCATTTAACGATCCACAAGCCCCGTGTAGAAACTAGTGGCGCTCTGCCTAGAACTGTACTACTACGGGCGAAGTTTAAGTTCGACGATCATATACGAAGTATGGCGGCGAAACAGAGGCTTACTAAGGTATAATGATTTTATTATTTAGTACTTTTCACTTAGTTAATATAAGATTTTTGATAAAAGTAATAATCTAAAAGAAATGTCTTTACATAAATTATGAAGTCAAAGTCAAATAATTTTATTCAAAATAACAAGTTACAAGCTTCATTTTTTGAACGTCATATATTTTGATTTACCACCGGTTCGCTAAAGTTAATGCCCCAGACCTGAGAAGAACCGGCGCAAGAAACTCAGCGTGACTTTCTCTGTTGTTTTCTTTTTTTTTATTTGTCAAATATTTACAATTTAACAACTCTTATCAGTGACAATAATGCTTTTGAAATTATATAAAAGTAACAGTGTATGTATATATATAAAATTCCGTCAGTCTTAAATATAAGTCATATATTAATATACTCTTAACACCAAAATAAATAAATAATTTATTAACCACATAAATAATTATAAAAAAAAACAGGGACGTACGAAGTCTCGCCAAAAGAAAATGCAGCAAATAGGTCGTCTGTTGGAAGTGTGTGGCGTGGCCGCGCCCGCGCCCGCCCCGCGACACCGCCCGCTGTTCGCGCGGCCCGCACTCGCCGCGCGGCGGCACTCCGGTCAGTGACCTTTGCCATGTTTATTTGGTATTAGATGTTTTTAATAAAGTGACCTTTGCGGGTTCGAATCCTATTTCGGGGAGGATGGATTGTTTACACTGCTATATGCGGGATACACTGTGATCATAAAGATAAAAAGTGATAAAATCGATATATGTTGTGTTGCATGTTCTTCTAAAGAAATTATTCTTTTGATTTTGTTTTACTTGAAAGTGTCGAAGAGCTATTTGTTATTAAAAAAATATACTGCTAGTAAAAAGTAATTGTAAGTAAATTTACATTTGTCATCACTGCTACATTGGGCAGGGTCGGACTCTAATAGTTGTGAATTCAATACTAACGACTGAATATATAAATATATATATAACCTAATTTATTTCATTTTTACATTGCATCAGGTGACATTGATTTTTCTATTTGCGAATAAGACATAACGTGTTAAGTGATAAAAGTCAAATAAGCAATTTATTAAGTAAAATAATAAAATTAATAAAAAAATTGATAGGTTTTGATGGAGACGACACGGAACGACGTCTGAGAAGACCCAGCGGACACGTTCTTAAGGATGGCATCGTCGTGTACAGAGAACGAACTACTAGTAGAGAAAGGTAAATTATTGTATGTTTGAGGACTGAGAAAGGGAACTGCAGGAACGCCTTTTCAAGGCATTGCGTGTTGATTGGCGGAACTCAACACCGCGCTTTGCTTAGTTGCCAGAGCGATGAAAATAGAAATGAAAAAATACACCTTCCCCAAGTGGGAATCGAACGCACAAACCGTCGCGTTCACAGGCAAGCGGTACGCTTCTGCGCTACGACGGTCCTCAAGAAATAAATATTACTTTAAATTTAAAATCAATACATTCTCCTTTTTTGAAATATATGACTTAAAATTTAACATTAAAACATTCTCCTTTTCTAGGCACTATAATATATTTTGATTTCGTACAGTAGCGTGTCCCGGTCGCGCGCGAGCAGCGCGCACGTGTCCCGGGAGAGCTCCCCGCGCGCCCGCTCCGAGGAGATACCCATGGAGGACATACGACGCACTGCCGGGATAGCTGCGGCGATACCGTCCACTAGTGCACAGGTAGGAAGAATTGTTTTTTTTTATTGTGTTGGAAAGGGATGGAGTAGAAAGTTATTAGTATTTTTTTATGATTGTGTTTAAGTGGGGTGGAGTAGAAAATATTTTAGTAAATGTTTTTTTTTTTTTTTTTTCATTTTATTATGGTGTGATGGGGTGGAGTAAAAAATGTTACATTAATAAAATAATTAATTTTTTAGTTAGGGGTAGAGTAAAAAATATATTTTTTTGGTTGTGATTAGTTGTATTTTTTAGTTCATTCTGTATCTCATATGCAGTTGAGTAAGATTTTCTTCGTTCATCTACTTTTTTATTAAAGTTCTAGACATCATGTTCAAAATAAATTAATCAGAAAGTAAGAATTACCACTTTTACTTAATAAATTGAAATAATTAGTTGAGCGTTGATTTTTTTTAACATCTATCTTTAACTTTAGTCACAATGATATCTATTTAATATATTATGAAATTTTAAATAAAGTGCATTTTGACTCGTGATAAGTTATTTAAAAATAAATTATAACGTTGCAGTTGTACCAGTAGTAATACTAAACAATTTTAGCTGGTGTTGGTTAGATATTATTGTTAGTATGGCCAAATACAACTTCTTAGATTATTTTTGTTCTATTTTAATTTAAATACGTCTTAATAAAAATATTGATATCAGTAATAATATTTATTGAATTAATGAAGTAATTATAGGCTAAGATGTCTTGTGTTTATGTGGGAATGTCCATTTAATATGTTGTACTATAAACATAGCAATATATGTAATATTACTATGTTTATCATAATATTTTGATTTTGCATGTATATATGTCTTTTATTAATGTTAATACTATATGGTCTGGTTCATACATTTTCTTTTAAAAATAACTTTTTACACAATTTATATTCTATGTCAATATGTATGTAGTTTGATATGTTTCATAATGCTAGTATGTGTCAAAGTAACTCTAATTTTCCAGCCACTAGAGGGCGATACTGGACAGTGAGGTAAATTTTATTTTAATAAAATAATTCATGCTTTATCATTTGCATTTTAATAATTATTATTGTTATAAATATATTTAAAGTAAAAAGTTTTTTATATTATTATTTATGTTTCTCTTTTAAATTATATTGAATTTTACAGTTGAAAAAACTAGACTTGGATTTTGGACGACAGAAATAGACTCATTAAAACACAATTAAATATAATCTAAATATATATTATGAGTTAAAAGATATTTTATTTCGCCATTACAAATTGGTATTTTTATTGCATTAGATATATTTTTCTTCCATTTTCGTTTTTCATACTAACATTGTCATAATGTCATAAACAATAATATTACCTCACAACACAGTATATCCGTCGAGTGGTACATTTCATTTGCTTTGACAATTTAAATATTAACAAAAATTATAAATAAACTCATAAATTATTGTCATATACTCATAAATTATTGTCATATTTAAGTAAATATATTGTGTCAAAAGTATAACATCGTATAATAAGTCTTCCTCTAAAAATTATTGAAATTAGTGTTTAAAGTTTTCAACATTACCTTAATTGTGGTTGAAGCGTAGTTTATATAAATATCTCACTACATTACTATAGAAAACCCTTCATTCTTCAAGATTACCAGGATAAAAAGGTACTTTAAAGCCAAAAACGGTTTCTTCATCAACACACACATAGAAACAAATTACCCACCGGCTATTTACAAACATAGGATTGTGACACTGTCAAATTGACACATTGTCAGTTGATAGCCAGTGCAACCAACTTAAACAATTCAGTCCATAGACTATAGATAAAAACCTTATAGAGTATCAAGTGTAAAAGCGACTATACACAATATGACATCGATTCAATGTGAAGCTTGTCGTAACAACGTGGAACCAACATCAGTTATCAGATGCTGCAAATGTTTCGATTATTCATGCTTACTTTGTGCTAATATTTCACTAAACGAACTCAAGAAGAAAATTAATTCATGGATATGCCACCTCTGCCGTACTAAGGAAAGAAAAGGTGGGGATAACACAAATACTCCGGTTAGATCAGCATCAATAAATAGTACACAAAATTCTAATGTTACGCTGCGTAAGCCAATTAAAACCTCTGAATGCACATGTATCTCGTCAGATAAGATAAGAGAAATTTTTCGATCTGAGCTAAATACATCTATAAAAAAACTTTTTTCACAAGAATTGGATGAGTTTAAGGAATCATTTAAAAATTTTGAACAATCCTTAAATTTCATAAGTCAGGAATTCGATTCCATGAGGTCGGAGTTAAACTTGCACAAAACCCAAATTAATGAACTACAGAAAGAAAATGAAACCTTACGTAAAATTAACAATGAAAACTCAGCTCGTATCCAATATTTCGAACAATTGAATAGGTCTACCAACGTTGAAATCCAATGCGTTCCGGAACATAAAAATGAGAATTTAGTGAATATGGTCCAGCAAATAGCGAAAGTTGTTAAATGTCCACTCCCTGACAATGAGATACACTACTGCACTAGAACCGCGAAACTCATGAATAATAGTGATAGACCCAGATCAATTCTCGTTAAATTAAGTAGTCAACGTATGAGAGATAATTTCTTAGGAGCTGTAGTTAAATTCAATAAAAGCAATCCAGACAATAAGCTTTCTGCCAGTCATCTTGGGATAGCCACACAAAAAAAAACACCTATCTTTGTAACAGAACACCTAACACCACAGAATAAATTACTACATGCCGCAACCCGTCTCAAGGCTAAAGAACTTTCATACCGATTCGTTTGGACTCGCAATGGCAGGATATTTGTACGTAAAACGGAAGATTCTCGATATGTTTATGTACGTGACATGGATATTCTCTCCAAACTTTCATAAATAACCAGAAATAATTATCTAATAAGAAATGCTTTGGTATATTTCATTCAAAATGGCAACCGTGAATATATACTATCAGAATGTTAGAGGGCTTCGTACCAAAACTATAGACTTTTTCAAGAACGTGGTATGTAATAATTATGATATTATTATATTGACTGAGACGTGGTTAAATGACAGTATATTTGATTCCGAACTATTTGATGATAGGTATAGGGTTTATAGGCGAGATCGAATGAATAGTGGATTTCACGCTGAGAAAAATGGTGGAGGTGTACTCATAGCAGTTAATAAAGCCTTAAATTCACGTCGCGTGAAAATTCTTGAATCCAATTGTGAAGATTTGTGGGTGGCACTTGAGACAGCGGGATCATCCAATGGGTCTGGTGACCTGCTTATTTGTGCTGTATATTTACCTCCACCAATACAAAAACATATTCTGGAACATTATTTAGAAAATATGAATCATGTCATAAGCACATCCTCTGTAGAAAACTATCTGATAGTCGGCGACTTCAATCTTAGCTGCATGAGCTGGTTCAAATCGTTTAATATTTCGTCTCTTGAAGCATGCCCCAATAATAGCCGATATGCAAACATGTTAACTGATTTTATGGCTCTAAATCAACTGAAGCAATATAATCATATATCTAATAACAAAGATAGAATTTTAGATTTAGTACTCAGTAATTTACCAGTTGCCAACCTTGATGTATGTAAAGATCCTCTTTCTTGTGTTGACCCAATTCACCCCGTTTTAAATTTTAGTATGACTTTTAATAAATCACTTTATTTGCCAAATGCCAAAAATAACTCTAAATTTTGTTTCTTTAAAGCAGATTTTCATGCCATTAATGCTGATTTGAATTTAGTCGACTGGAATGTTTTGTTTAATGAATGTAGAGATGTAAATGATATGGTTTCCAAATTCTATGACTGCCTTCATAAAATAATCAAATGCAGGGTTCCTAAGTATACTTCACGCAAAAACAGGTATCCTCCGTGGTTTACTTATAACTTGATCGCACTGCTTAAAGAAAAATATAAATATCGGATGAAAATGCGTAAATTTAACAACAACCCACGTGATGTTCACGAGTTTGAAATACTTCAGGTTAGATGTCGCAAGATTCAATCAACGTGCTATACTATGTACATACAGAGCCTCGAAAGATCTTTAAGGTCGAATCCAAAACTTTTTTGGTCTTACATCAAAAAAAAGAGAAAAGGACTTAGCTCTTATCCAGCAGAAATGTATTACAATGATGACTGTTCTTCAGATGCACCTACGATATGTAATTTTTTTGCCTCACATTTCTCTTCAGTATTTTCGAATGCCTCTCGGGTCTCCACAAAGTTCAACAGTCCAATCAAAGACAGTATATTGTCTGTAGATAGCCTTTGCTCTTTATCCGTTAAAGCCGAAGCAGTACTAAAAGTTTTAAAAAGACTGGATCCCTTAAAAGGTGCCGGTCCAGATGGTATTCCATCAATATTTGTCTTGAGATGTGCTTCAGCTTTGGCTTGTCCACTTACAATAATTTTTAACGCTTCGCTCAAAGAAGGTACATTTCCTCGTGAATGGAAAGAAGCTAGAGTCACTCCACTTTTTAAGAGTACTGATAATAGTCGAGTCGAAAATTATAGACCTATTTCCATCCTTTGCACTTTTGCAAAGGTTTTTGAAAAAAATGTTTACCCATTGTTTTATTCTGTCTTTCAAAACGTAATTTCACCATACCAGCATGGCTTCGTTAAAGCCAGATCTACTGTCTCTAACCTTGTAACTTTAGTTCAGGACTTGTCTCAGGAGGTTGATGCTCGAAATACTGTGGACGTTTTATACACGGATTTTTGAAGGCCTTCGATCGTGTTCAGCATAAGATTCTTCTCGAAAAGCTTCAAGGCATAGGAATTGCAGGGACTATGTTGAAGTGGTGCGAGTCTTATCTGATTGAGAGGACGTCTAGAGTTGTCCTCAATGGTTACCAATCCGATACTTACTTCAACATATCTGGAGTTCCACAAGGATCGCATCTGGGACCTTTATTGTTTAATATCTTCATTAACGACATTGGGTCATGTTTTCACCATTCAAAGGCCCTTTTGTTCGCTGATGATTTAAAAATATATAAAACAATAAAGATTTCTTCTGACTATTTGGAATTACAGGATGACTTAAATAATTTAGTGACATGGTGTCAACATAACGATATGCACTTGAATGCTGAAAAATGTTTTTATGTACAATTTACAAGATCACATAACTCATTGTCAAGAACATATTCAATTGGAGACCGGCCTCTTAAAAAATGTGATGAGATTCGTGACTTAGGTGTAACACTTGATAAACAACTTAGATTTAATGTTCATATAGACCAAATTGTTAGAAAATCATTTAAAAACCTTGGATTCCTTCTCCGTAATGTTAAAGATTTCAAAAATCCAACAACCAAAATAACTTTATATAATTCACTTGTTCGTTCCGGCCTTGAGTATGCAAGTGTTGTCTGGAATCCACACTATGATAAATATATCCATCGCATTGAATCTGTACAAAAAAGATTTCTTTGGCAATTGACATATAGTTTCATTTTAGGCAATAAGATAAAAACTTATAAGGATCGTTTGCATTATTTTCGACTTAACTCGTTGCAAGACCGTAGGCAAATTATTGATGGCATTTTCATTTACAAGCTTATCAATGGCATTATAGATTGCCCATCTCTACTGATGCAGGTTAATTTCATAGCCCCTTCACGCTTCATCCGTCCAAATGTACGCAAACTCCTTGTGGAAACACCCGCTAAATCTAATCTCGGACGTAACTCACCTATGAATAGATTGATGCGTAACTATAACACCATATCAAAAGAGGTAGCTGTCGACTTCTTTCAACAGTCTGTGGACACTATTAAAAAAAATTGGGTAAACATTATCTTGAAACAAATAAGCAAATATTGTAAGTGTTCTAAAATTTGTTTAATTTTTATGTTTTATTTCTTATGTTTTTCTGTTTTCTGTTTTTCGGTTATTTTTTTGTTTATGTTTATTAATCAGAAATTTTCTAGTATTGTAATTAATTAGCAATAGTTAATTAGATAAGCACATTGTTATACTTTTATAATTTTTACTGTGCATGTTGTTGCCGTCTGTAAATGATGTAGCATTGTAAATGTTTTTAAGCAATGTGTATTTTTGCTAATGTAATAATGTAATACATTGTAGATGGCCTTTAATAAATAAATAAATAAATAAATAAATATAACCATATTAATTAAATTAAAAAAAAAAAGATTTTTTAGTAGTAAATTTATTATAGACGTTGTCTTGAGTATCGTTAGTGCAAAAATTCTCAAGTAGCTTTTTGTAGATATTTTTATGATTAATAACTTTGCCTCATATATTTCTTTAATATTACTTTTTAAGCCGATCTTTTGGAATAGCATCTGACTATATCCGATACATATGCATGAGAAAAAAAAATTAAAAAATATTTTATATTTTAGTATTTCCACATGCAGGAACCAATCCCGCTTTTCCTTTTGACCTAATAATAAATTATATACATTTTAAATAATAATGGTAATATATATATATATATATATATATATATATATATATATATATATATATATATATATATATATATATATATATATATATATATATATATATATATATATATATATATATATATATATATATATATATATATATATATATATATATATATATATATATATATATATATATATATATATATATATATATATATATATATATATATATATATATATATATATATATATATATATATATATATATTTAAGTATTTTTTAACCAAGTACATATATTTAATTCAGTTTTTTTTTTCACAGAGCTCACCTAGCACAGTTCAACGCCCGAAATTACCAAACATGTCATCAGAAGAAACTTCATTCATATCAAATGAGCCGAAGAAAAGGAGAGGCATTGTCGAGACCATTTGATATTAACTAAAACGCTAAAATATTTTATAATAGATAATATTTCAATAAAATTGAATTAAATCACAGATAAAATAAAATATCTAATTCAATATTTAAAATGGTTGAATGATTAAAATCCATTGAATTGTAAGTATTTTTTTCTAAAAAAATGTTTTGGTAGGATATATTTTTTTTAAATTATATTTGGATCTCGAAAATATTTATTTTATAAGAATATATTTTTAATGTTCCTTTAGTTTTGGTGGGAATATTGTGATAGTTACAATTTCAATTTATTTTTCTATATTTCTTTAAGTAACGATTTTTATTTGTAAATCGTAAAAAAATCGATATTAACATCCATTCGCTTTGGACATTTGAGCGAATTAACTATTATGGCGCTAAACATTGATTATTTTTAAACTATACTTTAAGATGTTATTTTTAAGGAGATTTTCTTTTTTTTTTTTCAAACAAAACAAAAGTGACATATATAGTACATATGTATATACTATATACCTATATATATTGTTATTTATGTATTATATATCTATGTAAGTAGAAATTACGAGAAAAAATATTATTAAATAACTGCATATTTCACATAGTTTGTTTCTATTTATAATATTAAATATATTTTAAATGTAATGTATATATTTGGAAGACCGTCGTGGCGCAGAGACGCAACGTGTGCCTGTAACGCGACGGTTTCTGGGTTCGATCCCCAGTCGGAGAAGATGGATTTTTCTATTTCCATTTTCTTCGCTCTGGCAAGCTAGGCAAAGCGCGCCGTTGAGTTCCGCCACTTAACACGCAATGCCTCGAAAAAGGCGGAAAACGGGGACGGAAAAAGCAGGGACTAAGCAACGGAGTGTCTTAACACTATGTTTCTATGGTTCCTGCTGTTCCTCTGCCTACCCTGCAATATGCGGGATATAACGTGAAGGTAAAAAAAATATTTCTTTTTCTTTAAAAAAATAAATGTCATTTTTGTCTATCGAAATAGTGATGTTCTCTATTCGATTTTCTTATCGTTTCTTATTTTCTTATACAATTAAAATTATATTTCTTGAACATTTTTTTGAATTTTAAGTCACATAACCAATAATTTCAATTTAAGCCAATATAGATAATTAATATTTATACTCGTAATAATATATATGTGTATGTATATTTTTGTGTGCTTTTCGTGTATTGTTGACACGTTGAATGTATAATATAATTTATAATAAATAAATGTATGTATATTTATAATCCAGTAACTCACTAATTATGTTTGTCATTAAAACTACGTTACTTGATTTTATGAGCAAATGTCTATGAAAGCAGGTCCTTTTATTATTTTTTTTTTATTTTGTATAAATGACACCATTTATTTAACAATTGAGATTGCTAACTGATTTGAACTATTCCACAGTCCATATAAAGTTATATTTGAAGCCAAAAATCACTTATTAAGCGTATTAAATATTTTTTTAAGAATTCCAACATTTTTTTAGGAATAAGCTGTGTAAAAAAGGCACAACTTATACATTCTGACTCAATTAGCAAGATTCTAATGCAACTATATATTTTAAACAAAAACACTAAGTAAATAAACGAAATAAAATTCTTATACAAAATATTGATTAACTAAAATCTTCATGAGATCTTGAATATAACTTGTACAATAAATATATTATTTTGAAATATTTTTATTTACTAGTATTTTGAAATTGCACGTGAATATTAAGTATTTTAGGTCATTGAGATCCGACACTTAACATGAAAATGTCTTGACACTACTCTACAATACACTATTAGTGTGTCACTACTCTCTGCCTATCCTGATGTATGCAGCATACACTGAAGCATGAAAAAAAAATTAAACACAAAGTGATTTAAGTCTACCATTACCTAGAATTAATAAATATTAATATTTTTACACACACACACACACACATACACATAATATATGTACAGAAACAGACCACCACAGATAATTATTATTATTTAGTTTGTAGCTAATGTAGATAAATAACCATCTACTTAATTGTAATTACAACATATAATACAGATTATTTTACTTTCATTATATATAATTATAATTAGTAACTATATATATAGATTTCCATGAGCCAAAATTTGAATGTGAGTAGATGTAGAAAAGTAAAAAGTAGTATTTTATATTTATCTGTAAATTTTTTTTCTTAGTGTAATTTCTTCAAACGAACGTTGTGTAGATACAATATATATTTATTCTAATTTAATGCCTAAACCTTCCGTAATAAACGTCCCAATACTAAAGTCATATCAAAATCCGTTCAATAAATCTATAGCATGTCAAGAAAAAGTAAATTACTATATATATTTGATTTTTTCCCAAAAACTATCAAAATTATTATAACTTAATAATAAAACAGCAACCTTATATTTCGTTCAAGCCCTTAGCCGTATATTATGTCAATGACTTGTAAAACTTTGATAAAATACATGTATGAATCTTTTTTCTTATATTTTTAAAACACTATGTTACATACTAATAAATTTCCCAACAGACATGCTATCATTAGCAAACTATATGTTTCTTTTCAATAAAATGGTGTTCGCCATCAAAATATGTTGTGATTTTTTTAAGATATTGCAATAGCGTAACATAACTGTAAATATATTATAACTGTTCACATAGTATTAAAATAATTTAGCATTGAAATTAAATATATAACGTGTTATATTATTATGTTTTATTTATCTTGTACACTTACCTTATATCATTGGTATACTTATTAATAATCAGCTTCACGCTTTATTCTGCAGGTAGGCAGAGGGAACCATAGGAACTATAGGAACCTAGTGTTAAGACACTCCGTTGCTTAGTCCCTGCTTTCCGTGTTTTTCAAGGCACTGCGTGTTGAGTGATGGAACTCGAAGCCGCGCTTGTCTAGTTGCTAGAGCTGAGAAAGTGGAAATGAAGTAATCCATTCTCTCCTCATGGGAATCGAATCCACAAACGTCGCGTTTACAGGCCGACGCTGCGCCACAACGGTCCTCATATAATAACAATTATTTAGTAGTTCTCCAGATATATAGAACGTAGTTGTATATTTAAGACAACCATGATTTTTCATATCAAGTTGTTCGGTTATTACTTTATATTTTTTCCAGCATCTTAATAACAATTTAAGCGAATAGAATTAGCTAGTATGGTAGTAATTAATTTTTTATCTAAATTAATAATATTTTCAATAGCTATATATTTAAAAATATACAATATAGTTTAATATATTACCCCTTGCCGTTATAGCGTTATGGTTTTATACTACTGTTTATTTTACTCGATTATATATAAAAATGGGTCAATTTTATATAAAGGTAGGTTTCCTTGTCTCTACGACAAATATATCATAGAGTCACATAAACATAAACATATAAACATATACTAAGAGAAGGAAACGATTATAAGATTACTATGACTGCTTACAGATAATACAAAAAATTGTAAACGCAAAAATAAGTTGACATGTAAAATATACGTATATAATGTAATGTAATTATATTAACCAGGTGAAATAATAAACCACACACAATTTTATTCCAATAAAACATACTCGTCAACTATATTTCTCTTCTAATTTATTTGATTAATCATCTGCTCTATACACATGATATGCACCAATGCCTATAAATAATACAAACGATGACCAAATCGGGGTATGACAGAACGTTTATGTATGTATGTACAAATAAAAAATCATATATAATATAGTACATGTAACATATTGAGCGCAACGACAAACATTAAAATACAAAATCGTTTTTAACATATCATTGTATCAACGGTAAACATTCTATAATCAACGTTAAATCACAGCGATGGCTCTCATCGATCACTCTACCAGTCTGACAATAATATCTCAAGATACGTCTTAAGATATTTTTGACTCCGGAGGTACTTAACTACACTGGACGTGTTTAAAGGCAACATCTGCGTTGAGAAAAGATAGAAAGTCTCGCTTAACAGTCCTTCATTAGATTCACCAACAAAATATACGTATAGAAATAAATTAAGGCTTAAATTAAAAGAGCCGCACAGTTTGCTATTGAAATTCATTGTTTTATACCGTGTTACGACTCATTTAAAGTTATGGTTAATAAATTCTATTAAAAAATTAACTGAATAATCATTACAGTTATACTATCTTAGAGTATAGAGTACACATGAGTTCGTCTGTATCAGCAAAAGAAGTTCATTACAATAAATTATCTATGAGTAAACTATATGCTATTCTTATAAAACTACAACTGACAAATTATAGCACGTAAAGGAACGTTTATACAGTTAAAAATCTTAATCTAAAATAATTATTTACTTGTATATGAACATTTCCTTGGTCTCTGCGCAACTTATAATAGTAGTGTCCCGTCCGAAAGCAGACTTAGTAATAATTGTAATACGTTATGTAACTATAAAACAAATCAGCGACTAATAATAAATACATTATTGCTATTAATTAACTACACAGACATGATTTAAACCCCTAGCTACAATAAACATAAATTAATTTGAACTTACTTCTGAACGATTTAATCGTAATAATTATTCCAATTTTTTAGGCCTTGTTTTATATTAATTTATTAAGAAAATTAATAGCAGAAAGCTCTTAAGGACAAGCGATTTGAAGCGTCAAGTGGAAGCACAGAAAGTTCAGGCAGGTAAAACATACACAGACTCGTTCCAAGTTTAATATAAGTTCAATATTGGTGCCATAGATCTAAAAATCATAAAAATAATCTAAATATTAAATTTAAAAATAGAGACTTAAATGGGTGCGATGTGTACCAAAAGTATCTTTCAAATCGGGTGTGTAGGTAAATAGATTTCCTATAAAAGGTTATATCATTCTATAAATAAGCAATTTTTTTGTAAAAATACTTTTGAAAAACGTGTGATATTCAAAATTTTACATTCAGAGTCGAATTTAACGATACAGTTTCAATATAGTTACGTAGAAGTAAAAAGATAAGCCTGACAGTTAGTTCGACCCGGAATGATTCAATGCGTCTGGTAGACAAATATAAAATGTTAACCCTGTCACCAGTTGTGTGCGCTTGATATTAACAATCATAATATCAAATTCGGAAGTAAAAGCTTAAAGCAACATTGAAGGTATAGAAACGAAATAGAATTAAACATGGAAATGACGTAGAGACGTAAGATGATTTTTCTATATACACAACACTGTTACACAAGCCAGTAAGTCTAAAATGAAGCTCATAATTTTCCTTAATAACTATTTATGTGGGTACCTCGATTTATTATGAAAAGATTCGTTTTCAAACAGACATCGCTCGTCAAAAGTTATATAATTACTCTTTATTACGCATTGTAGTTTATTTTTTAAAATTTATATCGATATATCAATACAGAATTAAAATAAATAATATATTATTTTTGCTTTCATGTTTAATAAAACTATAATTGTAAAGGTACTTAAATTTGTTACTAAAATTTATATTTATATGTTAATTAATCCCCTATTACCATTTTATAAAACTCCACAAACAATAATGATCGTTTGAGTAAACATTTTGAGAATCTTCTATGAAACAATACACACTTTTTTAATAATTGATTACACTTATTTAAAAATAAAATAAAAAAAAACGTTGACAAGTACATTACAGATTATAAAATAAATATTTATATAGCAGAATGCTAACATAAGGAAGCGAAGTATCTTATGCCAAAAATAATCAATAAGTAATTGACAATTCTTAGATATAAACAATCCAAAACAACTACATTCTGATTACAAAGTTATAATTGACAAAAACTAATCAAAAATTTTATACCACACCAATATTCTTTTGATTCATAGAAATTTAATGAATAGAACAATCATGGAACTTTTTAAATCGTGACAAACTTTATACGTGATTTTGACAGAATAAATCAAAGAAAATTAAATCATCCATTATTTTTTTTATAAATCGTTAATAATTTATATTTTTAAATCAAAATTGTGCAATCAATATTTGTAATGTATTTGTAATCATCTTAGTTATAACTTTCTGAAGCTATTTGCTCAATTAAATAATTAAAACATTTCAACTTTATTTATATGTTATCTGTAGAAAAGAAAAAAAATATTAATTTGAATAAAATTCTATATAGAAAATATATATTTTCTGCACATTACAATATACAAACATTGCCCGTATTAGAAATTGAAACTTGTATAAAGTTATTTACGATAGAGGTTCCATGATAGCAAATGCACTCCATATCTTGAAGTGTCCCACCATAAATATATGTATAGTATCTAAATCTGCCGATATACATTTAAATAATCATTACTACAGGTGCAAATATTTCTAAAATATATAATATATTATAATATAAATGGTAGGTATATGATTATATTGCAGCTTTTACAAACAGTACATATTGTTATATTGCTAACATTTATTAGAATCCTTAGAATTTTATTCTGTAATATGAGATTGATGAGATTTTATTCATTTGATATGAGAAAATATTCTGTTAACCATTTATAGAATTTCTAACTTTCAAAATAATTTATTTATGTGTAATACGTACTTGTAATATCCGTTTTTTTTATAATTTTAGAGTTTAATTTTCATTGATGTGTTACATTTGTTTCTTAAAGTGCCAGTTTCACCAATTGCCGATAAAGTCTCTCTAAATAAATTTTAGTGTCTCAGACACAGGGTTCTCAGATAAAGTAAAAAAATATTTAGTATATAAAGACCTGTTTAACCTGTTATCTTTATCTGGCAGACAACATTAACCACCAGATTGTTAACTAAAACTTTATCAATAACAATCTTCAGTTTATGATTTTTACTACTTTTCATTTACCACAGTTTAAGTACAGTAGAGATATTCGGAACATCGGGTTTTATCGGATGTATATTAGAATGCGAAATCAACATATTGAATTCCGCTAATTAGTTTTATATGAAATTGATTATTACATTTTTCTATCTCTCATATAAAAAAGGTTCTTTTGACGCAACTATTTGGTACATATATATACATATAATGATGAATTTGGATTCACCATTAAATATGTACTGCATAAAAATTAGAACAAATACTCAATAAACACTACTTTAAAATGTAACTTTCCTTGATTATATTATAAGAAAAAGCAAATATATATTACTTGAACAATAATATGTTAATAAATATTAACAATATAACTAGTTATGTACTTTTCAGTACAATTATTCTTACACACAATAATTTTAATATTACAGGGTTTAATAAAACTGTTAAACAGTATCACACGCTATACACTGAATAGTTTATTAGCTAATTTAATAGATATATTGGTGTCCTCACGTAGTTCAGGCGCCAAGTTCAAATAAATAATTTTACTTAGTAAATATATTTTTTAATTCAAGAAAATAGTATCTTTTGTAATGTAATGTATAAATAGGTTAATTTGTGTTGTTTTGGGAATAATAATAATTCGCTATTGTGGAAAATATTTTAAGTTATTTAGTACCATCTAATGAAAGCTTTCAGTTGAAATCTTTGAATTCATATTTCATTATAGTTATATACAGCAAGTTTTTATTTTCGAATAAGATTATATATAGAATTTGGAATTAAAATATTTCATAATATTTTGTTGTTTAAAACATCACTGATAATATCGAATTATTATTTTTCATGTAAATAATTATTGTTTTATTCAGGTATACACGTTACGAGGATATTTGTTATCTAAAGGACGAAATATAAAAATTCAATATATCTATTTAAATTATATTCCATTAGTCCATATATTTATATTTGTTTAATATAAATTATTATATATTATATATATGTATATGTAAAGTACTCGGCGAGTGAACTACTATTACTTGTTTTACATAATTTTAAATAAAATTATCGCACGTACGCCATAACACTTTATACATCAGTTAACAATCATTATTGTCAGTTATATAACTAATTATGTATTTATATTTAAATATAAATTCGCACTAGTAAGTAGGCAGTTTTAAAACAATTATTTTTATATCATATATTTACTATTAAATACGAATCACGTCAAGGTGCGGTTCCTTAAATATATTTTCTAATATAAGCTGTCAATCAATTATTTATATAAATTACCGTAAATGTTGAAGTTGTCACTTTACAAACCGCACCTCATCTACCGACATTGGCGTAAAGACGGATATATCTAGCACATTCAGTATTAAAACACTACGGATTTACAAACAACGCTTAAAATACAAGATTACTTATAAGAGCTATGAATCCGTTGCGCTACATGCTATGGAGCCCAAACACTCGTTGCAAAACGCAATCGAAACTGAATATATGACGATATCAAACGTGCAAATCGAGCTGTCACTTGACGGTGTTTCGTATAAAAAGTATTGCAGCATAGTTTATTGCTTTATTATGACCGTAGTTGGGCGGGGCTGAGCACGAGCTCGCCGTCGGGTGCGCCTGCGAAGGACACGTTGCGGGGCGGAGGACGCTTGGCCCCCACTGTACCCCCCACAGCTGTGGTCCCAGCACCACCTGCGACTCCTGAGCTGGCAGCTGTGCCCGCTCCACCTGCCGTCGATTGCAACGACGGTGACGGTTTTGGATGCGATCCCGCCTGCAATACAAGTAAATGTTATTGATAATTCTACTAATATATATAGGTTTCTTTTAACAAGTAAATTTTTATAAACTATTCCTCATGTTGCAGGCAGGCAGAGGAAACTGTAGAAACGGTGGGAGCCCACTCGGTTCCTCGCTTTCTGCCTTTTTTCGAAGCATTGCGTGTTGAGAGGCGGAACTCAACGCCGCGCTTTGCCTAGTTTTCCGAGCTAAGAAAATGGAAATAGAAAAATCCATCACCGAGTGGGAATCGAAATTTAGAATTATATGAAAATATATCTTGCTATAAGACATGTGATTACAATATAAGACTAACATTATTAAAATACAAATTTACCACAAATTGTCACTAAAAACTTACCGGCTGTACAAGAACAGTTTGCGGATGTAAATTTGCGTTCGCCGTGCGGTACCTCCGTAGCCGCTCGTCCTCTTCCCCGCTCGATAAGCTGGACACGTCGCAGGAGGACGCGTCGAGGCGGCGTGCGGGCGAGCACTGTGCAGGACCCGCTCTCGTGCCGCACCTCGCCAGCGGCATCTCCTCGCCTTCCACGCATCCGGACAGTCTAGGGTTGAATTAGTTATAGATATTATATAGAAAAAATAAGAAAAAAATTATTGTTATCACATTAGAGCAGTTATTAGAGAACTAGATATGTAGATTGATGGTGAAATGATTCTCATAAGTTATTATTATCACATTAGAGCAGTTATTAGAGAACTAGATATGTAGATTGATGATGAAATGATTCTCATAAGTGACAATCTACACTAAGGATATAAAAGCACTTGGGCAGTTTCCATGTAGTGCAGGGTGAAAACCTGCTGTGTTTAAAATTTTATGTTTCTTTAAATATGTTTGATCATGTGTGACGATGTAAAATTTTGCTTTTGGGCTATACAATGCCGATAGAAGTGGTCTTTTTTCATATTTTTTAATTGATGTACGTCAATTTCGCCTCAAGCGTCATGAAAATAAATTTACAGATGTGACAAATTTACCTAAATAAAATGAAGGATCTCTTACCTTCTGTTCTCCTTGTGGTTCGATCGCCGTCTGCAACAAGGCTTGGCGAATATACAGAACATAATACGTAAAACACAGCATGCCAGCCCCGCCACAATAAGCGAGGGGCCCACCAGCCGTAACGCTGGTGTTTTGAAACCCTGGAATATGACAACAATTCTTCATAAACAATAATTTGTACATAAATAATATTTGTAAGGACAGAAGTCTTTAGAGTTGTCTAGTTTTCCTATATTACTGAAGACTAACTTAAGGTAGGCAAGAAAAAATTGGAAATTTTTCACAGAATTAAATTAAACACAAAGCTATACCCAAGTTATCTTGGGTGTAGTTTTGTTGCTGTCATATCTGAAATTTATAAGCATTTCACCTATTATCTGACTAAAAATATGTTATCTTTATTTAGCATCGAGCCTTTTATGATACAATATTACCTTGTCTCCGGTACCCACGAAGTAAACGACGAGGCCGACTGCAAGTGTCGTGAGGCCCGCGTACAGGAGCCTCGCGACTCCCCATGGCTCTCCAGGTGCTCCCTCCGCCTCCCCCTCCGAGTCCGACGACGAGCCGTACGACGCATCCCGAACCTGAGAAATATCAGTATACTTAAAATAAGGACAAGTGTATGATGTAGTGTATCTGGAAAGTATGTTTTGAAGAGATGGAAGTTACGATGGACGTGGTAAAACGTCTTGTAATGTGTCATAAGATATGCAAGTTTGTTCGAATCCAAAATAAACAAAATATTGTCATAGAACAAGAATGAAAGCAAATGGTAAACAACATGGGAGTATATACTACTAAAGATGTTACAGTAAAAATGAAGAAGAACTTGTTCACATAGTTTGATTACGTCGAGAGAATGATGAACGAATGGTAAAAAATATATAAGAGTCAGTGGCAAAAATCGCTTGTAGCGGTAGACCCTGGTTTTGTAGGGGAGGTTTCGGCTGTACCACAGTGTTTGACGCATTTCACTCTCTGGCTACTCCACTAAGGAAAAAGCTTGATGCTATGTTTGTTTGTAATGTATATGTGTAAAATAATATCATAGTGACATAACTGGTAATATAAGTACTGATTCTATAGTATACCTACTATTTACTTTTCTCTAATAATCAATTCAATCTTCTTGGTTAGGAAATATGTATTAGCGTAAATTATTGCTATAATTAAATTTAAAAATATTTTAAACTTTTTGTAACTCAAAATGAAAAAATGGAACTTTTAAAGCGTTTTTGTTGCCGATCTGTCATTCTAGTTGTCTGATTAGATGATGTTTCTCAAGATTACTTGCACGTATCTAGTAGGGTGTTCCTTCTAATGTACATCTAGACTCGAAAGAAGTAAGGTTCATCGTCCAAAACTAAAATTTCTTAAATCTTATTTGGTCTTACTTAAAATATACCATAATTAAACTTATCTTTATGTTTTTTCTAACCAATTTAAGTGGTATAAAACGTTTAAGCTATGTAATTAAATGTAATTTTTTATCAAGAATTTTAAGGCCGTCGTGGCACAGAGGCATCTGTATAGCTAGCATCTGCCTGCAAACGCGACGGTTAACTTGTGGGTTCGATTCCCATTGGAGAAAATGAATTTTTCTATTTCCATTTTCTTCGCTCTGGCAACTAGGCAAAGCGCTGCGATGAGTTCCGCCACTCAAAACATGCCTCGAAGAAACGGACGGAAGAAAGCAACGGAGTGTCTTAACACTAGGTTCTTTTGGTTTCTGCGGTTCCCTCTGTCTACCCTGTCATGTGCGGGAGAAAGCGTGAAGCTATCAAAAGTATTTTCTATCATCAGTAGAAGAATTTTCTCAAATCTTACTCGATTGGTGCGATGCCACTTGGCACCTGGTCCGCGCCTGGCGCCCGGGTGATCTCCGAGCACGGAGCAGCGGCGGGCTGCGCCGCCCGCGCCCAAGCCGCCACCGCCCACCGACAGCGCCGCCGCCTCCTGCCAGGCCGCCCGCCCAGCCGCACACTGGAATAACCATGATATATATATATATATATATATATATATATATATATATATATATATATATATATATATATATATATATATATATATATATATATATATATATATATATATATATATATATATATATATATATATATATATATATATATATATATATATATATATATATATATATATATATATATATATATATATATATATATATATATATATATATATATATACCACATTAATATGATGCACATAGTTATAGTTTTGCTAAGAAGACGGGAAAATTTTGGGCATAGTCATCTGTTTCGTAGAATAATATCTATGCCGTATATCTTGCTATATGGTATAGAATTTCTTCTAAATCAACTAAACTAACAGATTTATTTTGAAAAACTAAACAAGTCTTGAAATAATGCTATGTAAGTCAACGTACAGTTTTGCATTTGCTGCGCGCTACTGTACCTAACATACGAATTGAAATTTTAAATATGTTTTAATCATAGTTAGCAGTCACTATATAGAGATAGTATAAGAGAGAAGCTATAAAGTTATCTTCTAATGTTCTAATTGCCAATAATATCATTATATATTTTTTTAAGTAATTTACTCAGCTAGTTAGTAAGCTTAGATCTATAATTAAAATTATTGCCACTTAATTGTATGTATATATAGTTGTATTATAAAAATATTGAAATAGATTGTTCTAAGTGTTCTATGGCAAAAGAATAGATACTTAAATATAAGTTAAACAACAACAACCTAGAGAATGCTATAATGTACATCTCATATACGAAATAGCGCTATTTAAAAGAATAAATTGTCACTAGAGAAATTTATCGGTGGTCGACTAACTTGCGCAAACAAGTCACGATTTCGATAAACAGCCAATAGGAAAACAGAAGATATATGGCAATAACCAGTGGATTTGAGGCATTAGGTATTGGCGATATATTATGTCATATAGCATTAGGCTTCCGGTCCTCGGGATTTGTAGTGCTAATATGCTACACAGTAGAACGAAATAGAAAATGTGTCATATATATGTAAATATATAATATATTTGTATGTTTATATGTGTTTTTTATTTTTGTTAAATCGATGTAATATACGTAAAAGCTATATATAGAGAGTACATTTCTTTCATTCTAGAACCAAAGATATATTTAAATTTTATATTTATGTATATATATTTTAACTAACTCTTTTTGTATATGCCTAAAAAAATGTTTTACTTCCCTTCCCTTGTTTTATGGGGTATCAAATGATACAGCCCCATATTATATTGTCATGTTGGCAATAAGCCGTGACTGCTACTATAAAAGTCCTCTTAAAACATAGCAAAAACAATGTATATCTGTACGCGAAAAAGCTGATATATTATGACTCTTTATGTGCCCTTCATGATTTATTCTAGTTTTATGACAATTTTCTGTTATTTATTACATTGATGGATGTATTTGTCGCCTCGTCGGTTTATAGTGTTCATATATATTTAATATTTATAAATTAAAATTTACAATAACAAATTATTGTTTGTCGGTATTACATGGGTCAATTGTTTTAAAATAATATGCACTAACTCAAATTAAAAGACTGAGATAGAAAATTGTGTCAAACACTAGGCTCTCTCGCCTACTCTTGCTAAAGGAAGTTAAAAAATAATTAAATAATATAAGCTGTATGTACTATCTTTACAAAAATATGTAGTAGGTAGATAGTTTAACTGAAAAAAATTTTATATATATATATATATATATATATATATATATATATATATATATATATATATATATATATATATATATATATATATATATATATATATATATATATATATATATATATATATATATATATATATATATATATATATATATATATATATATATATATATATATATATATATATATATATATATATATATATATATATATATATATATATATATATATATATATATATATATATATATATATATATATATATATATATATATATATATATATATATATATATATCTATATATGTATATGTATCATTTATTAAACAAAAATTTGACAAATATAAAAAGGAACGGAATGTCTTAACACTAGGTTCCCACGGTTTCTGCGATCCCCTCTACCAATCCTGCTATCAGCTGGATAAAGCAAGAAGCTCAAAAATAAAGGCTTTAAAATATTTATTTATGTACCTAGTACACATTTTATCAATAAAAATTTGTGATGTTTATAGGCTTATCACTTGTGCAAATGCAATGTATTTATTTCAATTAATTTTATTGTGAATTTTAAACAAAATACCGTTGTAGTAGTAAAATAAGTTCTGAAAAATTATTAATTCACGATTCGCCAAAAAATTACGATAATAGTTTTTTTTCCATACAAAAACAAGAAATGTCGTGCTTGTATATATATATATATATATATATATATATATATATATATATATATATATATATATATATGTATCATTTATTAAACAAAAATTTGACAAATATAAAAAGGAACGGAATGTCTTAACACTAGGTTCCCACGGTTTCTGCGATCCCCTCTACCAATCCTGCTATCAGCTGGATAAAGCAAGAAGCTCAAAAATAAAGGCTTTAAAATATTTATTTATGTACCTAGTACACATTTTATCAATAAAAATTTGTGATGTTTATAGGCTTATCACTTGTGCAAATGCAATGTATTTATTTCAATTAATTTTATTGTGAATTTTAAACAAAATACCGTTGTAGTAGTAAAATAAGTTCTGAAAAATTATTAATTCACGATTCGCCAAAAAATTACGATAATAGTTTTTTTTCCATACAAAAACAAGAAATGTCGTGCTTGTATATATATATATATATATATATATATATATATATATATATATATATATATATATATATATATATATATATATATATATATATATATATATATATATATATATATATATATATATATATATATATATTTATATATATATATATATATATATATATATATATAAAAAAAAAATTAAATAAAAAATAAAATAAAAAAATTAAATATGTTAAATAATATGGAAATATTACTTACTCGAATGTTAACAACGACGCAACCACCGGCAACTATTAGTGCCCAATCTACTGCAGTGAAACTCGTAGAGTTTAATCCAGATGATGCAGACGCGGATATAGAAGGTTGGTGCAAAATTACAGAGCTTATAGTACTGAATAAACATTTAGAAGGCATAGAATTACTTATGGCTCTTATTAGTGCACTAAAAGGGCGCGCAGCGTCTTGTTTGACTAAATTAAATTTGAATGAGCTGACTTGGGGAACTGTAAAACAAAGTTTGATGGCTAGATTTTCTAAACCAAAATTATTCCAAGACTACTTTGATGAAGTATTGCGTTTTCAAATTGGAACTAAAGAAACTGCAGCGGAAGCTGGCCTGCGCTTATGGAATATGATCGAAATTATACCTAAAGCTCGATTGCCAGAAGATGTTATAACTGGGTTTGTTATATCGGTTTTATGTCAGAAGGATAATTTGATACGCCGTGAGCTAAGTGCATATGATGTTACTACCAAACCTCAGTTATTTAGTATCTTAGGAGGCATTTCCCTAAAGCGAAGGGTAGAAGCTACGGAAATCCAAGAGCCTGATTTTTAAGCGACCTAGAATAGTTGACGTAAGATTTCCTGGTAAATGTAATTTTTGTGAAATCCCCGGACACCGGCAAGCCGACTGTAAAAAGCATCTTCGAGAAGATTCTTCTGGGACAACTAAGCAGCAAGATCCATCAAATACAACACGTGCCCCATAGAAAATTTCTACTGTAATTTGCTTCATATGCGGTCAAGCATTTCACATCGCAACAAATTGTAAAGAAAAAGGAAAAGGCGGTGGATCTACTGCAAAGAAAGAGGTCAATATCTGCGAACAACGGCTGCCGAGGGGTGCCTGGAGGACGTTATCCGGTGAGTCAGTCTCCTTTTTGTTTGATAGCGGAACGTCTTGCTCGTTGATTAAAGAGAGCTATTCTAGTAAGTTACGAGGTACTGTGCGCAATATCTCATATATCTTATGGCCACTGGTGGTGACGATATAAAATCAACGGCACAGGTTTCGAGTGAGGCTTATCTAGTAAATTTTATAACACTCTTGATATTTTATGTAATAATCGCTGTATTAGATAATAATCGTTACGAGTTGAAAAGTATAACCGGCTCACATCGTACTTTAAAATACGCTTACGAGAATTTGCGTCCAGTACCTAGGGGTCATGACGGGTTAGTTGAAATATCTACTAGTTTGATGACTGAAGAGGAGGCCATGACGGCGGTTGACGTTGACCTTGACAGTCCGATTAACTGTGATACATTGACTGCAGGGAGATCAGACATCAGAATCTGATACCCTAAGTAATATCTCAGATCGCGAAATCAATGAACATGACGTCCAAATTCACGGTGAGCAAGACAGTCCGTAACTTAATGATATGTGTAATCTGTATGTGTAAGCATTGTTTGACAAGTAGAGTCATGTCTATTTAACTATGACGTTGACGTTGAGTCATCGAGTAACGTGGTGTGTGGAAGGTGGTCGAAAGGATAATGTCAACCGGGCCATGCAGCTGATAGCGGCTGGTCGAAGGGACACATTTATCCGGTCCAACCTTAAGTGTTTATTGGTCGAAGGGATAGTGTCGTCCGGGCCATGCACGTGTGGCTGGTCGAAGGGACACATTTATCCGGTCCAACCTTAAGTGTTTATTGGTCGAAGGGATAGTGTCGTCCGGGCCATGCACGTGTGGCTGGTCGAAGGGACACATTTATCCGGTCCAACTTTAAGAGTTTATTGGTCGAAGGGACAGTGTCGTCCGGGCTATGCACGTGTGGCTGGTCGAAAGGACACACTCGTCCGGTCCAAATTAATGTTATGTGAGGATTTATCCTGAAGGATAAGGATATTTGTTAACTGATTGGAAAAAGGTGCCGTCCGGTCCATGAGTGGTCGAAAGGACACACGCTTTTTAATTTTGAGACAGTTATTGTTGTACGCCGTCCGGTCCATGAGTGGTCGAAAGGACACATGCTTTTTTAATTTTGAGACAGTTATTATTGTACGACAATGAGATTACGACCTAATCGTAGCTTGTCAGGTTGGGCGAGCGGGTAGATTTACTAACACCTGCCCGATTGATTGTGTCATTGTTACAGGACTGAATTTGATGCGCCCGAGGACGGTCGAAAGTCAGTCCGGCCGTGACGGCGCATAGCTGGCCTTCTTTGTTGAGAATACATTGGAACGAGATTTGACAACTGTCAGTCTGGCGGAGCGTCGTGTCGACGGTCAGCGCGGCCATGTTGAACTTCACTTTTGGTTTGAACGTCAACGGCAAGCGAACCACGTTTGCGACGAATCGCTATTGTTCCATGTAATCCTGTGCCTTGTTATTTCAAAAGTAATTAACAGACATTAATTAAGTGATTCCTTAAATGCTAGCTACAATATTTTAGTGACTTTCTATAAGAGACATATTTTGTGTGATTAAATAACTTTTCATTGTGACATTGGTGATTCTTTCGTTCCCACATTATAACTTATTGAAGACATGTCTAATTCTGATGATGAAAGGCTACCGCCTATATATATATATATATATATATATATATATATATATATATATATATATATATATATATATATATATATATATATATATATATATATATATATATATATATATATATATATATATATATATATATATATATATATATATATATATATATATATATATATATATATATATATATATATATATATATATATATATATATATATATATATATATATATATATATATATATATATATATATATATATATATATATATATATATATATATATGTATATTATATAACAATGTTTTCCGTTACTTACTTTATTCAATACTTTTAACAGCAATAAAATATATTTTTTAAATAAAAAATAGGTCACTGTCATATATTAAATAGTTTTTTTAATATATCTTTCTTTTATATAAGTTATAAATATGAGTTCTATAAAAATGTTATTTTAATGACATTAAATATGGCGATAAGTATTATGTATCATTATTATAATGAGTTAGATATGACCGGATTATTAAATAACATTGAAATTTCATTAAAAAAATTGTTCAAAAATAAAATCTCTAATAAAAAAACTAAAATGTAGTTTTAGGGTGTTTTTTTTTTATTCGAACAAATTTTTTTAAGTTGTCAGTACTAAACTAAAAGCTTATTCTAGCTTTCCTATTTGTATTTAGCATATCACTTACATTTAAAATTTTGTTTGTATATACTGAACTGAAAGGTATGTAGAGTGAGTCTTTTTTAGTACTCATTTTTTATCATATCATGCTTATTTTATGAAATAATCTTGCTTCAGTAGATTTTACAGAAATATTAAATATCAATAACTGGTTCTACCTGTAGACAACGTTTTCGTTAAGAATATATAATTTTAAATGAACTCTGGGCTCTTTTTTATCAAATTCTTCGTTATTCCTTTTTTTACTTTTTGAATATAAAACCAAAGTATTTTATTATAAAATAATAAGTATTTAACGTCCGCACATTTGATAATGGTGAATATCGATAACTGAGGCTTCGATGTCCTTAACTGGAGATTTTTCGTCTTTTATGAATTATAAAGGACCGTCGTGGCACAGAGGCGTAAGCATCTGCCTGTAAACGTGACAATTTGAGGGTTCTATTACCACTCGGAGAAGAAGGTTTTTTCTATTTCCATTTTCTTCGCTCTGGAAAAACTGGCAAAGCGCTGCGTTGAGTTCCACCACTCAACACGCAACACCTCACAAAAAGGCGGAAAGTGGGGACAGAGAAAGAAGGGACTAAGCAACGGAGTGTCTTAACACTAGGTTCCACCATGGTTCCTGCAGTTTCCTCTGCCTACCCTGCTATATGCGGGATAAAAGCGTGAAGCTAAAAAAAATGAATTATAAAAAACATTTAATACAAATATATTTTTACATCCTAAAAAAGTAATAAAAAAATCGAAAATTATAATATATTATAAAATATCAAGCTCGTAAATACTGTCTTACTTACTTAATTTTATTTAAAAAATATATGTTCGTTTAAAAAATGCAATTTCCTTAAGGTCTTGATTATACTATTTGTTCTAACAAGGCAATATTATATATACATATATAGTATATGTATATATACCTAATATTGCCTTATTAGAACATACATATAATAAATTACTCAATACACAGCAACCATCACCCCATTTAAATTATAAATTAATAAAAATTTAGTAAACTTGGAGACTTCTGTATAAGAAACGACGTCTAGCACCTACAGAAGTACACGCTTTACTAGCAAAAAATCCTTTTCGGTACATATTTGTAAGGCTTCCAATTAGCTGAAAGCCGTATTTACAGTTGCTATTTGCCATTCGCTTCAAGTTTGAACCTATATATTCCTATATGCATGAAATCAAACATTTCGTTTGCATTACGCTGATGCATCCTATCGATTTGTCAATATCAACACCTGAGTGAACTGCGTAACCGAGAAAATGGTAGATTTTATTCTGTGAAAGATTTGTAAATATACAGGTATGTATATTAAATACACAATTATAATTCATAAGACAACTTAATTTATATTGACATTTTTTTTGAAATTTTTGAACATGCTGTAGACTATATGTTATTTATATATGACATAAAAATTGGGCATTTATTTAGTGTCTGTGACATATACAGTTCTATTTTTTACGTTTACTGAAACAAAGAAGTATATGTACAATATCTAATATTAATTGATAAAAAACTAACCTGAAATATACTAAAAATATAAAAAATATGTGGCCTACGTGGTAACAAGGTACTGGCAGCACTTTCTCGTTGGATCGCTAAACTGATACAACAGATTGGTTTTGGTGGACCAACCGTCGAGACATTTAACAAAATGTGAAACGTCGAAAGGTAAATAAACGATCGGAGCCGTTTTTTCGATCATTATATTATTATTTTCATTGTATTATATTATTATTTTCGATCTCAGCAGCTAAACTTGCGCGTTTGCTTCCACAGAGATGAGAAGAAGAAGGTATCAATATAAGTGGCGTCCCATACAGAGGGCCTACCCTTACTCCATAAAATGACATGCCATCAGGCTTCGGATCAGGAGTCGTTATCTTCTCATCAAAGGTCGAGGAAGTTACCAACATTTACATTGGGACACGCTGTCAACCAATGTACAGATTAATTTTGTGAAAATGCTTAGAGCCTAGTACTTTCGACACTGGAGCTAGTGACAATAAAATTTTTAAATGTGATACTGCAAGTTGTACCATCTCATCTGTGTTGAGCAGATCTGCGGAAATTTCGTTGGCCCGAACTAGTTTCCAAGCTTCTCTTGCTTTATTGAAGTGTTGAAGTTTTAAACTACATAAAGACTTTTGCAGAATATTATTTGTCAATTGTAAAGTTCCATAAATAGATGAAAAAAATCTTCGGACAAAGAATTTTTAATAAGCTGAATATTACAAATGACTCTAAAGTATTTTTAAATACAATTTGTATTTATTGCAATAACAAATTTTGATTAACTCAAACAGGAAAAGTACAAAAAATGTATGTAAATTTTGGAAACGAAAGGCAAACTGAGGTTTGATTGCATATAAACGGTAAGTATGACCTATAAATTTTTGCATAAAAATTCCGTAAGTAAAGTGCGATAGAATCGAGAAAATAAGAGATCACAATAAAATGTACAGTTTTTCTTTATTTTTTTAGTAAAGATGCTGGTTTAAAAATTAGACTAAGTTCAGATTTTTTTCGTTACTTAACAGACCCAACGTACAAAAAATAACTACCGATCTTCATCTCAAAATAACTTTAAATGAAGAATAGTGTCCCAGGTAATAATATAAACCTATCATAATGAGAGAAGTATTTGAGGTAAAATTATACTTGTTTAACATTATAAAAAGCAACACTAATTATAATTATTAAAATGCCAACAAAAGAAATGCATTTTTCATAATTATTATATAAAATATGACTAAACTAAACTAAGTAATTTAGGTCAGAGGGCGTGACTGTCATGGTAAAATCGAACACCACAATATGTAAATGGCTTCTGGTATATTATTTAAATTAGAAATTATATGAAATTAAATCCATGCAATAGCATAATAAGTATTTCGTGAAAATTATTTTATGATTCATGACGCCTATACTTAAATATATATCTATAATTATTTGAGTTAACATTAAAGTTGGTGTCCTAATACAAATTTACAGTAACGACAACTTTTAGTCATTACAACCTTACAATCATCAATTTTCTTTGAATATTCGAATATTAGTAACAGAAAAATAGCTTTAAGTTATTTCTTACATATGGAATGGTAGGCAGAGGGAATCCGTTGTTAAGACACTCCGTTCCCCACTTTCCAACCAAATTGCGTGTTAGGTGGCGGATTCACCGTCGCGTAATCGCTAAGTAATCAATGAAATAGTTGATAATTAATTATTGACGAATAACAACTAAAACCTTATATATATAAAATTATATACAAATATAAATATATTTAATTAAAAAGAAAAAAAAGTACTATTATGTAAAAAATATTACTGTACTACATTAATAATTATTTCTTTTTTTAGTAATCACAAATACTTTTAAGCATTACCCGCATGCTTAAAGACTTACAGGTAAGATCGAAAAATATCTGGGCACTTTAAGACAAATTTGCAATAAAACGACTAAACAAATGCATAGTAAGAACGTTTAGCTTAGATTTTATTTAGAAATATTGTGATGTTAACAAATGTTCAGTACATTTGTTTTTACATAATTGCTATATAAACCTAAAAAATAAAAAATAAACAACATAATAATAATAAACTGAATATAAAATAGTACAGAGTACATATATTTAGATTTTTCAAAATTAACACGAATCACAAAAAGTTTCTAATCAACATACAATTCATTAAGCCAAAGGCCTCAAAGTAATACGGCTCTATAAAACTCGTTCATCGAATTCGATCAGAACACGGCAGTCACGTTCCTCGCTAAATGTCACTGTTAATGGTAACCTTTGCTTTATGCCTATTGAATAGGCGCGCAGAATAAACAAAAAAATGTAACGCCTTTGATTTTTAGAAATGGACGATATTATAATACAATATTACATAATTTCGTCCTTTCAAGGTAATAAGTTGGGGTTTTTTTAAAACATAAGTTTGCCTTTGTAATAATATCTGTTCTTTTTTCTGCTAACCGACCTAAGCCCGACGACGATGGTGGTGATGAATTTTGGTATACCTACTTATTTATGTTATTTCACGTGTATCACCACACGTTTAATACTTATTAATTAATATATTTATATAAAAACATAGACTGTCAAATACTTTGAGTTCTGAATTAAAGTTTTAAGTAATCCTATAGAGTTAAAGAATAATAAAAGATACATAAATATATTAAAATGGGCGTCGTTGCTTCCTGGTGTCTAAAAGCGTTGGCTAAAAGGGGTTGCCTGAAGGGTGACAAGGTTTACTCTCTGCGGTCGCTTTTTGCTATCTAATTTAAAGCTTGAAAGCCAGTTTGTTAATCCGTTTACCAAATAACGCTGTGTACAAGGCTTGGAGATTTTAGTTACTTTTAGTTGTTATTTGTGGTCAAGTAAAAATTTACGTGTTTTTCGTCAGATTATTGCAAATTTATATGTATTACTACGTATTTACATTTGTGTGTATATGCAGAAAAATAATGTTCCCTAAATAATTTATAAAGTGTTTAAATAAGCTTAATTCAAGCTTTAATAGAATAGTAATTGTAGAACGTTATAGAACCAAGCAAGATCTTAACTATAAGCAAATTTCTGACTTCAATCTCTACTAATTTAGGATTCTGATAGCTACATTGTACCGAAAAATAATGAATGAATAATATATATGTAAATATCGGTCAAGTACGAGTTGATATTGCTACAGAACCCTCTGTCCGTACGGGCAGAGGGTTCTGTGGAAGGAAGATTGCAAAACAGCTCGATACTTCCACGCGGTTGTGATAAAATAGTAATTTTTACAGTAGTTTTTTTTAGAGGTAGCTTAAAATACAGCCTTTTTTACTAATACAAAATATAATGAAAGTTAAGTGTAATTTCGTCTTGCATACCGATGGTTCTGTATAAATTGACCGAAATTCAAGGAAAATACTTGTGGAATTCATTATTTATTTTGTATGAAAATACATGAATTTGTACTGGATTTTGTCATTCCTTATTGAATTGCAATTTTTAATTTGTTCCTTTAAAGTGATTATGCGATGATTTTCATACAAATCGCAGCAATAGTGAAACAAACCTCTAAATCTTTTTATTTTGTTGATTAAGATATTGATTTATTGCTATTCTCTAAGGGACCATGGACCTGAATGTTTTTATTGTTTATTATTTTTTTGTCTTCACGCTTTATCCCGTACATGGCAGGGTAGGCAGAGGGAACTGCAGTAACTATTGGAAACTAGTGTTAAGACACTCTGTTGCTTAGTCCTTGCTTTCTCCGTTTCAGCCTTTTTTTCGAGGCATTACGTGATATGTGGCGGTACTCAACGCCACGCTTTGCCTAGGTGCCAGAACGAAGAAAATGGAAATAGAAAAATTCATCTTCCCGGACTGGGAATCGAACCCAGAAACCGTCGCGTTACAGGCAGACATTACGCCTCTGCGCCACGACAGTCCTCATATTTATTATGGAAAGAAATTGAATAGGAATTTAAAATAGAATACATTTTAAAATAAATACTATCATTATACTTTATGACGAACGATCGAATAGTTACGAGTAGTTTGCGTGTAACTTACGTCGATTGGTTTGTGCGGCGCAAATTGTTTGCCGCATTCCTTTTATATATTGCTATACTTAACTAAATTTCTTTTATTTTGTTAATATTAATAACCTCTAATTTATTATTAATAAGAAGTAATTATTATAAGAATATATTATTAAGAATTACAGAAAAATGGAAATACTGTTTAAAAATAAACCTGCACCTGAGAAACAGTTACAATTAGATAATAGTAGAAAATAAGTCAGAAAGAAAATATAAATGTAAATAAGTATTTAATGTCATGCAAATTTCTACATACATTCTAACATATTCCTTAGACATTCCAAGATTAATGCACGAGTTTCTTTGACTTTGACTTTGTTAACTGATACGATTTAATCTACAGATCAAAGCACTGGATTTAGAAAAAGCTTTGTAGTTTCCAGGTTATATGGAAATGCTTAAAGCATGTCAACGCAATTTTAATCGTGATCTAGTGTGAATAATTTCATTGTGTAGAATCTATTTTACAAAGACATTAACAGTTCTTGTTCAAGGTTGTGCTTAACGCCTTTGTTTGTATGTATGAAGCAGGTTAACTGCTATTGGTGCCTTATATACCGTGAGACCTTGGGTTGGTGAAAAAATTTTTCTTTGATATTTTTTTCTCTCATAATCCGATTCAGTTGTCAGTATAACTTTATTATGCAGATAATCCAGTGCCGTGTCAGATTCACGATGTTTTTACCTGACTTTGAAAGTCAATACTACGCATGAAGTTTTGCGATCGAAGCTCAATAAAAAATTTAAAGTTAAATCTTCCAACCAGGTATGTACGTCCACTACAAAGTTGCTGTTTCATAAAACAAATATATGTTTTATTCTTATGTTTATCAAGAACTTATATTAGGTATATATTATTTGATTATTTTTATCTAATTTATTGTGAAATTGAATTTTTTACTTTACTTTATGGCTTTATTTCTATTATACCACATTTTTATTACAAGTTCTCTACTAAACTTGTTAACATTTTAATGTTCTTATTTTAATTATTCTAAAATAATTACCAGGTTAATAACAGGTTGGATTTCCAAAATGCCCGCTTTTCAGTAGAAGCATGTAAAAATTGTAGATTCTTTAAATAAAAATATTGAACCAAAACCTTTGTATTTGAGACCGACATAATCTATTAAGTTATCGTATGTACATTATGATTAGTATGAGTGAAACGAGTTATTAAAAGTACCTAGGAGGGAATTTAGGCTACGACGGCCTCAATATATATGTAGATATATTCTGTTTATGTATAATTATTTTAAAATTTTAACACTAAATAAATAAATCAATTAAAAAAATAATAAATATTTTCATGACATTTAAAGAAATTTGTTGTCTGTATGTTAAAACAGTTTATCTAATTGTTAAAGTTGCCAATTTTTTATATAATCAATACCTATATATTCTTATTTTAACTATCTATTTATAGATAGTAAGATGAGTATGAAGCAAAAGTGAGTGGTAAGAGAGGTAGGAAAATAAATCTCGGATTTTTTTTGAAAATACTGTCTTGAAGACACTGGAGGAAGGTCACGCAAAGAGCATCAGGACTTCCCAGAGAGTATGTATGAAGAAGTTAATGATAGTAGACGAGGCGAAAAAGGTTAGCAGGGGCCGCAGCATTTGGCGCTCCGTTTCCAGGACTTACAAAAAGGATAAACCACATTATCCCTATAGACCCTTAGGGACAAGCGTGAAGCTATGCATGTGAACCATAGCGTAACGTGAAGCTTTGTATGTATGTATAGTTACATTATATGTATTTAAAAGTATTAATAATTTCTCATAAATAAATCATATCTAGGCGCAGGCAGAAATAGCCGTGGTGGTGGATTCGATTTCTATTAAGGGGAACCAATTACTTTATTTTCCTGGTAGGACACAGGATTGAGTCCTACCACTTAATACACATTGTCTCAAATTATATTTATCTTGAAAAGGAGAAATCGTAGTGCCTTGACACTATGTTATATAAATTAAATACAAAAAAATAATGTCACGCTAATTCGTAAAAAAGGAACGTATAAGACGATTTCGATTATAGGAACCAAAGTAGTGTATTTGTATCGTTCTTTATGTTTGACCTAGAGGCTCTTCAGGTCACCAGTGCGAGGGGTGCCTCGATATCTCAGGCTAACTAATTATGCGAATCATATTTCTTGAATGGAAATTTTTATATCAGCAGAATGTTTACTTTGAAACTTATGACATTTCATCATATTTATTCAAATTGTAATTAAAATATATACATTGTTGAATTATTATTTTATAATAAATTTTATAGTTATTTTTATTTTAAAGAAGTGTTTATATAAAAATTATTTTAAATATTATACCAGTAGTAGAACGGCAGTATACCTAGCATATATATGTATGTGTATATATGTACATCTGTACTTTTATGAATTCTTAAAAATATCTAATTTATGCAATTAATGAAGTAAATCAATAATATATTATTTTAACTTTCTGTTACTTCGTTGTAAACAAAATACAAAAATTGAAAATATAAAATCTGTTTGAATGTCAAGTTTAAATTCATTTTATTCAGGACAATATTAGTACGAATTACATAGAAAATATATGCAGCTATAATAACAAACGAAAATAATGAAGCCGATCATACCAGTATGTAGGATAATTACACGGCACGCCTAACTTATTTAGCTCCAACATTCTCGAACGACGTGCTAGTATTGTCGATGGCAGTAACAGTGTTCCATCACTCATCTCGCTTAATATTTCGAGTTAATTAGTTTGCCTGAAACTGTCGCGTATATTGTTCATTTTCAGAATGACGAAACAATAAATCTAATCAGTTTGGCTTTATAGACGTCAACTTGTAAAATAATTTAGTATATGATCGTTTATATTGTGATATTTGAACGCGATTTTAAGACATAAATGGTCTTGACCGACAGGCAGATGGTGAACAAAGTAATAATCCTAGTAAGTTAATTACTTACATAGGAATAGAGCCATATGGATACGATAACAGACCAGTTTTTTTACAAAATATAAGAAAATAACTGCTTTTTTTATGATTTTAAAAACATAAATCTACACTAATGATAGAAAAACACTTAAAGAAAACATATAAAACCATACAAAATTTTAATCTCGCTGCGTTTTTCTTTGAGTAACTAAAATACTGCTGGATAACAAATTTATTACCAAATATTGTATTTTCATAATAAGATGTACACGTATTAATTATTGATTTATGATGTCAATTACTTTACAATTTTCGAAGCTAATGTGAATTAATCTTTATTTAAATATTTTAGTCAAAATCTGATGAATCGTCTTATAATTGATATATGCGATCGGGGGGGGATATCTTACAGATGGGTCACATCACTACAACTGTAAATGAGAACTGTCATCGAAGTTTAGAATAAATAGTATGGTAATGTATATGTGTTTACCATGCACTTATAAGATATCGTTTAGTCCGTATTGAGAATTGTCTCCTTGTATATTTCAAATATGAAGACAAATTCTGATTAGGTATTGTCATTTATAAAGGTCCTCAACGCGGTGTGTCATGAAATTGTATTATAATATAATCTTATACATGCTGGTATGTTAATAAGCACAGAGTGTATTAACCTATTGTAATGTACAAAATTAAAGTAAATAAAATCCTTATTATAACCTTTTTCGAAAATAATGATTTAGTTATGAAATAATAATTTTTTAGTTGTTGTTATGTTATGTATTCTACAAGAGATTTTCTTATTGTCTAATATCTATCCTTAATATATATATATATAGTTATAGTTAGATATATATATATATATATCTATATATATATATTATAATCTAATATATATATATATATATATATATATAGTAGGATCTATATATATATATAATATAGTAATAGTATATATATAGTGTAGATATAGGTATAGATATATATAATATAGTATATATATATTATATATATATTGATATATATATATGAGTTATATATATATATATATATTATATATATATATATTAGATATAGTATATATATATATATATATATATATATATATATATAGATATATATAATATAGTATAGATAAGTAATTCGTAAATAAAGAGTCCTTTTGTTAAAATACTTTATTTATTATACTTTAACAATATTTTGTCTTTCGTGTCCAACACTCGCGGCGGTTCCTCGTATACGCCGGAAAAGTAAGTAATGAATATGTAAATGTCCCTGTTAGCGAAGATCTTGTATCCAAAATATTCTTTTCTTAAAGGTCAATTATATTTCCCTTATTACTTTATATTTTTTCAAATGATGCCGTGTCGTAGGAAACCAATTAATCATCATTCATTAATTTGCTCTAGAGACTGTCAATTTCCTGCATTTCTACTCGCCCTACATGATCCTACTGTCATATCTTTTCCTGCCCATATATTAAAATCGGTAAATCCGAAACTGACTAAAATTTGTTTTAGTTTTACATACTGTAATGATTTATTATAATTATTTATAAATATTTCATGAGTTAGTTGTTAATTTTTATCTCAATAACTTATTTGGTTTTGGAGATTTTTACCACATTTAGTTGAAATTTCGTTCACCTTGGATTATTTAGTTTTACTGGATTTGATTTATTATATTTTTGATACATTTCACTTTTCGAAACATTTTTACTAGTTGTATTGTAGTTTGGAATTTATTCAAAATTTCAATATTTGTTGGCTTCAATAAAGCTGCGATTTTTATTTTTAACTACTGGCCCCGGGGGCCCACTTCGTTGGCTGATACTAATAATCATTTGGGGTTAGTACAGAGTGGTATGTTATAATTTCTAACTGCCAAAAGGTTGATTTATATGTAAGGTATAGTTTTGTAAATTGCATGGCTAACAAAATCGAACTAAAACTCTTTCGAAAGAAAAAAAAACTACCTTTTCTGCGGGATTGTGGCGAGTAAAAACCGAATTCCATGAGTACCAAGTGACGGGAAAATTAAACTCTTGTTTTTTGGTAAGTTTACAAAAATTGTCAAACTTCTTATGTAAACTAATTGTTTGGCAATGTTACCATTTGGAAGTAACATACTATTGTCTATCAGGGAGATCCCACCCGAATAATCCAGTTATATGTTATACCTGTCCCATGGGAAAGCAACGGCTTTCTCAGTCAATACCCACCAAGAGAATGTTTGACCTTGGTATTTTGTTTAATAGTGAGGGTAAAGAGATCTTCACTGAAAACTGTAGCCTTTTAAACGGTGGGTAAACTCAGTGGGGAAATCATGGGTATATAAGAATTAATCAGATACATAAGAAATCAACATGTTCATTCCATTATACTGCCCCTCCAACTCTAAAAATAATTAAAAAAATAAATTCAATCTGTTCAGCCGTTGTGGACTCACCTTCATACCTTTTACCTAGTTTACAATGGCCCTCTTGTCAACTTACTACTCCTGCACCATTAGAAAGTATCGTTTTGTTTCCCGTCACGGCCGGTGTCGTTGAGGAGTTTGTTCTGCGGAACTCCCAGCATCGCTCGCTGTCAGCATAATGCATGTTTGACTACATCCAATTAGCTTCGGCGACTATTTAAGAAATAGAACAAACCCGTTAAAACAGGTTACTGTCTTCTCATGACCTGTTTGTGTCGTTCATCAACAGTTTCCACTCATCAAATGTTGGTTTTAAGCGTGGAGAAAATGACCAAGATTCTTTGAAAAAAACTGAAATCACTAGAGGTGTGCCTATAAAATTTAAGGAGTTCCCTCGTTTCCAGGATCCCATCACCAGATTTTGATTTTTTGTATAGCCTATGACACTCAGCAATAATGTAGCTTTCTATTGGTGAAAGAATTTTTAAAATCGGTTCAGTAGATCCCGAGATTACCCCTTACAATTTACAAACACACAAACTTTACCTCTTTATATAATAGTATAGATATAGATAATAATTTCATTTTATATCTTCACGTTTTATCACGCACATAACAGAGTAGACATATGGAACCGTTTCAGTATTTCCAGGCAATGCTTTGTTAGCTAGCCAGAGCAAAAAAATTTATATAATCATTTTTGATTTCCGACTACGAATCAAACTCATAGTCATCCGTGTCATTTTCATCCCTCGCGTAAACAAGCAGACACTACGCCTCTGCATAACGACGGCCCTCATTTATTCATTTCATAAAAGTTGCAATTACTATAATTCCATTTAATTTCATTCGATGTATAATTTCAAAAATTTCATAAGTTTTCACTATAATAAATAGATATTTGTGTCTTTGTTCGCTTCTAAAAACACATAGCTATACAAAGTTATATATAACATAACAATATTTATGAATTTCTTGATAAATCCCTTTCCTTTTTGGTTTCTTTGAAACGATTATATCTTTAAATTAACTTGACGAGCTTTATTTCATATTTTAAATAATTATTTCGTGGGTGTACTAATATTTCAACGTTAATGTAGTATTTAAGACACGTTGATTATTTGAAGCAAGTCATGCTATCGGTCATTTAACTGACTGACCACGTAACCAGGTCACGGCCTGCCAACATTCAACAGTGGTATTTTTTTTTATTTTTATAATAATAATAATAATAATAATAATAATAATAATAATAAAATCACTCAAAATTAAAACAAGATCTTACCACTGAATACATCAAAAGAGTAAACCAGCTATGCAAAAAACAACTTTATTCGCGAAATCTCATAAAAGCAATAAATACTTTTGCCATTCCGGTTCTAACTTACTCCTTCGGGGTAATCAAATGGTCTCAGACAGATATTAAGAATTTAGAAATAAAAACTAGAGTCACACTAACTAAACATAATTATCACCATCCGAAATCAGCTATAGAAAGATTAACGTTGAAAAGACAATTAGGAGGAAGAGGGGTAGTTGATTTAAAAATACTTTGGCAAAACCAAATACATAATATTCAAAAATTTTTCTACAATAAAGCAAAAACTAGTAAGATACACGCAGCTACAGTAGAAGTTGATGATAATTTCACACCGTTAAACCTAAAAAATAGTAATAAAGAGTTTAAAACTATCCAAGAACAAATAAATGAAAAAATTAAGGATTGGAGAAGAAAAGAACTACATGGTAGGCATATCCACGATCTAGAGCAAAATTTCATAGATTTAGATGCGTCAAATAAATGGTTACATAAAGGTTACCTGTTCCCCGAAACAGAAGGCTTTTTAATTGCTATTCAAGATCAGGTTATCAATACAAGAAATTATAAAAAATATATACTTAAAGAATCAATAGAATCAGATTTATGTAGAAAATGTCACAGAATGCCAGAAAACATACAACATATTACAGGAGCTTGCACTACTCTAGTTCAAACAGACTACACCCATCGCCACAACCAAATAGTTCACTACATACATCAAAAACTTGCACACAAATATAACTTCACAAATACTCCACTAAAACCTTACTATGAATACCAACCCAACCCCGTTTTAGAAAATGATGAAATAAAAATATATTACGATAGAGCAATTCTTACTGATAAAACGATCCATTACAATAGACCGGATATAACTTTAGTTAACAAATCATCTAAAACAGCTTACTTAATTGATGTTTCTGTTCCAAATACACATAACTTATTAAAAACTATTACAGAAAAGATCAATAAATATACAGAATTAAAAGAAGAAATAATTAGAATTTGGAATTTAAATAAGGTTTTTATTGTCCCTATCGTGCTTTCCACTACCGGAGTCATACCTAAACACTTACACCAAAGTTTAAAAATTCTCGATTTACCACCTCTCACATACATCACCTTGCAAAAAGCTGCTATTTTAAATACCTGTCGAATAGTACGTAAGTTTTTAACATCTGATAAGCAGCTTACTGACTGACTTTTTCACTCCCCAGAAACACTTGGTCATTGACCCGTGTGACTGGAATATTTGCCCCATTATTCGGGAGATAAATAGTAGTAGTAGTAAAATAATAATAATTCTTTATTTCAGACCATTCGATCCATATAAATTATACTCATAAATAACAAAACAATTTTTTAAAATAGTAAACAATAATAACATTGAAAGTAAAAATAATAAATAAAAAAAAAAGAAACAATAAAAATAATAAATAAATAAAATAAAACATAAAAAACAATGTGCCTATTTGCGATTCTCGCTCATATGCTGAGTCAACCAATGCTTAAGAAAAGCAACATCCAGGTACTGACCCACTATTTGGAGAATCTCATTATTACTTTCACGCAATCGAGCCCAAAACAATGCTATTCTGACACGAATTACCGCAAAGAAGTCCGGTATACCTGCTGAGGCAAACATATTCGACGTGCTGCAGAATCTCGGCAGCCTCATCAGAGTGCGGTACACATTATTATACTGCACTCTGATGGCGCTGTAGGCTCTTCGAGTATAATTAAACCAAATTTGACATGTGTATAAATTTTGACAATAAGTTTGAAATAATAATTTTTTAACCGCTGCGTTACAGCGAGAGAATCTGCGCGCAATCATGTTTCCTCGCACTGCTAGCGCTCGGCGCTCTCTTTCAATGTCGCTGTCATCAACGAGATTCTCCGTCAAGCAGTGACCTAGGTACCTGAACGCTGCAACCCTCTGAATTGGATCCCCGTACATGCACACTGTGGGTACATTGTCCGGGCCTCCACCAGTTTTAAAAATCATATATTTTGTTTTTGATATATTGTATTTAAGTCCATGTGCTAATGCATAATTTTCACAAATATCCAACAATTTCCTAAGTCCTTTAATTGAGGGACTAAGGAGCACCATATCATCTGCGTAATTTAAGTTATTTATGCAAACTCCTCCAATATGGCAGCCTACCTTGGTTCTCCTTAACTCTCAATCAAGTCGTTTACATAGACATTAAAGAGATCCGGCGAAGTGAGCCCACCCTGACGAACACCACAGTTTAACCTATATTCGTCAGAGAGCGTATCACCCCATCTAACACAGTTGGTTTGTCCTTCATACCAATACTTCATAATATTTATAATTTTCTGAGGAACGTTATGACATTCTGCATAAATAGATGTTTGTATTATCTGTATTATAAACTTTTCTTTTTTGTTATTATCTTCTGAAGGAAGAAGAATTATCCATGCAATTATTCTTAAATTATTTTACTGCTAAGGAAATAGAGAGACCTACGTAAATAAATTTCTGTTTTTTTTAAAGAGGACATAAAAAGTATATAAATATGCACTTAATACATTTAACAAATGATACAAACATTTTCCTATATTTAATCCAATAAATTAATCGATTGGAATTTAATATAACATAAGTATAAAGCAAAATCATATTATTCTTAGAGTACATCGATGTTGTTTCAATTTTATTTAAAAGAAATATAATTATTAAGGGAAAATAAATTAATTACAATATTTTTCTTATTATTCAAAGTAAAACTGAAAACTTATTAAAAAAAAAACTAAAACGAAATGTTTTATTTCGAAACAATTATTTTTTAGTCAATTTATAAATTAACTATATGTTAACGATCTCAATTCCAATTTCAACTCGGAGAAAATATAAATATGAGGACGCCTTAAGTTCAGCTAAAAATATATGTATGTAACAAAATACATATGCTAAATTGTTTTTATATTCTCCAATCAAATCCGGACAGTCAACATGCCTAAACATATATTACCACGGCCACTTACTGTAAATTAAATAAATTTAAACGTTAAATGTGACTTAGTAAATTATTCATGCGTCTTTCCTTTCAAGCTTACAAATTCATGAAATCAGCTTCTAAGTACAGAGTAGTTTTCGAGTCTCGACGAGGTCTCCTGAGTCTGTTATATAAATAGAATGTAACAAATGCGACCGCTATACAATATGTTTGCATACTCTGCTATTTGTCGTTCCTAAGAAATGAAATATCTTGGAAGTCGTATTGTTGAATTTTTTAGTAAAATAATTACACTAAATATATAATTTCTATTAATAATTTAAGCAATTTTAAATATTAGAAAGAATCTCTGGTAGTAGTTGTTTTTAAATACTCATAAAAGCAAAAAATACATATATCTTTTTTAATATCAAGAAAAATTCATATTGTGACTTAATTAAAAACTTTAAAAAATAGCTTATATATTACGTTTATTGTATGGGAGCAACCCATTAATATTTACTTTATTATTAATCCATTATTTATTTTGAAAGGTATACAAGTAAATGTTGTGTGAACGTTTGAAGCAAGCCTGTTACCGTTTTTAACATTGTGTAAAGAAATCGAAAAAAACACGTTTATTGTTTGGGAACCTCCCTAAATATTTAATTTTAGCATTTTTAGCAACGGAAATACATAGTTTGTAAAAATTTCAGCTTTCTAAATATCACAGTTTATCGGATACAGTCTGGAGACAGACAGACTGACAGCAGAAGCTTAGTAATAAGCTCCCGTTTTACCCTTTGGATTCGGAACCCTAAAGAGCATGTTGCCCATTTCGAATATAGGTGAAGAATTCTGGTTTTTGAATTCTAAGATTATATGTTATTACTACAGAAATGTGATTCAAATGTTAATCTAACTCTAGAAACAAGCGATAATGCAAGGTCTGTATTCCACTGGGGAGCGGTATGACAGTCCCAAAGTTTGACAAAACTTTCTGGATTTGGTAGTGGATTGGATAGACCGATCCGGAGTTCGTAAGTCCGACCCACTGTCTAACACTTCCGGTGGGATTATTGACAGAAATCTACTATATAGGTATTATGCAGAAATGATAGCCTTTTTTTAGAAAAACGTGTAAAAAAATACAAATTATTATGTTTAATTATAGATTAAATTACTTTTATGTCGTATAATGTAGTTTTATTTTTTAGCCTTACGCTTTATCCTGCACATGGCAGGGTGGGCAGGAGGAACCGCAGGAACCATAGGAACCTAGTGTTAAACTAGTAACCTAAGAACCTAGTGTTAACCTAGTGTTAACCTAGACACTCCGTTGCGCACCTGCTTTCTTCCGTCCCTTTTTTCGAGGCATATGTTGAGTGGCGGAAATCAACGCCGCACTTTGGCTAGTTTCCAGAGTGAAGACGCTTACACATCATCATTGAATCGGCAGACGCTTACACATCTTCGCCACGACGGTCCTCCGTAACATAGTTTTTGATGAATAAAAAACAATATTTTCAATTTCTGATTTCTGATTTGACATCCTATAAAACTACAATATTGTTATGGATCTGCTCAACTTATGTGGTTCACGAGTACTTTGTGTCGTTATATAACGATGATCAGACGTATTATATATACGAAATGTACCATGTGTTAAATTAAGATAATTTTATCATATAAATAATTGTACTTGCCAATTTCAATTTTAAGAACAGAACTGCAACCTCATTTGATTCTTATTATAATTAAGACTATGCTTTCAATTTTCCCTTTACCGTTACGTTACTAAGCTGTTGAACCGTAGATTGTAGTATAATTCTTTACTGCTTAATTAAAATGTCAATATCAAAAAGAAATGAGCTCTCACAAACGTATTGTGATGAAGATATTTTTTTTTTAAATTCTAGCTTCTTCAACGCAATCTTGAAATTTCAATCAAAATTAAAATCGATTGATCTTTAATCAAAACGGAGGATTGTTATCTCTTGACAGCATTGTCATCAGCCCTATATAGTTGATTAGGAGGATTTGATTTGTGTAAAAATACACAGGTATACGTCAAATCTGGTTCTATTCAAATTATATCTCATTATAAATATACATCTACAATGTTTTATACTACTGTGTAAAAATAAAATTATTTTCATATATCAATATTGTAATATTTTAGACTTAATCATATTTTAGAGCTGTAATTTATATGTAAAAAAAGTGCAGTGACCCTAATACTTATACTCATAAAAGCTTCCAACAACCGAAAACACCATGAATATGCAAAAATAAGCGAAAGTTATATCAGTTAGTCGCATAGACAGCAATATATCGTGCATGTAATACCTACCATACGAGTATATGAAGCTTCAATCATGTGTCCTCTAGTGAACAGAGATAGTTGAGTAATCTGAACGTGCGCTTAACGGGGCTTACGATTCAATAGACCCTTCCTTTGAAGCGTAATTAAACTATTGTTACACTGATGCAAGGTGCGCACAAGTTTGCTTTAGTTATTAACTACATTTGTATGATTTATGTTGTAATATATACAACATCTTATATATACATACATATATATATACATACATATATATATATATATATATATATATATATATATATATATATATATATATATATATATATATATATATATATATATATATATATATATATATATATATATATATATATATATATATATATATATATATATTATATATATATATATATATATATATATATATATATATATATATATATATATATATATATATATATATATATATATATATATATATATATATATATACTTAGTCTTGCCATAAATATTGTTATAAAGAAAAGCACGATTTTTTTTATACGTAACATTTATTCGTTTCATAGTGAGTTAGTTTAATACATCAATATATAACTATTAAAAATATACAATGTTTATTCGAAGTGGTCCCCATTGGCTGCAATACAGTCTTTTAAACGTTGAGGCCAGTTATCAATAGCAGCACGAACTCTTTCTTGAGGAAAATTCTTCACTGCCAACCGAATGGATCGTTTTAGGGACTCCAAATTATCATGGCGTTTAGAGCAAGCCTTACTCTCTAAAACTGACCATAAATCATAATCCAATGGATTTAGGTCAGGACTTGACGACGGCCAGTTTTCAGTGCTGATAAAGTCCGGAACGTTAGTTTTCAACCAAGATTGGGTGGATCGAGCTCTATGACCCGGTGCCGAGTCTTGTTGAAAGCACCATTCTTTGTTATTGAACATGGTGTTAGTTAAAGACTTAACTACCGTCTCAAGAATGGTATTTTGATAAACTTGTGCCGACGTTTTAATACCTTTTTCACAAAAATATGGCTCAGTCACCCCTTCATAGCTAACACCCCACCAAACCATCACTGAAGTGGGATAATGCCCACGTTGTACTCTGTTTACTAATTGCGAAGCTTCTTTAGAGCTTCCAGCATAAATACGGTCATTTTGTTTATTAAAATACTGCTCAATTGTAAAAATTTTCTCATCCGTAAACAAAATTTTTTGTGACCTCCCTTTGCGTACCGCTTAAGTAGTTGTTTGGATTTTACCACCCTATTCTTCTTTAAATTATCAGTTAAGAAGTGACCAGTACGTCTCTTATAGGCTGCAAGTCCTAAGTCATCTTTTAATATACGCGACATGGTTCTAGGAGCTATCTTCATCTCCCGAGATAAAATCTTTTGCTTACGGACAGGATTTCTTCGAATTCTTTCCCTAACTGCTTTAATCACCTTTTTCACACGAACGGTACGTGGACGGCCAGATCTTTTTCTGTCACAAACAGAGGAGGTATCATTGTACCTATCAATAGCCCGGTAAACAAACATTTGACTAATACCAAGCGGGTGGAGGGTTTTAAAAATTGCACTTTTCTCCATACCTACTTTATGTAAGGCAATCACAGCGATTCGGTTCTCTTTATCACCCCACTCCATTTTAATATAACAAAATATTTAACAATATAATGGCGCGAAAATAAGAAAACACATCAAGCAATCATATAAAAATGACAGATTCCAAATTCAAACGTAATATTTTCTTTTTTTGAATAGTAACAGTATTTATGGCCAGACTAAGTATATATATATATATATATATATATATATATATATATATATATATATATATATATATATATATATATATATATATATATATATATATATATATATATATATATATATATATATATATATATATATATATATATATATATATATATATATATATATATATATATATATATATATATATATATATATATATATATATATATATATATATATATATATATATATATATATATATATATATCTATATACTATATATATATATATTATTTTAAGAAAGGAATCATAGCGGAATAAATATAGATATACTGTATAAAAAATATATAAAGTTTATCTGTCAGTCAAGAATATAGATAAATAAAATGAAACAAAATCAAGTAACAGATAAGGCTATTGACAATCTATAAACAAAGTTGTTGTTTGAAATCGCTATTTAACTAGGATATCGATTTCAATTCATTTTAAACGAGAACTAGGTAAAGCTTTAAGCGCTCTTTCACTGTTGTATTAATCAGCCTACAATGTCAGCACTCAGTAAATATAGATAATTAGGCTTTAAGAGAACTTGTGATAATCTCTTCTATTGTATATAATGGGCAAGATATTGCGGATACTGATATGATTTAAATATATTATATTAATATTACGTTATTAAAAAACAGAAGTGGTTAGTTTTATTTAAATAATAGCATAAAACACACGTAGAGTATTTTATTCATACAGTATTTGTTATGTTCTGCGTAATTGCATTAAATGACATAAATAACGGGAGATGTTTTTTTAATTAATTAAAATGAATCATTTTGGGTATGCTCGCTATATTCCGTTTGCTTTGCACGTCGTAGTTATAAATAAAAGAAAGACAGCGATGTACATACACACACTGCCATATTAAAAGGAAAAACTTATATTTGTTCTTTTATTTATAGTAAATATATCGATTGAATTCTTGAGATCCTCACAAAAAAATGAGAAAATTGTTTTCCTTTTTTATGAAGAGTATACATTAAATGCACCCAAATTATTTTATGGGGAAATATACACAAGAGCCTATGTCCGTCTAGAATTGTACTACTACTATCAAGATTAGATTTCTGTCAGTCCCAAATGACTGCAATATATGCAGATTGATCAGCTCCTGGGGTCTAGAGCTTAACTAGCCTATGCTCACCCTTCTCTCACGGCTCGAGAGCTTCACTTTCAATACTATATATATATATATATATATATATATATATATATATATATATATATATATATATATATATATATATATATATATATATATATATATATATATATATATATATATATATATATATATATATATATATATATATATATATATATATATATATATATATATATATATATATATATATATATATATATATATATATATATATATATATATATATATATATATATATATATATATATATATATATATATATATATATATATATATATATATACACAATTTTTATATGGTATGAAGTGATTATAATCATAAGTTTGTGATGTATGTTGAATTGTTTGTAATAATTCAATGCCTGCAAATTTCACAATTCCAGGTCAACGGAATATACCTATAGTAATAAGTATAGTAATAGGGGTTGATCACGCGGCAAAATTGATACTATCTACAGCAAAAATTATACATAAAATTTTGAATTGATGTTGATTTAGAAGTTGTATCTTTCTCAGTTTAAGATGTCTATAAATATCGCTACATAATCTTAATGTCTATTGACTATTGTCCGTCTATACAGACGGACAATAGTCAATAGACAATAACAATAAATATTTCACTATAAATATATATAATTTGAATTGTTGCACCATGTTCGAGTTTAGTAGTTAATATAATTAGCGTTTACATACGTGAAGCAGTGAACACATGTATGAAGCCTATACAGAAACTAATGCTTAACGAGGTTTTACATTTCTGCATTGCCAAGCTTTGTACTGAGATTTGAACTATTACCGAGTACAGTACAAAGACTTATTTCCTTTGATATGACTCGCTGGATAAAATGAAATCTGAAATTCTGTGTAAGAAGCCCTATGATTCCCAATGGGTTGCTTGTTACCTATATCTATATGCAAAAGCCATAAAAGTTTGAAATTGCCTCTATATCAAATTTGAACATAAAATATTATCCTTCGTTATATGTAATATTTGTTTTTGATCTTTATTTTTCCATATATTTTAAGTAACTGCTTTTGTACAAATTTAAAGGGAAAATACAAAGTACTTAAAGGCTAAATTATTGACAAAAATTTGTTATATCGTATATACACTTGTACGAGAAAATGCTAAGATGTCTCTAATTTACATTCAAAACTACAGAAGAAGACAACGAGTACGAAAAAAAAATGAATAGCATATTACAAGTTTAATAACAAAATCGAATCGAAGTTTAATAACAAACAAAATATTTACGATATCGTCAACACAACAATAAGCTCAAGGAGTGGCAAAAGCTCCTTTGTAAAGGACGTCAGAAACACGTCACCAGTCAGTCGGACATCGATCGTCCACATCAATATCTGCATAGCGTAGAGCCTTGACACGTTCGGCCCTAGTCTTTCCATGTAAAGGTAGAAGACGTTGAAAGGTAGTAGAAAATGACACTTGTGCCAAGGTGGACCGATAATGTTCTGCCATCTTTAGTTTCTAGATCTTATTATGATACACTACACAGTGAAGGCATGTTATAAAGTTAAAGAATTGTTATGGAATACAAGGGATTACTTTTACATTTTGTGCTTATTTAAGTGCTAAATATTTAACAAATGGATCGTAGTTTCACTTGTCACTCAAGCGTTGAGTTCAAACTACATGTGCAGAAGTACACTAAGTGCGTAGACGAAAAAATAATCTTCGTATATAAATTAAGGATTCAATTGAAAATTGAATAATTCAATTGCAAGTCAATTTAGTACATGAGATTTAAAAAAATATATAATTGCTGCCACTTGCTATTATTTTAATGTCTTGTCTGTCTGTTTATTTGTCTTCAAACCAGATTGCAATTTCGGTATAGTAATAGCTTACTTTCATACAGCTCATGACAAGAATTTATTTAACTCGAATTCCTTGCATCTCCCGTAAAATAATTTTGATTACTTACTACTGAAAGAAGGGAGTTAGATTTATCGTGTTGATAATTTAGTTAATAGTCTTAACATATAGATAGCAATATTAGTAAATTTATTTGTTAATAAAACTATTAATGAATAGTATTATTAATATTATTTATTATTATTTTATTAAACGTTAAGAAGTCAGTACGTTAGCACTAGTTTCTAAAATAAACAACATTTTTTTTTCTAACCATTATGTTAGGTATTCTTATTCAATTATATATTTTTATTCAATTTTGTTAAATAATGGAATGAATGTTAATAAAATGAAATTTCTGCATTACGCTGGCAATCCATAGATGAAGTTGTATTGTAGTATTAAAGGATTAAAAAGTCTATTTTGTTCAGTTCAGTTCAGTTCAGTTTTTGTCATTTTGTTCAATGAAGATATTTAATAAATACTTGGGTCAGTTATTATAAGGTTAAGTTATTGTTAAAAAAAAATAGCTCAAAAAAGTATTAACACAATTTTTGACGTAAAAACTCTCGAAATGGATGGCAACAGTTTTCGTATAAAAAAAGAAAATCGATAAAGCCAAATTGAATACTGATTTTTCCCAAATTGAATGAATGAATTTTGGTAATAGCGTAAAGCCGAAAGGAACATATGAAAGGTTGTTGTCGGCCTGGAGGCCACTGATACTTCCGTAGGAAAAATAAAAATAGCCGCATTTACATTACGTCGTTTATACGCAAGGGAAGTTAAATTAGATAATATATTTTGTCGAATAAATTACTCATCGTTCAATTTAATGTGGGCATTGTTTCAATAAAAGATTTTTTATTGAAAATAATATTTTTTAGTATATTACTATTTTTATCTTAAGTTTCGGCGATGTAAAAATAGATTGTTGATTGTATTATTGTCAGACTTTACCAAAGAATTATTTGGATTACTAATTTTAGTTGTGAGAGATTGTGTTATTTTCACACTTTAAGAGACAGTAAAATATTGCATAAATTTATGATGCAACAAACATATACAGATAGATATATATATCGATTTTCCAATAATATTATTATTAAAAATTTCGATTCGAGTATCTCGTGAAACCCATGTATGTATGTATGTCACCTGAAAGTACATCATAAAAATTAAATTAGGACTATATTTGCTACAAATATATTTTTTGTATGATAGAATAAAAATATCTACAATTTTCTTTATTTCTATTGTAACTTGTCACTTCAATACAAATTTCACATATTTTAGGGCAACGGGTATATAGGTACATAGGTTTTGATTACGTGATGAAATAATAAAAAATACATGAAATATTTTATTCCAATTTTTTATTCTGTTCAGAGGGTTTACTTTTGATATTCGAAACTATGGTAATATGAAGTTGCGTTGTATTAAAAGCACGCATAGATTTTAAATTGAACAAAACATGGCAAACAAATTGTTTTACTGCTGTATATGACAGCAGCGATAAGCTAGAAAAATATTTTTATATTTTACAAATATAGATATAAATATACTTCATTTACAATAATGATGCCAATGCAAATAAAGATAAATTATGACTGACACTTCTGCGTCTTTTAGTACTTTCTCTCTCTAAAAGCTCACTTACCAACTAGATAATGATTCATTGCTATCTCGTGATATTCAATAGAATGACTTAACAATTTCGTTTCAAGCAAATACGTTTTACGTTACAATCATTAAGGTGTACGTTTTAAAATCAAGTTTAGGTTTAAATTGTAAATATAAAAATTAAAATATAAGTTACAATTAAACCAAAAAAATTACTTATATCTTCAAAGTTTCTATCATCTTAATTAGTTGTCCATCAAAATTAAATATAAGTTTTTCTCAAATTAGAACCTCTATTATATATCACTTTATTATCCGTCCGTCTGTATGTCCCGTTTGTCAAGACCATTTTTCTTAGGACCGTATAGTATCAAGATATCAAATTTAACCTTTAAGCACGGAGGGGGACTTGTGAGGCCGTGGCAGGTTGACAGGTTAGATATACATTTTCCTGGAGTAGGTGAGACCCGTGCTCGTTAGTGACTTTAAGTTTAGATGTTGCAACACTATTGAGGGTAGATGCATATAATTTCAGTAATCTATTTCGATCTTAGTTTGTCTTGTTACTTTGAGTTGGTAAAAATTAACATTCGTAATTTAGTAATAATTTAGTAATAATAAAAATAAAAGCTAGAATATTCAGTCTTGATACGCTAGCCTCAGTTTCAGATTAAGCATATGACGAACAATCATGAAATATATTTGCATCTATCTAAATAGGAAATTCGCAAGTAAATCATTCTCTTACAATGAACACATCTACTCATAATACTTTAAAGAATAAATTATAATTATGAACAGTTTTATACATGTTTTTTATTGTAAGTACCAGACACAACAATAAATTTAAACTTTAAAAGTTATATATACGCTTATAAAAATAAATAAAGTCAATATTTCTTTTTATATGTAAGTCCCTAAATAACAATTAAACCAATGGCTGGGTGTAGATAATATTAATAATAAAATAAATATATACATAATTGTATATATTTATTTTATTAAGAAAACTCACTATTGAACGTGCAGTGTCCCGAAGAACACGTTGACTCAAACCGCAGAGAAATTAAAGCACTAAATCAACGCAATTAAACGATACGAGTTTTCATAGCATTTTGAACGAAATTGGCAACGTAATCAAAACCTATACGGCAATTCCTAATTGCCTAGATTAATTATGAAATTTAGTACTGAGAGTACAAATATGAGAAAAATCCAAAAATTGGTAATTTACAATTATATTACAGAAATTGATAACAGTTGACGGGGACGGAGAAAGCAGGGACTAAGCAACAGAGTGTCTTAACACTAGGTTCATATGGTTCCTGCAGTTCCCTCTGCCTACCCTGCATTATGCAGGAAAAAGCTTGAAGCTAAGTAAAATTGATCATTTTATATAAAACGAGTGTGTGTGTATCCAAAAAGCTAACATTACATTTCAAGGTAATTCACGATTTAAATATATGCTCTTAATACCCTAGTTGAATAAACAAAATTTTGATTTTGGTTAGTATTTAAACCCTCGGTACAAATCGACATCTGTGGGCAAATATTTTTGTTTTATTATTATTTAGTTACCAGAAAATGGAAATGAAATTCTCCCTTAATGGGAATCAACGGGGACCGCTGCGCAACAGACTTTGCTTTTTTTTTATTTTATATATTTATGTAAACATGTGGTTATTTAATTGCCATAATTTTCCATCACTTACGCAACTTAGTGAATATTTAATTAAATACTGAATATTTTTCTCCTTAAAATCAAAACTACAAGTAATAGTATCGTTGTCAGAAGAATTTAAATTTTTTATACATTTTAAATTTGTTTTATGTAGATCTTTTATCTTTGCGATATGCTGGTAATAGTTAATTTTGCTTGTTTGTAATTTCTTCTTTATTATTTTCTGCTTGGACACAAACTATTTAGGTATTTATCTTTTTTGTATGTAAGCTCATGTTGTATTCATAAAAAGATATTTTAAAGTCGTAAAGGACCAACTATGGATGACTTCTAGTACAAATAGAAATGATTGTACATTTAACCCACAAAAAACACAGTTCAATGTACTCTACTACCATATTACTGAACTAAAAAAAAATATTTTTTACATCCCTAATTTCTTATTCTTTCTTAATTATGGCAACAAGTTTTAAAAGTCGTAAAGACTTTTTTGTTTAGAATTTTGAGAATCGAACATACTGGTTGATAGCGCTTTAAATTTTGAATAAAACTGTATTAACTCATTTTCGCCCAAATGTTTACGCCCTTTGAACCTAGAGGTATTGAAATAAGATTCCCGCCGTGTTATTTTGACTTCTTATGTAACTGTCACAAAAAGACAGAAACCAGGACATTTTTGAGATAAAAATTATTATTAAAATATAATAACAGGTCACTTAAAGAAATATTATAAAACTTTAGTTATAAGAATTCATGTGTCAATATAAGAAAAAACCAAAACATTTTATGTATTAAATATACCGTTGTCAAAACTTTAATTAATCATCAAAAAATTGTGAATTCCTATTGACCTAATAGTAAATATTACAACTACATAGGCGAAAATATTTAAGTAAGTTTCGCCTGATTTTTATATTTTATGCTATTTAAATTAAGAATATGTGCAAATTAGACAATATACATAAAAGAAAACACTAAAAGCTATGTTACACCTCGTCAATATAAAATGGTTTTATGTTTACTTTTATTTAAATACTAAGTAGAAATTGCCATTTAAGAATAATAAATGTTAAGTTTTATTTGAAGCATTTTGAATAAAAATCTGAATTTGAATAATTTGATTAATTGTAAAGATTTTCAGTCGAAACATATAATTTGTTTGTAATTATAACATTGTGAAATTATATCCTTGGAAATTATTATTTATTATTTAGTGTATATATTATAAAAAGCTATTCATGTTGTATATGTTAACATTAAATCTTATGAATGTCTTTTTAACATCCATTTTTTATCTGTAATCTGTATGTTTTGTTCTGAATTTTAAAACTGACAGATGAGTGTTAAATTTTTTCTTCATTTTCAATTACGAGTATTAATTATTATGTGCTATAATAGTGATATTTAAGGAGCTTTTACTTTATATAAGTATTTATTAAATAAATACTTATATAAAAGTAAAAATAATTTGTTAAAATTTTTCTGTAACAACGTACTGTTTAAAATTTTCTGTAACAACGTACTGTTTAAACTTCACTTAATAAATGCTATAGACGTAGGCGAACAGTCGACGAATATGGTGTTGTAGGGTACGTTTAGCGGCGGCGAAGCGGTAATGGTTTCCGCCTGATAGCTGAATGGGAACTGCCAACGCTCATGCCGTATAGAGTGTAAGCTTTGCTTTCACTTTTTTTACTTGTCACTTTAATTGACTTATACAATATACTAAATTTGAATGTCATTAGTTAGTTATATATTAAATTAGAATATGTTATTTCTTTTATTTTGATATATTGATTTTTGTTTTGAAATAACCTCAGCTTTAAGATAAAGCGAAATCAAGAAAGCTTAGTAATAATATTTTGGTTGGCACTTTTCAGACAATATTTTTGCACTATTTTTAAATTAAGCAGAAAATCACATCTTTTTTTAAATAAAGTACAATAATAATTAAATTAAAAATGTAATAAATAGTACTTAAAGAATACATTTTGCAAGGGCTTATCGATTGTAGAATTGTTTTATAAAATAAGAGTCACTAAATTATTTCTAAATCTTCCTTGCATCACTGACATTGAAAGGTGCCGGATCCAAGTGCATTTATTGTTACTACTGAACTCCTTTCTTTACTATTTTAATACAAAAAAAGTAAGTTAAAATTATAAAATATCTAAACACTAAAGTGTTATATGTCTTGTATATAAATGTTACATAACATTGTTTATAAACACGTTTACTGTGAAAACCTACAACATACTACGAATTTGTATAGTCATTGCATACTAAAGTTTCATGACACATGAGTCTCATGCCGTATCCATTAAAAATCTGGGGTATTTTATCGCAGTGCATTCTGATATATGATCATTATATTTATGGAAATCGGGTCATCCGCATGAAACCTAACAATGCACATAAGCTTTTGTTATTGGTTTATTTTATTAAATATTACTTATAGTAACGCTGGCAATTCATAAATAATATATTTTTCATATAAGTATTAGACTATACTTGGAATTCTAGGTTCATAACAGAGTTCAAAGTTCAAATCACTACAGTATTTACATTGACACATAGTGTATCTATTTAAAATACAAAATTAATAAGATAACTGCTCATCTAGTAAAATTAAGTAAATATTACGAAACATCATAAAAACTTTTTTGCTAGCGTGTTCAGAAAAAATTAAAACAAGGCCATCACGGCAGGTTGAAATATTTATTAGAACGCTTCCTGGTTTTAGGTTATTTTGAAATTTTGCAATAATTTTCATTAAACAAAATTTTTTGTAAACTAACATTATGTTAGCCTGAAAATTTTATTAATAAAGTCTTATATATTATTTTGAAGGTTACTCTTAAAAATTTACAGTCGAATATATTTTTGAATTTACTTCACACAATTAGATTTAAAAATATTAAAATTGTACAGAATTATTCACTTCTATATACGTTAATAACATCTCTATTTCACAGGTTCATATGCATGTTACAGATATTCAAATTAAGTCAACAGTGCAGTGTTAATTCTTCTCCTGAAAATTCATGAATCACATTTAGCGTCTGATAATAGAATATGCAACAAGCTGTCATGAACAAGTTGTCATAAATATTCTGGCACAATGGCTGTATAGTAAAGTATAGTACTATAGTATTGTAGTATTGTTACATGGAGGGAAATGAAAACAATAGGACGTTGAATGCTGGGGACAGACAGTAACTGATGAATTACTTGAGCGCGAGAGTATTTGCCGAACATTTTATGTAGAAACTAGGCTAGAAGTGAGGACTTTTTACTCTAAAAAAATAAATAAAAACGGTCACATAGGACAATAGCGAAACGGTAGATTAACTTCTAAAGTACTTGATTCGCGTGGCCGCAATTCAAAAGTTGCGAAATGAACTACGGAAGAATAACTCATAATGAAACAATTTCGCGGTCGACTCTCCGAAATTGTACTGTTGTCCCGTAATAGTGTACCTAAAAAAAATATTACAAAGTTGCATCATAGCACTAAAGTAGAATGCCACAGTATTACATATTATTATAATGCATTTTCTCCTATACAAGCACGTCGACAACGAGCAATGCCTCTGCTGCCATGCCATGCAGGTAATTAGCAAATTTAAATCTAGTACATACCCAAGACGCCGGCGGATATCTCGGGAACGGTGCAATGGGTTTAGTTGCCACATTACTCGGCAACTCGGCCTTGATCCCGCGCTTCAGCCGTTGTTTTCTTCTCTCCCGCGATTTCGCTCTTAGCATAAGAGCTGCCTGCATACTTGCCAGCTTTGAGGCCGTAAGTAAACGCGGGGGAAAACTACTTAGCTGTTAGGCTAAGGTCCACTATCACAACTCACTTAACGATCTCGATTCACGCACGTTTGCTATTAGTCCTTTATATAATCGTTTATTAATTAATTCGAGCAATTTTACCTAACTCTAGCGTGACTATTCTAGTATTTATTTGTACAGCAGAAGATTTATATTATCGCGTCGAATATTAATATCACTTTAGTTAGTCCCGTCACAATATAGTTAAATGTTGTTACTTGTTCACTACGAACGTTTTAGAATTGGTTTAAGATAGGCACAAGAAAAGGCGCGAAACTATATTAAATATTTATTCTAATTGAACTTTATTACCCTAATTACGATATGTTTCGTGAGAGAACGATATTGGAAGCGAGCGCTTTGGCGTTGTATATGATCGAATCTTTATTATAATAATGTTTAATGATATGGTACACTCATGTTTCGTTCCGCACGTCAAGTCGCAGTCTCTGATTCTTCGACACCTGCCACCGAGCGCTCTCCGCTAGATGTCTCTGTTTCATGGCCGGCCTACTTTGATCACTTGGCGTATCAACACACACATTTCACTGACGTCCTCTCACACGCGCTGGAACCGTCACACCGACACACTCATGTATATTATAGTACGATAGGATTACGTGTAATCAAATTAAAGGTGACCCCAAACATTGCATTGTCTCACTCATGCTCACAAATTAAAATACGGGTACATCGAATGCTATATTTACTTACAGAAGCGGTTAAAGCAACATAGGCATTCATCTAGCCAATATTGGCGTAGAAATGCGTATGTAGCTCTTACAAGACATGCTTAATCTAACATCGAGGGCACAGGCACAACATATAGTACCTCGACGAGGTCGCATGGCGAGTGGGTAGAGTGGGTCGAATGAGGCAGGGGCGCGGCGAGCCTCGACTCCCAGTGTTGGCAGGAGTAGGCGCGGACCCCGGTCGGCGCGGGGTGGACGGGGCTGCGCGCGCGCGGGCTCGGCGGCGCGGGCTGGCGGCCGTGTTGGCGCGCCTGCACATATACGCATCTCAATACCTGCACTATAGTGTATTTATTAATTTACAAACATTCAAATTCAAACTTCAACCAAGCACAAAGTATATATTCCAATTTAATCTTATGACTAAACATACCAAAGCAAACGGTGTGAAGAATAAGGGATAGATACAGTAACTACAACTAAATTGTGAGTTTAATTAACTGTTCATGTATATATTATAATAATGCATTTATTATTAGTAAAACCAAGATAGTAGTTCGATTTCTATTAAAATGAAGTTTTTTTTGGTGCTGTTTGGAATATATTCTCTGTAGACTGTGTGCATCAAAGTACGTTCTCCAGTTACTAAGAACGTAAGTGCGACGACATGATCAAAATATGCTCATTCAAATTTTGTGAATGATTCTACTATTCAGCAAATAGTTCAAACAGTGTTGAAGCTTTTAAGTAGGATTGTGATATATGGCATTCTTTATCTACTTTGGAAAGGGTAAAATATAGTCAAATATTAATAAATTAAAACAGTAATTTACCTCGAATACAGTATATCACAATGTACACATATATACATAACTTGGTAAAACTGCTTTAGTTGTTTTATATAGAGGGGCACAATTTTTTTCGCACATATCAACATTTAAATTGCGTAAAGTTCATGTATTAATCATCACTCGGTTAAAAATTAATACTAATTGTAATTTTTAAAGAGAAAATGCAAATAATAAAAAAAATCGGTTTACCAGTTCCTTAAAGTTATTTTTTATTCGTTTTTAAACCACAACAACATTTTGATTCATAAATGAATTTCGTTTGACGAAAAATATTCAATTTTTTTTTAGGATCGTATTTTTTGTGGCTTCCCTTTCAATTCATATGTGACGCTTCCCTTTGTTGACAAATAAATAAATGTAAAAGTAAATTTTTCCTTAATTTAGAAATATTTTTGCTAAATCAATAATTATTAAATTAATAAACATATTAATAATAATTATATATTTAAGTAATAATAAAAATATTAATAATAATTATTAAATTGAAATAATTAATTAATTTCTCGACTCCGAATGTTTGGTCTTGGTTACAGTCATTTTCACTCTAATTAAATAATTATTATTATTATTAATTTCAAATCTAATGCAGTTATATTTATTTTTATTCTTAAATATAATTTAATTAGTAAGTAAGTAAAATAAGTAGTTCCTTAGCACTTATATAAAAACAAAAACATTACAAACGTACATTATGTAGCACTGCAAATATATCATTTCCATTTCGTATATATTATTATTACTTGAATGTATATATATATATATATATATATATATATATATATATATATATATATATATATATATATATATATATATATATATATATATATATATATGTATATATATATATATATATATATATATATATATATATATATATATATATATATATATATATATATATATATATACATATTTCCCCTGTCTTGTATACCTTTCGGCCCGCGAGCGACGCGCCGCCCGCCGCCGCGTACATGCACCGTGGGCGAGCACGCTCACCCGGCTGTCATCTAGCGGTGAGCGGAGCGCGACGCCCCGCTCGCCTTCCGCCTACACCTGTAATATAATAAATTGTAAATTTATTGATATAATGAGGGAAATATTTTTGAAATTACAATTATAAAATATTATACGCACTTATATTCATAGTCTTGCTAGACGTAATTTAAATTTATTTTCGTATTTCGTTTAATAGAACCTCAATTAATTTCACAGTATTTTATACCTCAAGATGTGCCTAAATTACATCTAATAGGGTAAACTCTTATAAATTGTGTAACAAAAAGTAGAAAAAAAAAGAAAGTTTATAAATAGTTTAAGTTTCAAAATCTGTCAGTCTTTAAAATAAACTACATACTATTACAAGTATATTATGAGCTAAATTATCAAAAATACTTCCTTTACATTAAAGAAAAACAGTACTTAATTTAATACCAAAGATTGAATAAGAAACTTCACGATACACGTACGCTAAAGCTGTTTACAATATTAATACCAACCGTCTTACAATTTCTCAGACCTAGCGTATTTTAATGAGTAGCAGTAACGAGTAAGACCTTACTCGAGCCAGCCTATTTCCTATTCTAATGAGCGAGCCTGCACATTGCATGAAAGTTTAAGACGTATTCCTTTTGCAGATATCGTCGTACGTAGGCTAAATCGATCGATGATATCTATGATATATTTATAACTTACAAATGCTACTTTCTTGAGGCATCACATGTTGAGTGGCGGAACTCAACCTCGCAATTTACCTAGTTTCCAGAGCAAAGAAAATGGAAAAAAATGGGGCAAAAAAAATCGTCGCGTTTACAGGCAGACGTTACGCTTCTCCACCACGACGGTCCTCGAAAGAAGCAGAAAGCGGGGACGGAGAAAGCAGAGACTAAGCAACGAAATGTCTTAACACTAGGTTCATATGATTCTTGCAGTTCCCCCTGCCTACCTTGTAATGTGCAGGATAAAGCGTGAAGCTAAAAAAAATGTTTCTTGAAAATTGTTATGTTTTTTTTTGGTCCTTGTATACTTAATATTATAGTTTAATAAAGGAATTTTGGTTTCCAAAAATGAAGTCCCTAAAAAGGTAAAAATAAGTGAATCCCAGTGTTTGTATTTGTTATCGAGGTTAAAGCATCACGTTACAATCTTAAGTTCATTATATATTGAAATTAGCGAGAACAAACTGTTAGTAGAATTTTAAAATACATAAAATCATTTACTTATACATAAGTGCTATACTGGGAAATTGTAAAATTGCTTTATAGTCGCCATTCAATAACAAACGAACCACTTAAGTGCTAGAAAGTAAAAGCTTATTACTAATGGAAAAATTGTTTTTGTAGTATACATATGAAATGTTTATATATTTTTGGGTATACATTTATGAGATTATTTATAATATCAAAATTTTTATTCGAAAAATTTCATAAAACCTTTGCATTTGAAATATGAGAGCAATTATAACAACATATTATTTCTATATCTTTTAAAATGCCACGAAAAAGGCAGAAAGCAGGGACGGAGAAAGCAGGGACTAAGCAACGGAGTGTCTTAACACTAGGTTCATAAGGTCCCTGTAGTTCCCTCTGCCTACCCTGCCATGTACGGGATAAAGCGTGAAGCTAAAAAAAAGTTAGAAACGTATATAAATTTGAACGTTGCAAGACACGATTTAGCAAACAGCATTCTCTCTTGCCACATATAGAGGAAGATTATAAAAGTCTCCCCACAAATATAACCTTCCAAGAAAAAAAATTAAGTTTTGGTGAATTTAAAATAGTTTCGATAAGAACGACTTGGATTGTTCTTATGCTTATATTAAAAAAATAATGATTTATCACCAGGGTTCGATTCCCACTTTTGGGGGAAGATGGATTTTTCTATTTCTATTTTCTTCGCTCTGGCAACTAGGCAAAGTGCGGCGTTGAGTTCCGCCACTCAACACGTAATGCCTCGAAAAAGCGGAAAGTGGGGACGGAGAAAGCAGGAACTAAGCAACGGAGTGTCTCAACACTAGGTTCAAATGGTTCCTGCAGTTCCCTTTGCCTACCCTGCAATATGCGGGATAAAGCGTAAAGCTAGAAAAAAAATCCATTTTCTTTAAAAAAGGGCAAAGTGAAAATGAAAAAGGCTTTATTATTATTAGGAATAAAAACTGTCCGTCTATAATAGTAATTAAAAACCAAGATTAATATATTATATTCATCATGTATAGAGATACAGATGTAAAAGAAGTTCAAATTTTGGCTTAAGTTGAAATTATTATATAACTTATAGGCTATATTAGCTTTAAATTAATTATAACTTATAGCTTATTAACTTATAATATAATAAATCGTACCTAAGAGTAAATAGACATTAATAAATGAAAATAAAATTGCAAGGTCGCAGTAATTACTATAGATAAAGCAGCTACACACTTTTTCTAACTTAGCAAGGAAACTTTGTGGCTGTTTCGTACTTGCTTTCACCTGTCGTATCATATCCCGCTTTCCGGCCAACTATCGAAATACTGTCTGTTGAGTTGCAGAGTTCAACGCTGGATTTTGTCCATCAAAGTGAAGAAATAATAATATATTAAACATTTCCCTGAGTAGATATCGATGCCACAACCATCGTGTCTACAGTCAAACCACTGCACCATAACGCCCTCATAATTGTTATATAATCCGATAAATAAACATTATAAATCGCCTGCCCAATTTTAAGTAATATATTACGTATTATAATTAAATATGAACGCAAATTTCGTTATATAAAATGGTGAATAATATTGATAGGATCAATTTCAATAACGGGGAATGTTGCTGTCACATTAATTAACTTATTCGAGCATTCGAATAATAAGTAAATAAACATTTCACGTTTCGACAGAGTCTCGTAATTAAACACTTATGTTAAATATATTTTTTTATTATTTATAATATAAATTATAGATCAACTTGAATAATGTTTACTTTTAAATAATAATATTTTTAAAGTAATAATATCAAATTATACATAATTTTTTTTCATCCCTTAAATTTTTAGGGATTTTAGGGTTTTTTAGGGTTAAAAATGGAAAGGAATGCACTTTAACGGCATCAATTTGTTATCCGTCTGTCTGTATATCCGTCAGTCAGAACTTTTATTACATTGAGGTATTAAGGTAAGCGGAATGTTATATATCTAAAAATGTTTGTAAACATACAAAGATACAATTCATATAAAACTTTTTGTACATACGTAATTGCTTATCTCGCTCTTAATATTTAATAATACATTTTTTATAGCTACACGCATTATCCCGCTCATAGCAGGTTAGGAAGAGGGAACCGCCTTGGAAATCTAGTGTTGAGATACTCCGTCTCCCGTTTTAGTCTTTCAAAACGAAAGTTTAATTAATTACTACTGCAAAAGCAGCTGAGCTATGTATCGCCAATTCATTAAATGTTTTTTACTTTAGCTGTTGTTAAACAAAAAGATATTTTTTTTTACTTACATAGGCTAGATGGAGGTAAGCTAGTGACAACACACTCCGTGCCCCGCTTTCCACCTTACACTTATAATTAGCCAAAAATTTCTGCAAATGAATATACTTATATATAATATATTAACCCATATCTTTATTCATATTACTTTCTCAGACGTAATGTCGAAACAATATAATTCTTTAAACTTATAACTTTTACTGTTAATAAGTTAAGTAAATATAACATTTCATAGATAATCATAGGTTTTTTTAATGAATACCATTCATATATACTCACATACTTACGTACCAATAAATGTATGAGAAAATTTCCTATAAATTTTGTTGCAAGCGCATACAAATTTATTCAGTCTCATGTAACATAGTTGCCTATATTTAGAAACCTTAAGCGTGGTAAGCCTGCAAGTAAACTAGCCAATTCATAAGAGCTTGGCAAAGCTTAACTCGACGAAGTATATTTCTAGTTTCAATTTGTGTGTACTCTACATACGTTTGCTGTCCTAATATGAAATATAATGTCGTTTTCTCGTATTTTAGTTAGTAACAAATTTGTTAACTGTTCCTTTGGTTGTTCTTTATACTAAACAAAGTCTAAATTAGATTTTCAACATCAATTTTAATTATTTTTTATTTCTGATGATATTAATCTCATTTGGCATCCTCATAATTATAGTAAATATATAAATAAGGTCCACTGTGACTTAATATTATATGTCATGGTAAATAAACAGTGATACACTGTTTCACTTGCTTAAACAAATGAAACAGTGCTAATTTAAGCAAGTAAGATTCCTTCTCTAAGGAATTACTTATTTTTAATAAATTATTTCTCTTTTCAGTTAGACAAAATGCGGGATCGAGTTAATTTACTGGAAACAATGTTCCAAAACCTAACAAACGATTGAGACTTACATCTTAAAGACAAAAAGTAGTGAAATATTTAAAAAAAACATATGTACGAATATTAAAATTAATTTAAAGCAAGGAATCACAATGAAAAGCTCCTTAATATGAATCACGTTATAAGTTTAATGGAATAAATGATCAAAACCCCGGGGCCTACGCCTGTGCCGCACTAAATTAATACTGTTACAACCTTCGGTGTTTGCAAACTGCAAGGCCTATAGGGATTGAGAAAGATAATTTGACAAGACGTTATACAACGTATACCATGTCATATCTAAGGTAAATCTTTATTTTGACAACCGATTAGGATTTCTAGTGTATATAAGTTACCAAATTAGCCCATCAATTTATAAGTATGTAATCTTTCTCTAGGTGTTTTAAATAACTTTCTTCACGATTATTCTATAGAATGTAATTTAATTTATTGCTTTAAATATTTAAGTACAGTGCAGTTCGTTAATGGTCACTTTTTCAGTTTTTGACTAGTCAGTTTAATGTATATCATTTTGTCAATGACATGTTTTACTATAAATATATATATATATATATATATATATATATATATATATATATATATATATATATATATATATATATATATATATATATATATATATATATATATATATATATATATATATATATATATATATATATATATATATATATATATATATATATATATATATATATATATATATAATATAATATAATATATAAAGTCTTAATAACATTTACAGAATATCAGAGATCAGAAGTGTCAGTAGTTATTGTTTTTTCCTGTTATTGCTCTTATAGCGTAAAATTCATTTCTACTCAACACAAACATAGTTCACAATATCGTTTGCATGATGTTGAATTATTACGTACAAACGATACAATATCTGACATAGTCTAGGGTATATTGAATACCTGGGGGCTTTGTAATTTCTGTTCCACATTATTAAAGATGAAATTTGAAATAGACCCGATTTGATTACAAAATCGCTAAAATTAGATATATTTTAGCTTATACAAGTATGTATCATACAGAATAAAGTTATAACTTTTCTCTGGCTTGAATTTCAATATAACTTTAAAGCCTCCTTCTATGAAATGTGCAAGTTTTCAGATCAAACTTTACTATACTTTAATGAGGAAACTTTTAAGTATGAATATGTTTCCTTTAAATACATATAGCTTGTACCGATTTATTGTTTCAAAGAAAAGAATTTCGAAAGCTTTAAGCTTCACAAAAGGTTAAAAAACTCTATCTAGATTAACCGACAAAATAATATATAACGTCGTTCAAGTTGAAGGAAACTGCCGAAATCAGTAATTAAATTTATTACCCTACAAATTAGATTAAGAGCACTTTATTGGATTTTTTTGATAACACAAAACATAATTATAAAGATCTTTGACAAGAAATTATATTTTTGGTATACATATATTATATTTTCCAAATAATTTATTAATTCTTTCGTGCTTTAAATCAAAAAGATTTTTGTAGGATCACTTTTCTCCTACACGTGTCTGTTTAGACGTTTTTCGAAGTCACGCTGAGGCAATGTGCTGAAATTAAAATTAAGCATCCAGGTCTTACAACAAAAATTACATAATAACTTCTGAGTTAATGCAATCATATGATGTGAGCGTTAAAACAACGTTTTAGAGCAAATTTGTATAAAATTCGCCCTATATTAAAAACCTACTTTTCGTGGACCTAGACTTATGACATTACGACAAGAAAATAAATACATATCTGAACATGTGTGTATTTGTATTTTAGTTAGTAGTTTAGCCTGTTATCTGAATTATATCATTAAAACATTTTACTGATCAACGTTTTTTCGAAAAAGAGCAAATATTAAAATTAAATCAAAGTAAGATTCTACCGTATTTGTATTTTAAGTGTAAAAATATTGACAAAACTGTCTGTCAAATTATTATTTTTTTTTTATTTTAAAATATTTTTTTAAATAAGGTTGCTAAATTATGTTGTGTTTAATATTAAAAGGCTAAATTAACATAGATAAGTCGTTTATAACAAAATAAGTTGCGTGACATAACAAGGTCGTAGCAACGCTACGATGAACCTACGATGTAGCATTTGACCTACGAAATTTATTAAGTAAAGGAACAAATATTATTTGCAATGTACAAATATGATTTTTTAAACTTAAAACACAAAAAATGAAATGTTGAGTATTTTAAGCCCTTATGAGCCCTTCTTATTATAACAAATTAAAACATGAAACAAACATAATATTCTAGATATAAAAAAAGTCAAGAGACAATTTTGAGACCAATAATCTTCAATACTTTTACTCCACTTAGTTTTGTATTTTATATAAAGGTTTTATTTTTAATTAATACGAACAAAAAGCATGTTGAAGGCTAAGGGTGCGGCCTCGGAACTGGGTTAAATGATTTCAAGTGACGATCGAACAAGCATTGAAGAAGACTCAGCTAAGGTGCTGAGCGAGCCGTTTTGAGGGTCGAAACGTACTTATAAAGGCCTGTCTTACAAACCTGAAGGGTTTTCACGTGAAGAAACCTCTAAGCCTAGTCTGAGACCGTTCTTGAGAACCAAATTTAGAATGTTGAAAAGTTCATGGCAGAGAGTGTTATATTATCTCAGATGTTTGGATAAAAAATTTAAAAAAATCACTACAAATGTGGATTAAATTCGGATGATTTATTTAAAATTTTTGTTTTACTATTTTAAAAATGGTAAATGTAAATAATTTAATTTGAATAATCTCTCTGACTACCCTACTAGGGATAGAGCGTGAAGATATGTATATAATATATGTATCTTTAAATACTAATGGTAATTTAACGAGGAAAAGATTTTGTAAAATAAATATTAAATCAATCGGTTTTTTAAATTAAGCTAGGGGTCCAATTTCTTTCTAGGATTTATTACACAAAAATATATTTTATTATGTGTCACGATTATTATGTGAAATGATTATTAATGATGTTAAAATATTAAAAAGTAACATTTTATACAAGCTATTAAAGATATTAAAAATATGTTAACCAAATATCGTTGTAATGTTTCAAAACCTTTTCACCTAGCTAATCTTTTTATTACTAGACTACTCAAACGCAAAAAGCTTATTACATCTGTTATGTTATTCAATTTAAAAGAGCGAAACACGGCTACGGTCTTTTAGAGCGTCCGGTTTTTAGTCTGATTTAATATTAAAATTGAAAACGAAAGAAGAACACATTTTAAATGTTCAGAAATATTAATATTGAATCGCCTCTGAACTTTCAACAAATCTATTCTATATAGTTTGTCTGAACTTTTCACTACAGCTTTCAATCAGTACTATGCTTAGTGAAATGCCACAATACTCTTATAAATGACTTAAAATAGCTCGAAGCAACTCACACGAAAGTTTGCTTGAACGTTTTTAATTTAAAGTTTTTATAGCGGATATTTAATTCGAATACTGTCACAATATTTATGTCTCTTTGAGTATATAATAATACTTGTTGTTATTTACATTAACTCTTACAATTTTCTTGCAGATGATAACAATAGTAAATAGATCTGAAATATACATCATTAGTCTTTGTATAATAAGTTTGTATATCTTCCTCATTTATAGAATAACCTTTTGAATAATCAATGTGGATGTGATGATATGGCAAATATTTGTAAAAAAATGATCTGAATACTTACAGCATATAATAGAATATAAAGCTATTTTCAAGCATTTAAAGTCTCTAAAGAGACGAGCTTGGCAAAGTGTTCGTTAAACATCGTAATAACTGTAAAAACGGTATGAAATTCTTTAAAATTATTTTACGTAGTAATTTGTCATAAAATTTGCTTTTAGCAGTCTTCATAAAATTATAATATTTTAAAATTTCCTAATTCACATGTAGCTTCTATTAAATGAAGAAAATAAAAAGAGCTATTAAAAATACCATGGCACATAATATGCAAATGAAAAATTTATTTATGAACATTCCAGGGTTAAAACGTTTCACGGGTTAATTGCCGGATTCCTTCCACCGAGGCAAAAAGCAAGTGGTTTTTTGTATACAAAGTGAACTTCATTTTTACTGAGCCACTAGAATGTATTAATGAAAATTAACGCGCAAATATAGCGACGGCGTTCTACATACGACTTATAGCCGGTATACGTAAAAAAATAATTGAATTAATAAAAATTGAAGCCATAAAAATGTTTTTATGTCTAGATTTTAAGCTTTAAATTAAATTTTACAATAATTTGATAGTAAAAAATTACGAATAAAATATTATAAATATTTTTGATTGATCTTATTTTATGTAATTGAAAAATGAAAATATATACATACTTGAAATCTGCATGCAATATCAGTATGTAGGTTACATAGATGAAGTAAGAAGTAGGAACTTAGCTTTAAATATTTATCATTTAGCTCGTCTCCAAAAAGCTATAGTATCATTATTTTACCTCGACATTTGGAACGTTTGGTCAGGTCAGGTTATAGGCCGAGTGAGGTGATACGCGTCTATCAACTTTGTCAACTATCGTAGCCATTTTCTAAATTGCCTTTGTTTTGCGACTTTCTCAAGCAAACTGAGGTTCAGTTTTTGTTACTGAAATTTATCTATGTATAATGTAATAAAGTAGTATAAATTTAATATTAATAAAACTTTTAGGTATAGCTATTAGGTCTGGAAAAAATTAGCGACTAAATTGTGGAACAATTTGCCTACAAACATCCGTAAGGCAAAATCATTATTTTCGTTTAAAAAGGCCGTAAAACATCATTTACTTCAATTGTCGACAAGTCCTTAGAATACTTTTGTTTGTATTGTATTGTATGTATATATGTATGTTTGTATGTATGTATGTATGTATGTATGTATGTATGTATGTATGTATGTATGTATGTATGTATGTATGTATGTATGTATTTATATATTTATGTATATGTATGTAATGTATATATTTATGTATAATTTGAATTAATATACTAGATAATCTTATTTATTGTCTTATAGGTATCATGTATTTGTTTATATATACTTGGAATAGTTCATAGTTCTTTCTTACCTACCTCTTTTAGTGTAAAATATTCCTTTTCGCCCTAAAGGTTATCTGGAAGAGATGGCTACTAAGCCATAAGATCGCCTTTTGTGTATTTTTTTTTTTCTCATTTGTGAATTATCATATTTAAATAAAGAAAGAATAAAGAATAGTATGTTATTGATTTTAAATAGAACTAGGGTTATGGAATTAAAAACAGAAATATATAAAGAAAATAAAACGAAACTAGGATTGGAGCCATAAAGTCTTAATAAGCATAACAAATATTTAAGAATAACATATAAAAAAAACACTTATAAAAGTTTTAAGTTATAAATATAAATAAAAAAGTAATTGGTGTATCATGACTGAAAATATTGAAATTTTATTTTTTTTGAAGAGTATTATATAAGTACTCGCGGGATACAGTGTGAATCTGTATCCCGCAAGTATCAATGTGGACAAAGGAAACTTAATATACAACCTTTCGTTCAACGCTTTCTACCTTTCCAGATATTGCGTAAAGGGCCTATATTTTAAAGTTACAAAATCCTACTAATTTATTATACACATGTAATATATATATAATTAATTAGTGAAATACATAAAGATACATTTTATTTTATTTTATTTTATATGTTGAATCTACGTTTTTTTAAATAAAAACAAAAAAAAATTAAATATCTATCATTTTATCCATGTCAAAAACATATCAATAGGAGCCGTGATATTAAATGACGCATTCATAATGTGTTTTTAATAATAGTGTTTATTACCTCGTAGTAGGGTTAGCTATTTTATTCTTAAATCAAAGTGGTATGAAAGCTCATGTACTTCATATTTATATACTTTGTATTTTTATTTGCTGATTATGCAAAATCTATCGCATGATATTTTAGAACGATTTTATTCTAGAATTTTTCTTCTAAATTGTAACTATTAATTGCTTATTAAATTATATAAGTAGTTTAACTTTGATATAACGTTACATTATAAGTAATATGACTAACATTTGGAGGTATTATAACTATTTTTGTCTTTCCAATTTTCTTTTTCCAAATATATTCTGGCTGGACATATATGAGATTACGGTTAAGATTCTGTTTTACTTCACCGTTATTCCCGCATTTAGAAGTCAATATTGCATGCATTGCGTGCTTAATAACAGAGCTTAGCTTTTGTATTGTGTTTCCAGAACGGAAATATATACATATAATTCATTGACCCGAGTGTTAATAGAAGCCACAATAGTTGTGTTTACAGCCAGACAGACGCATTTTCCTTAATGTTGCTCCTCGTAGCACAATATATATATATATATATATATATATATATATATATATATATATATATATATATATATATATATATATATATATATATATATATATATATATATATATATATATATATATATATATATATATATATATATATATATATATATATATATATATATATATAAAATGTTATATTCTTTATAAAATCTTATATAAGAGCAATTTCAATAAACACTAATACTTTGCCGAAGTTACTGTAAGTCATTTTTAGAATGAAATATCACGTGTACAATGTTATTATTGCTTGAAAAGGAACTATAGTTCGAAAATTTTTGTTCCAAGTACCCTTAAAAGTTTTTGTAGCATGCATATACTTAGATACGGTATGGGTGACGAAGTATGAAAAATGTTTTTTTAATCGATTCGAGTCAGAATATCTATTTCATTACGCCAATTTTATTTTAATTATGAACACTGTAATAAAATTTCAATCTATCTGTAGATTTAAGTATTGTCGGCCCTGTTTCTAAACGTTTTTAATGACATAAATATAAATATTACACAGCTTATATGTATTTTTGTGATATTTCGTAATTAAAGAAAAGTTTTCGACAACATCACTGTACAAAACACAAAATAAAATAAATTCCTGTAATTGTCCAACTTTGAAGGTGAAATAAAAGGTCGTAAGATCGATACTTGTTTCTTTTTAGTCATATGAATCACTGCACCAAATTAAACTATACGTATTTTAACTTATGTTTCAAATATTATAACGAAAAATCTTACTTTGTAGCAAAAGCATAACAACATTAGACATTAAAATTAAGTTAGTATTAATAGAAATTGAAAGTGAGAATATAGACGAAGTCATCCTTGTTAATTGGTGCTTTTTTTTGTGGTTTATTCAAATAAGATTTAGTTTAGCTTAACGGTTCATCCCGCTCATGGCAGAGTAGGGAGAAGGAAACGCAAAAATCGTGGGGACCTAGTGTTATGACACTCCGTTCCCTACTTTTCGCCTTTTGGTCGCATTGCGTAAAGAACTTTGAAGTGAAAGTTTATAAAAAACTTATAAAGCCTTTTTGAATATGAATTCAATTGAAAAAGCTCTGGCTTAGAACAACGCAATTGCTGTGAAAATAATGAAAGCACGACGTGAAATGAAACGAGATGAAAATGCGATGCAGCGCTGTCACCAGCAAACAAAGTTAAAAAATGGTTTAGGCTTCTGCACGGCAAATAAAATCAAACCGTTTTTACTTGCGTATACTATATTTGCTTACGCCAGATTTTGAAGAAATATAGATGTTTACGTTATACGTATATAGTTTCGTTTGAGATTTTGGTTTTTTGTAATATAATATTTTAATTTATTTTAGTAAGTAATGAGCTATGACTTACTATGCTATGTGATAATTATTTATGTTACCATAAAAGAAAACCTTAGGAATACATTCCTTCTGTCATTTCTCTTCTGTACATATTCTATATTGCTTTAGTCCGAAAAAAAATTATTTTAATGATTAAGTAATACATAATATCAAATAAAATATGCAAACTTACATGAAATAAATTATAATCCGTTGTTAAATACAACATAACGTTCCACATCTTGCATCCTTTATTGATAACTGCACTGTCACATTCCACAAAAATAGATTTTTCAAAGGAACACCTCCTCTTTAGGCACCTTTTTACTACCAACTGCAACTTTATACTTAACACTGAATTATAAACACAAACATACATATTATATACGTTATTTAAGTTCACTTTAGCTCTTATTAATAATATATACTTTGTATTTATAATTTAATTATAATTCATTCAACACAATGTCATTTATATAAATAATAACATGTGTATAAATAAAGCTGGGTGGGTATTAGTATTAAAAGTATTAAAATGTATCATTGTACGTATATTTTTATTGTTAGCAGAATTATGTAGAGGCTTATTTTTACAACTTAGTAACAAAACTACCTCTTATGTTACCTTATACCTAACATTTTGTAGTACATATTAATGACGCCATAAAATAATATATCACAATATTGAAAGAAAATATATGCATTTGCCAAATTGTTTTAATTTTTTACATAGCATTTTTTTATATAAATACATTTATTATTTTTATTTAAATACAATTAATCATTGCTTTAACATTTGTAACTAAATTACCGTACACTCGAGTGAAAATTAAATAAAATCGCAAAGTAAATATATCAATAAACAAACATATATTCGGAATATTTGTTTTCCTTGATTAATTTACTTTAGCTAACGAGATAGTGCCACTGCTAAATGAATTACTGACAGCACTGAACTGAAATGGCGCGAGCTGCAAATCCTTTTTAACAAAAATACACTTTTAACAGAAAAAAGTTAATTAAATGTTTTTTTATTAACATATATATGTTTTAGTCTAACAAATTTATTATAAACTTTATAATGTCATGTTTAATTTTCATATTTGACGCGTTTCAGCCACGCTCTTGCCTAATTTTATAGCACATAGCCGCTAAGGTCAACGATTAATTAAGTCTAATGCGATTAGCTTTATTATAAACCGTGTCTTCTGTCTGGTTGGTGCGTTGATCCAATAACAACCTCGTATTAGACGAAAATATACATATTAAATATATCTCATAATATGGTTTATGTGTCAAAAAATTATTTTCGACGCCAAAAGTAATCTAAGATATATATTAATGTATGTCATTTATTATTCTGTCATCAATTATTTATTTAACGATTATAACATTAACACTTATAGTATAATATTTTTATCGTTTTACACTCAATATCGCCTCACATCATTAATTATTAACAAACTTTCATATATTTCATGTGAACAATACAGTGAGACAGTGCAATTTTTTATTCTTTTGTTCAGAATATAGGAACTTTGAAAGTTATTATTTATAAATTCTATACAATCGAAAGTTTACCGCGTCAATGACGTCACCTTTATTAGAGAAAGTATGAATTTATGTGGTCGGGCGACAAGCTGTCCTGCGGTAGGAACAGCCGTTGCCAAACCCATAATCCGTTAAGCCCACCGTTTTATAACCATTTGATTATAATACAACTATAAACACTGTTAGCTCTTTTTACTTTAGACAAAAGCGCGCGAATTTTTTGAATATTTTCGTATATAGGATAGGTAGTGTCGTTGGAACTAGACGCGGTGCACAGTGGGCGGAAGGCGCGCGCGGGCGCTGTGAGCCCGATGTTCGCGCCGCGCCGCCTCAGCCACGACTGCCGGCATGGAAATTCGATTTTTCTGACGTTTCCTCCGCGCCTTGCTCCACGATCGAACTGCACGACACATGGATGGACGACCTAATTGATTTTGATTTTACATGTCCGTCACTTCATAATAATAAATAATTAAAAACTTCACTTTCAAAGTAAGCAAAAGTCTAGCGTAAACAATAATATGACTATAAACAAATATTATTTTTGTTTAAATACTTAAAGAAAATATATCAAATTTGAACGCAGTAGGATTTGAATTTAAGAAGGGGGTTCAAATTCCGCTGCGTAAATATTTTTTCTAAACTCAGTAGATTAACAATTTACCCAAACGAGTGATTAAAATAAATTTATCATATCAAATAAACACCACGTAACGTAGCCCAATTATGTACATATTAGTAAAAAATATAATATAATACGCGCTACCTCCAATAATATTTGATAGCAAACCCTACTAAATTTTAATGAAATTGCAACGGGCCGCGCACTTAATGTGGAAATGAGCGCAGTTTTTCATGGCAATGAAAAATTTATAAATTTTTTGCCCCTTCAAATCGTCGGGTGTAATAAATACCTGCGGCAATCATTAAAGTCATATTCGGGAAATAAGTATAATTTACATCACGAACGCTTCCAGATTGCTGAACGTAAAACGGGGTCGTAATTGGTGTTTTGTTTCTCGTTAAATATTCAACTATACTCAACATCTATATTTGTTACTTTTATTTACTGTTCAAATAACAAATGTGTTTATAAATGAATATTTACGAAGTAAAAGATCATTTTAAAACAGTGTAAAACTAACTAGAATTTATTAAATTATTACAATTTATTAAAAAATGATAACTATTATATTACCCCGCTAGGAATAAATTCTAAACATATGTATATATGTATGTACAGGCATATATATACACAGTATGTATGTACGTATGTACGTGATAAATATATGTTACCATTTGATATTATTTTATACAGTATTTCTGTTTTATTTTCGATTCTAAAAAAAAATAAATAAGAAATATAGATTAAAGTCGCTTATTAGTAATCTTTTTACATGTAGCGGAATTATAGTAGTTATCTATCAAAACGCATCACAGCCATCAAGCTTAAAGGTTCGGTTCCAGTTTGAAAAAAAAATACCTCTATTGCAACCATGCACGACATTTCTCTTGACAATGAATTTTGTGCGCCTACCAAATTAAATATGTATTAAAATGAAGAAAATTGTATAAATCATAATATAGCATCTATTATTATTATTATAAAATATATATCAAAACATTATAAAGAAACATTAAGAAAGAAATATTACTTCAAAGGGTATAATTTAAAGCACTTACACCGAGTGGCATTTGTTATATGTCTATATAATAACAGATTATTGTATCTCAATAGTACTTTCATATAATCGTCGTAGCTTTTACTAAGAAAACGGCTGCATACAAACATGATATAGGTCAAATGCTGTTGAGCTAGTTTGACCCCACTATTGTGGCGTTGTAATAGCTGTGTCTTTATTATACATATCTACCTGGTAACAATGGATGGTATGAAAAAATAAAAATTAAATTAAAAAAAATAAAAACTAAAAGTAACGTGAAAAAATTATAGTCATATTTGTTATATATTTATAGTTTGTTTGGTTGCACATAATAATCTCAAGAATGACCAACCCTAAATAAAACATACCTGCTTCGCGCGTAATGGATATGTGTCATACACAACTTAGTTATTTTTCTTTCACCGCGTGGCAAGGCAAGTTCTTTGCACATTTAATAATAAAGGATACTGATAATATATACGGATAAAAAGATGAAAGTTGTGCCGTTCAACAATGCGTCTAAATTGAGAAGAAAATGTAGAAAAAAATTTCTTAACACCAGCATCTTTCTGTCTACTCCAGATCAGTAATCACATACATTACTATTTAACACGCTTTAGTTAGTAATTATTTAAGAAATAATCATAAAGAGGTAAATTTCACAATCCTAATATTTATATATAAAGTGAGTTAATATCGTAAGTAATTGAACTCGACCTTTGCTTTTGAAGTCCGTGGTCATATCACCAACTATTGGGATACATAGTGATATTCACAAGCTTAAGACAAATCGATTGATTATGTCAATCGAAATTGTCGACGAATCACCAAAATTTGTATAATAATTAGACCTATCTATATCTCAAAATATATTATCTCTCGTAATAAGCCTGCATTTTTTTTCTCTCATACAGAAATAGATAAAGCTTGTTATTCATTCCTACAACTCACCTTTTAAACTTTTAATTAATGTTCATATCATAAAATAACATATTGCTACGTAATAGCATATAGTAATGTTACCTAATTTATTCCAATTTGTTATTATTAATATTAGGACAGTCCATTACTTAGTCTTGTGCTTTCCTCCTTTTTCAAGGCATTGCGTGTGGAGTGGCGCAACTCAATGTAGTGCTTTGCCTAGTTTTAGAAGCAAATGGAAATCCATCTTCCCGAGTGGTAATTGAACCCACAAACCGTCACGTTTACAGGTAGACGCTATGCCTCTACCACAACGGTCCTCAAGAATAACCTATATGTTTTTATTTATTATTGCATATACAAGAATATTTAAATACATACAAAAAAGGACCGTCAGGACAAAAAAGGATCTGAGGACCGTCGTGGCGCAGAGGCGCAACGTCTGCCTGTAACGCGACGGTTACTGGGTTCGATCCCCAGTCGGAGAAGATGGATTTTTCTATTTCCATTTTCTTCGCTCTGGCATCCAAGGCAAAGCGCGGCGTTGAGTTCCGCCACTCAACACGCAATGCCTCGAAAACGGCGGAAAGTGGGGACGGAGTAAGCAGGGACTAAGTAACGGAGTGTCTTAACACTAGGTTCATATGGTTCCTGCAGTTCCCTCTGCCTACCCTGCCATGTGCGGGATAAAGCGTACAAAAAATAAATGACAATAAATTCCATAAAATAAGAAAGGAACATTAACGTACGCGACACGACCCCGCAAAGACGAGTCAAACAAATCGCAAGGGATCTATCTTTTATCGAAATGATTCGTCGTTTTTTTGTCATCGTTATCGATTTATTAAGTTTCCCTTGCATAGATCTTATACTAAAACAGCATTGCCACACAAATGTTCGTAAAGTTGATTTGTTGGTTCAGGGTGTATATATACAGTTTGTTTATGACAACAATTTAATATATCACTATAAAAGTCTAAGTTACTTAATGAAATAAAATATTGCTAGAAAAATTAAATGATTAGAGATTAATTAACAAATTGTTTACCTAGTCTATTTAATTATAAAAGCCCCATTGCATAGACCCCATTACATCTAACACTATTCTTTTTTAAAAGAGATTATACTAGAAGACAAACTCTAACTAAACTCTAACTCTAACTAGAAGACAAAGCGCAGCATTGAGTTCTCCGCGAGTAGGGAATAGAGTATATATAAGAAAAGTGTAAATTTTCTTCATAAGCAAGCTTATTTACCTAAATATTCTTCAGTTTTTCTTTGGGTTTTGTATCGATATAGCCTTAAAAATTTAACTTAAATTAATAAAATAAAGAAATACCTTACCTTAGCAAAACTTAAATAAAAACAATAAAAAAAAGTTACAATTAAAATAAAAATGTGAAAATTCAAGTGCTATAATACTTCAATTAACCTAACTCTAAGGCTCTTGCGGCGTATATCTCGGGAAACCGGGACCGCTAAAAGCCATTGGCAGCTATCCAAACATCGTGTACGACAGATCTAATGTAGGTACATCCAAAGAACTAAATATACATTTAATGAGAGTGTTAAAGAGAATTCAGGAACAAGATATAGAATATAAAAATAAATGAACGTTAAGCGACTCTTTTACATTTCATGTGGTATATTTACAAAATAGTTTAAACTAGAATTTAAAAGCGGAATCTGAGGGTATCAACTAAGGTACTCAATCAAGCAAATAAGTACTTTTTATTTGTTTCCTGCCGTATTAAGAGAAGGTGCGGCATTCATTTTAGCTACTCACCCAAAAGTTAATGTCAAATTAGAATATCTTAAGAAATACTTTCATCTGGCGTCTGGAAGGTGTGAAGCCAATATTGAATAAGAAAGAACATAAAAAATATGATATAAATTTGAAATGACTCATGCCGTAGTATGTGATTTATATACATTTTTATTTTTTTTATTTAGTGTGTCGAAAAATATCGTAAAGTGCCGCCATAGAAATTTTTTTTTAAAATAAATAAAAAAATGTAACAATTCGGTATTTTTAGTATATTTAGACTATTATTATGACATTTGCTAGAAATGACAAAGCTCAAAATTCTACATAGAGTAAAGCTTTTATTGTTTCAGTTCAATTGTAGAGCGAACATTTGTTTGATTTTCAGGAATAAAGCTAAGTAGTCAACCGACATGAATTAGATTTGTGTTATATAAATATTTTTGTTAAGTTAACGCATCTGTGCATGAACACATAATAGGAATTGAAACAAATCGATTATTATATTGATTACTTTTAATATATCAAAGCAATTCGCTCTACGATTAAATAATAAAGTATGAGAAAAATATGGATACGTTTTAAAAATGTATCCAGCTTAATAAAAATATTTACCGCTATTTATATATCGCTTTATTTTTTCATAAATTGACTCGATAAAGCAAATAATCCGATTATGGAGTGGAGTGAAATAAAAATCAAATAACGTTTCTATTTGAGGAAGATTGTTTTTTTCATTCACTTTTATACTTGATTGGCTTAACTTATAAATAATAATTTAAAAATTGTTATGTTTTAAATTCATAATAACGCTGTGATGTAATTATTTAAGAATTGTTTCCCATTTTATTTTCTTACGTCACTGACACATTTAAAAGCTTTAAAATATGTATTTATTATATTAATTATATTATCATTAAAACAAAACACAATTTTTGAAATATAAACATAAAGAAAAGTAACACTATATTTTCCAAATTTATTAAGAAGTCGACTGCCTGCTATTTCTCTTCATTAGAGAAACTCAATAGAAATGAGAAAATATCAGATGATCCTAATTAAAAGCTTAAAAAGGAAATTTTAAATAAAATAGACTTTTAAAACAGATGTGGTTAAAATATACTTTAAAGACAAACATCACATCACACACGTCGGCCATATGTTTTAAAAGTATCGGGCGAGAGATTCTGCGTAATTATGTAAACCTCTTAAGACCAATATTAAAGAATCGATAGACATGATGGCATTGCTTTTGTAATCTTTTACTCCCCCTTTTACAAAATATTCCTAACTATAGCAAACTTTTTCATTTGTATGAAATAGGAGTTTAATATAAATATAACTGATATATAAAACAATCTAGCACACTTCATATTGTATGCCGCCACTTGAAAGGTAATTCCACTAATTTGTATGTTCCATGTAAACTGAGGTAGTTAGCGTACAAGTCAATCTGATGTCAAGTTTACGTTGCCCGTTGAGAATGTATATGGATAATTGATAAATGATATTACAATATATTCGACAGGATTTTTTGCCGTAATATTGATAAAAAAAAATATATGTATATATATACACATAAGTAGATATACTTAGTCTGGCCATAAATACTGTTACTATTCAAAAAAAGAAAATATTACGTTTGAATTTGGAATCTGTCATTTTTATATGATTGCTTGATGTGTTTTCTTATTTTCGCGCCATTATATTGTTAAATATTTTGTTATATTAAAATGGAGTGGGGTGATAAAGAGAACCGAATCGCTGTGATTGCCTTACATAAAGTAGGTATGGAGAAAAGTGCAATTTTTAAAACCCTCCACCCGCTTGGTATTAGTCAAATGTTTGTTTACCGGGCTATTGATAGGTACAATGATACCTCCTCTGTTTGTGACAGAAAAAGATCTGGCCGTCCACGTACCGTTCGTGTGAAAAAGGTAATTAAAGCAGTTAGGGAAAGAATTCGAAGAAATCCTGTCCGTAAGCAAAAGATTTTATCTCGGGAGATGAAGATAGCTCCTAGAACCATGTCGCGTATATTAAAAGATGATTTAGGACTTGCAGCCTATAAGAGACGTACTGGTCACTTCTTAACTGATAATTTAAAGAAGAATAGGGTGGTAAAATCCAAACAACTACTTAAGCGGTACGCAAAGGGAGGTCACAAAAAAATTTTGTTTACGGATGAGAAAATTTTTACAATTGAGCAGTATTTTAATAAACAAAATGACCGTATTTATGCTGGAAGCTCTAAAGAAGCTTCGCAATTAGTAAACAGAGTACAACGTGGGCATTATCCCACTTCAGTGATGGTTTGGTGGGGTGTTAGCTATGAAGGGGTGACTGAGCCATATTTTTGTGAAAAAGGTATTAAAACGTCGGCACAAGTTTATCAAAATACCATTCTTGAGACGGTAGTTAAGTCTTTAACTAACACCATGTTCAATAACAAAGAATGGTGCTTTCAACAAGACTCGGCACCGGGTCATAGAGCTCGATCCACCCAATCTTGGTTGAAAACTAACGTTCCGGACTTTATCAGCACTGAAAACTGGCCGTCGTCAAGTCCTGACCTAAATCCATTGGATTATGATTTATGGTCAGTTTTAGAGAGTAAGGCTTGCTCTAAACGCCATGATAATTTGGAGTCCCTAAAACGATCCATTCGGTTGGCAGTGAAGAATTTTCCTCTAGAAAGAGTTCGTGCTGCTATTGATAACTGGCCTCAACGTTTAAAAGACTGTATTGCAGCCAATGGGGACCACTTCGAATAAACATTGTATATTTTTAATAGTTATATATTGATGTATTAAACTAACTCACTATGAAAGGAATAAATGTTACGTATAAAAAAAAATCGTGCTTTTCTTTATAACAATATTTATGGCAAGACTAAGTATAGTCGATATTGTATGAAGCCAGATATCAAATATTTACGTAAAATAACATATTTTTAATACAAGATCATTCTGTTTTTCAGTTTCTACAATGAAAATAAATCAATCTAAAGTGAGAATTGAACCCGTAACCTTCGCGTTTACAGTTAAGTAATGTCTCACTGTTTCACGTCAGTCACATGAAATAATAAATTGTAAAAAGTGATTTGATTAAGAAATTATATTAATAAGATACTGTTAAGATGAATAAAAATATCTTGAGTGAACCTTATATAAAAATTCTATGGCAACTTGCCTATATTTAATTACTACACCCATATAATTTGAACAAGCGCTGTAAATGAAATTTCATTTAAGTCGTTGAATTTTTTAAGCTGCAGTCCGTACTGGGATTTGTAAGTCAAATACGAAGTGTAATGAGAAATATATATGAAATGAAATATATATTCGTTAAAAACACTATCCATAATTAATTATAAAGTAATGTATTTGTATATAGTAATTCTAAAATTTTTATTGCAGAAAATTAATTATTTATTAGTGGGTCATCCGGGAACATGCGCTTCGTTTAATAACGACTGTGCTTAGCTAATGCTAAACACAGTTTAGGGATGGTTAAGTTAATTTTTATAATAAGCGACAGAATTTTTGAGAAATCCAAATGGCTATTTGAAAATTTATTTACTAAATTATGAATTGAACTGTTCAAGTTCGAACACTGGCTATATTTTTCACCAAATCGCCTTTTCGAGATTTTTAAAACGGTACCAAAAGTAAAATTCTAGTTCAAAAACTCACCTCTCTAAGTGTGCACAATTAAAACGCTTACAAATAATACAAATAATATATAATGCCTTTTTATCTTAATAATTTAAGTCTTCTGCTACCAATAGCCATAGTAAACTTTGTAAGTAGTAGTAGAATAACATAGGCTATATCTGACTAAAAAATTACTGTATTTCGAACATCTCTCAAAGGACTGTCGACTGCAATTGTTTATTTAATAACTAATGAGACTACGTTCCATTACGATGGCAGATCAAGCGAAAAGTTTTGATAGCGCTACTTCTATATGCTATTCAATGGTCGTATTTATTTAAACGTCCTCTACTATTTTTTTTACTGTTTGCTCTAATTTGAGAGCTTAGCAAAGTTAATGTCTAATTTAAATTAGTGGCAATAGTCAAATATTTTATATTATGTATGTCGGCGCCAAGCCACATAGATTTAAACTATGTAGTTTAACGTTATCTGTAAAATTTATTGAATAAAATGTTACTGTTTAAACCAAAATGGGCGCAAATCAATATACGTTTTATGATTTTATTGTATCAAAAAAATATTTAGTATTAAAATTAGTATTCAATTATTGAAATCAGTTAACCTATTTGACTGTAATTTGAAGTATTATATCTGTATTTTGAAAGTGATATATATTTATTCTTTCATTTTTTTCTTTTGCATGAATTTCCTCAAAGCGATTTAACTTATACGTCCTAGCGCCTTTGTAAGATTTCGTTACACTTGCATATATATATATATATATATATATATATATATATATATATATATATATATATATATATATATATATATATATATATATATATATATATATATATATATATATATATATATATATATATATATATATATATATATATATATATATATATATATATATATATATATATATATATATATATATATATATATATATATATATATTAAGTTATAATGCAATCTTTACTGTATGTAAGAGGATTATTACGGACGGATGATCAATTATAGTACTAGGCCAACAGCTAAATTTCAGAGTCTTCTTGAGCTAAGATTTTATAATTCAGGGCGAAATTGAAATTGAAATGATTTTATTTTAATACAATTTACACTTAAAACGGCGTTAAATTTTGCTACTCCATGTGAACACTTTATGGTTTTCTCTACCTATGTATATAGATGTTTTTACAACATGTTGTTGAAGTGAGAGTGCTCGCTTTATTCAATTGGTAAACACAACAATGTTACTTTATACGATCTACGTTGATGACGCATTAATAGCTCCGATAAATCGATGTTATAGTAGAATAATTTTAACATAATATTTAAAGACTTAAGTAAGGTATATAAAAATTAATCCAAAGGACGAATTGATTGAGCACAATTAATTTTATTATTCGACGAGTATTCAAAATATTTTAAATTAATAAATAAGAATGATTCACATAAAATTAGTAAAAATTGAACACGTTAACAACTTAATGACGTTATAAGTTCAAATTATTATCATATTAAAAAAATAATATAAGCCAGAGTGCCAAAATCGTCTGATGTCCGACCGTAAGCGTGACTGTCGTCGTGGTTGCAATCCCTCCTAGTATTGAAATTATTTTCATTTCACCACTTTCATTATCAAAAAGCCACATTTTAGCCCAATTTAACTCACATTGGGCTAAGAATTGGCCAGAAGGTGGGAAACAGTGTATCTTACAATTAGGTTCCCTTCCATTCGCTGATATATACATATCTGCGTATATATGAGATATAGCCTGAATCTATTTTACATTAATTACTATATGCGGTGCTGCCTGTAACTGCAATTAAATGTCAATTAAAGTCGATATTACTTTTATGTATGTAAATAGATTCAGAACGTAACTCGATTGCATATAAAATAGGCTTAACGTTTTTTGTTCGCTGTACGACTCCGGTGCGGTTTGTTCATTATTATGAAGCGTGAATATAATTGACAAATTAATGTTATAATAGAATTGGTTAAGCCATTTTGTTATACTGATTTTATTAATATAAATTTTTAAAGTTAAGCTGGATTCGATAAAACAGGAAAAAAAATAATTTTAATTTAAAGCATTATATATAATGAAATATAACTTATGTTTTAAAAGCAATAAAACCTTTCTTATACGTATCGTAGTGTATAGTAAATAAATATTTTTTCTTTTAAAATTAAGAAGATATAACTCTGTGATTTACAATGCTTTCTAGCAATTTTGGATATGTTTAAATATTATAGTACATTAATTTTAATGTGCCATAGTCATTAAAACCCGTCCGACATAAAAAACTAAGCACCACAGCAAAGCATTATAATCGCATTGCTGATAATTATTTGATTTCACTTAACGCTATAGAACTACGAAACTTATTGTAAAATGGTTTAAAGATGAATATAATATCTAAATAAATACTTAAGAACATCCATATTAATGCTTATTAATTAGCTTTTACCTTCATCTTCAAAGTTTCAAGGATACAAATCGAAAATCAAGACACTTAAATAACATCTTCAATAAATAGATTATTTAGCGATCGTTGCGATTGAAACTACTTGAGTAGGTAGTCCCTGAGATAAGCTATCATAATTATATATAGATAAGCTATCATAACATGTCGTATCAATTTGGAAACACTGCCGCAGGTAGGCTATTCCACAGTAGTGTGGTGCATGGAAAAAAGTTCCTATGAACAGCACAGTAGAAGAGTTCCACGTGTCCAGATGGTGGGGATGATACTTTAATTTGTGTCGTACTGTGCGGTTGGAGAATTCAGCGGCAGGCACCAGATCAAACAGTTTTCTAGAACACTGCATGGTATAAGTGGTAGAGAAGGCACAGCGAGGAAACGTCTCTACGCAAAGGCGCCAAAGTGTCCAACTGTGGGTCCCCAACAATACGAACGGTTCTACGCTGTATGCGTTCAAATGGTTCAAGTTGATACTGGGGTGCCCCAGACGAGAGATGCGAACAATACTCCATGTGAGGAGCGGAGCTCAGGAGCGCAAGAACGGAGCACTAAAGGAGAAATGCCATCAGGTCCACTCGACTTGTGGATGTCCAAAGAAGAGAGGGCTCGCCGAACAGCTATTTGACTGAACTTAATGTCCGGCATTGAGCTCAGACATCTCGGGATTGTCGGCGGTGTCTTGCCTTAGTTATCAAGAGTCGAGTTAGAGGCAAAGAGAGTTCCTAGGAGGTTGAATTTCTCTTTGGCCGTATGGATGTCATTCTCTGTGCGTAACAGCGGAAACGAGGGCCGGCTGAAATTGCTATGTGTTGCCTTAGAGAGTGCCCAGAACTGACGTGTTCCAGACGAGCAGCCCACAAGTTTTTCACCGATTTTGGCGACATACTCGGACCTGGCTCTGGCGATTTGTCGCTTACAAGTACGCTTATAAGTACCTAGAGGCTCGGTTATACTTCCTTTACGCTTATAAGTACCTAGACATATTTTAATGTTATAATGCAAATATATAACATAATATTACTTGACTTAAGTCATTTAGTTAATATATAATTAAATACTATACTCATATAATTCACTCAGCTTGTTAAAGCCACTATATGATACAAAGAGCATAATGCGTAATACTCGTCCCTATAATCCGTTCATTTGTGATGTGGTTAGGTTGATTAATAATAAATGGTTATATAGAACCTGTTTGTGGTTAAATCCTAACATAATAGGTATGGAGTCGATGATGCAAATTTTTAATTAAATAAATAATAGTTATTACTTTAAATTCGATAGAAAACGACATTTACTAATGAAAAATATTTATTTTTATTTGTTTAAGTAAAGTGATGTTTTATATTTTGTCATTTGGCTTATAACGGTTTAGTGGGCATAAAGTGAACAAATGCAACATGGAAATGGTAAAATGTTAAATTTTTAGTATCAAATAGAAACTACTGTGTATTGACAGTACCTCCTTGTATGTGTATCGCTTACTATCTACGACAATGATTAAGTAAAGGGATTGTTTTACTTTTTGTGAATGTAAAAAATATTAAAGTTTATTTATAGCTTCACGCTTTATCCCGCACATGGCAGGGTAGGCAGAGGGAACTGCAGGAACCATACAAACTTAGTGGTAAGACACTCCGTTGCTTTTAGTCCCTAATTTCTCCGTCCCCGCTTTCCGACGTTTTTCGAGACATTGCGTGTTGAGTGGCGGAACTCAACGCCGCACTTTGTCTAGTTTTCAGAGAGTAGAAATCGAACCCACAAACCGTCGCGTTTACAGGCAGACGCTACGCCTCTGCGCCACGACGGTCCTCAATATAAAAGTAATTAATAAAAAAAGGAAGCAAGTAGAATTGGGCTAGTTTAAAGTTATATATGACAATAAAATATATATAATACATTTCACTTGAATTAAAGCATATTTTAATATATAATGATTAGTCAATAAAATAATCAATAAAAATACAATGTACAGGTTTAAATATAAACATAAACGAGTTTGTACATAAAATTTTCACGCAACGATCGGGCTATACGACGCTTGTAAACACTATGAATCGTAATTAGAACCACCGCTGTGCAAACGGCTCTCAATCAAACATTAAGCAGGATAAATGCTTTGATAAGCTAATAATGCATATTGACTGTGCCATGATTATTTAATGATTCATTTAATTTATAAACATGTTAAAAATTTATAAAATGTAATTTATTAAAAGTTATACATATATATATATATATATATATATATATATATATATATATATATATATATATATATATATATATATATATATATATATATATATATATATATATATATATATATATATATATATATATATATATATATATATATATATATATATATATATATATATATATATATATATATATATATATATATATATATATATATATATATATATATATATATATATATATATATATATATATAGAGAAATATAGAAAATTTGATATATTGCTGAGTATTTAATATAGCCTTTAGTGAAATAAATGAAAGTGGCAAAATGCACGCTTTATCCCGCACATAGCAGGGTAGGCAGAGGGAACTGCAGGAACTATTGGAACCTAGTGTAAAGACACTCCGTTGCTTAGTCCCTACTTTCTCCGTTCCCGCTATGCAACGCCGCACTTTGTCCTATCAGGGTCAATAGCTTCAAACGGATGTAAAACATCAACAGTAGAAATATTTTAGGCCCTATCTATCTTACGATATATATTTAAATAAAAAAGCTAATCTTTATAATAATTCATTCAATTAATATTTACTTTCTTAGTTTTTAAGCATGCTCTAAGCAGCTCAACACACAATATGTTTAAAAAAATTCAGAAAGCAGGGAACGGAGTATATTATCACTACGTTCCCACTTATTATTTTTTGAAAATAATAGTTCACTATCTGTTGTACTAAGTTCAACTAGATATCACTATAATAAATATAAATGAAATAATTTATAATAATTATTGTGAACGTTTTTTCGATATTATAAAATATCCATTAAAAATTTCTACTATTTGCCACTGTTACAATGTGAGGATGAAATTAATTTACCTTTACGTGTAAGTAATTGATGTTCAAGGTCGCTCAACGAGATATGGAAAGTGTAATTAATGCTCGGCATTTCTTTGCGAGATCGTGTGCTCAACGAGGATATCCGCAAACGAAAGAAATCGACATAGCCCAACGAATTAGTAAGTTGAAGTGACAATGGGCAGGGCACATAGTACGGAGAACTGACGGCCGCTGGGGCAGAAAGGTTCTCGAATGGACACCACGTACCGGCAAGCGTGCCTCCTACCAGGTCACGGAAGACTTGGTCTGGGTTGCAGGCAGCCACTGGATGCGAATAGCATTAGACCCTGGGCGAGGCCTATGTTCAGCAGTGGACGTCCTACGGCTGACATGATGATGATGATGAATTGATGTAAGTCGTTTTTAATTTTTTCTTATTTCCTAGTTCCTGGTTTACATTGCAGAATAAAAGTATAAAAGAAAAAGCAGAAAAAAATGTTTATTCTTTTTTGCAGTGATTATTAATAAGATTAATTTTATTTACTTATTTTTATCTCATCTCGAGCGCAGTATTCAGATTAAACTTGTTTTAATTTATATAGAAAATAATTTATATATTTCACACAAGATGATTAAATTACAGATAGACAGATAGTTTTCTAAAGCGGGCGAAGCGGGGAGCGGGTCGCTTGCATAATAATTACTGTCAAGGGCCCCTTTAAACCAACTCGTTCAATATGATCTGTGACCTTGTCGTCATTCACGTGTGCGTTTCACGGATCACTAAACTTATTTCATTTTTCAGGGACCGCAGCACAATGAGCTTCCGTTCCGCGGACACAATAGCCAAATGCATTGAGCTGATGAAAACTGTTCATTACGTGATTAAAACGAACAATACGTGTCTGAAAACTATCGCTATTGTAGTGCAGTATGCTAGTTGGGGAAGAGCATAGCAAGGTCTATATTTTCAATTGGGGACCACTATGGCGCAGAAGCGTAGCGTCTGCCTGTAAACGTGACGGTTTATTAGAGTATAGAGGTCGATTCCCACTCAGGGAAGATGAATGTTTTCATCTATATTTTATTTTTCTTACCTTGGAAAGATCACAATATAAATCTATTGGTAATATATTCCACCCAAATCCAACATATTTCATGTAGGAACTTCAACTTATTAAAAATTTCAATATTTCGTTTTATTTATGTAACAGGAAATTAATGTGCTTTTTCATTTTGAAATGGAAATATATAACAATATTTTATTTATTTTAATCATACCAAGCCTTATATCATTTTTATCATTGTTAAAAATAATTTTCATATTTGCGTCGTTATTTAATAAATTGCAAGCAACATTTACATTGTTATAAATTACGCTATACTTACGTCATAAGTCGAATTTGCTGGATTTACCTAGCCAGCTTTTACTTGCAGCTTTGCTCATATTTAACTATCTTGTTATATGTTACAATTAATTGTAATTCATTTATCGTAACAGCCTTAGTTCTAACATTATAATATAAAAGTAATTTAGAAATATAGGTACTGTGGCCATAGGAGTAGATTTATTTATTTATTTTATTTGGTCCACCAACAAAATATACCCCCAACGTATAAATAAAATCAAATCCAGTTGACACATTACTAGGTGTTATTCCCCTTACTGGTAAACTAAACATGCACCAATTTTTATTGTCATACTTTGTTTTTGGGGTAGCTAAATTGTAATGTTAAAAAGCAATAAAAAATAATTATAAACTTATGAATTACATAGAAATCATTACAATGTGGGTAAATATACAATAGAAAATAATATTTTATAAATCCAACTTCATATAAAAACTTTAAAGATATCGTACTAGTGTTTCCAAAAACTAACTCAGTGAAGAAAATCTAAGAATCAAAAGGTCAGAAGCAGATCCACGAATGGATGAATCAACAGTTGAGTTCCAAGTCCATCAATCACTGGCACTGTATCCACGCTTATTGACTGATCGTTTCCACATCACTATAGAATTACGGTTAGTGTTTTATCTAGAGACGATCGGGTGAGGGTTAAAGGTCGGGTGTCTAACCTTATGATTTCAATTACAAGTTTTTATGCTGAAATCTTTCCTTTTATAGGTAGTTAGTGTGATATGTACGTTATTTTGTCATTATTTCATATATTTTTTTGTATACTCGTATATTTAAATACTTTAGTCGAATTAGTAATTTAAACACTGTTTTATTTCTTCTAGCTTTAAAGCTAAATTATCAATTTTTTCGCTTTTAGAATTCTTAAGCATAGCATATTGAGTAGTAGCCGTACTTGATTTAACATAGCATAATAATGAAAATAATTAAGTCTTTTAAGTGTCATCTTTTCTTTCTTTTTATCTTTTTTTTATTTTTTTCGTCATCCTTTTTATAGTCATACTCTGGTTCTCTTCATCACAAAGTAATGAAGCCATATATATTTATTTCAATAAGAACAATCGATGTTATACATGATCGACACTACACAGTTGACATTGTATGCCTGATTTAACACAATGAATGATGTTATCTAAATCAAAAGAACATAAATGTATGATCGTTCTGGTTAAACAATGCGCAGCTTTAGGTGTCAAAAAGTAGTAAAAATAATTTTAAATATTTATGTAAACTTTACAACATACAGATAATATATAGAATTTAAAATAACATTAAATATCAAAGTATATTTCAAAACATAAAATTTCTGCCTTCACTACAATTTTAAAATAATTTGGTTATTTTTTTAATTCAGTCAGTATTAAAAAATTTTATTGCATGATCAGTGAACTAGTTGAATTTCAAATTAATACCTAATTAGGTTTCCATGTAAACGGACTCGGTAAACGACTTGCTAACTATGAGGTCACCCTTTTTACCTAAATCGATAACGCTAGCTGCTGTCACAGATCATATAAATAATTAAGGGAATTCTAAAAATATATGACTTAGCACACTTATCACTTATTTGTTTTTATGAGCTTCATGAATTATCAGTTCATCGCTTTCCGCCTTTCAAACCGCTGTTTTTTGAGTAACGGAACTTAACGACGCACTTGCCTAGTTTCATTCATTCCAAAAATAATTCATCCTCCGAATGGGAATCGAATCCACTATCCGTCGCACTTACAGGCAGACTCTGCACCACGACGGTGCTCAACTTACTTCACATAACTTTATTTTATCATAAAATGATGATTTCTCTGAGGACTATACTGTTGTATCAGATCAGTTAAAATTACCATTGGAACACCTTTTTTATATTTTATCTTATACTTCCTACTATGTTGCAGTATTTTTTTTTATTTTATATTGAAATAAATATGTAAATAATATAGTCATGAAGCTGTTTGGTCGAATGCTTTAATCTAAGCGGCTATTTTAGAAAACTTAAAACAATTGTATCATGTATTTTACAATTATATTGAAGACGTTTCCACGACGTTTTCTTCCAGTCACATAACTCAAAGTATTCAGATATTAATACAAGGTTTAACCTTACATTGGCAGTTTGAACTAATTAATTAATATAAAGAACGTAGTAACTTCCTCCGCTTATAATATAAAAATAAATAATAGCAAAATAATATAAAATTAAATCTAAAAATTTTCCCTGAAAACTATAGAGCGATAGCTCTACTCTCGAGTAGCTCTCAAGTACATCAACTAATCCCTAAGTGAGAACATAGGTGGGTTAGTTGATATACTCGAGAAGGCATGTGACGTAAGGGAAGGCGTATTGTGCGACTAGAGACAATTTTTTTTAATAATAATATTTTAGAACGTTTCGTGGCAGAACTAAACGCTGTGAATGTAAATACTGCTTTTTATAGCGATATAACATGTATATTCATTTTCTGTCCCACTTTCGTACGACGGTACGTACGTAGCTAAACACGTACATTTTAGATTTACGTTTATCTAACACATAGCAGGGTAAACAGAGGGAACTACAGGAATCATGGGAACCTAGTTTTAAGTCACTTCATTTCTTGCAGTCTGCCTTTTTTCGAATCATTATGTGTTGAATGGAGGAACTGAACACCGCGCTTTATCTAGTTGCCAGAGCGAAAAAAATGGAAATAAAAATCATCTTTCTACGAGTGGGAATCGAATCTATATACCATCGCATTTCCAAACAGACGCTGTATCTCTGCGCCACGACGGTCCTCTATTTCATTATATATTTTTTATTTCATCAAATTTTACAACATGTCAACCTGCTAGATAATTAGTTTACATCATATTTAAAACATTTAGTTCATATTTTAATCAATAAACAACTAATGAAGCTTATAAATTTCATTTAGTATATATATTTTTGACCATACTATTTTTAAATCTATTCTAGCTTAAGTATAATCCACGAAGTCGTATTATTTATCTTATAATGCACCTGCTCACTTCACCAAATGCCGTCGTAAGGAAACGCGTGACCGACTAGTAATTAATTATGCCTAATTAGCTTGAAACGTAATAGTCTCGCGATACGGTTTGTTAATGACGTCTCATGCCTTCTCGAGTATAACAAATAACACCTATTTCATAGCTCTACAGTATTCATAGAAAATATTTATATTGATTAAATAATATAAATTATTTTATTAAAATTATTATTGAGGACCGTCGTGGCGCAGAGCCGTAGCGTCTGCCTGTAAACGCAATGGTTTGTGGATTCGATTCCCACTCGGGGAAGATGGATTTTTCTATTTCCATTTTCTTCGCTCTGAAAAATTAAGTAAAGCGCAGCTTTGAGTTCCGCCACTCAACACGCAATGCCTCGAAAACGGCAGAGAGCGGGGCCGGAGAAAAGCAGGAACTAAGCAAAGGAGTGTCTTAACACTAGGTTCGTATGGTTCCTGCAGTTCCCCCTGCCTACCCCACAATATGCGAGATAAGATGTGAAGCTAAAAAGTAAAATAAAAAAAATTGTTAAAATGTTTTTATAGTAATTTTAAAAGCATACAAACAAATCGCTACTATCATCTACATATATGCGAATATTAAAAATCTTAAAGAAATCTTTACAATACTAAATATCTTAAAGAAACCTTTGCAACTATGTTAAATTAATAATCATAAATAACATTATTCACGGAAACCGCCATGACTGTAATAAATTGTTCGATTTCTATTTTTTTCGTTAATTCTATTAATAATGGAATATCTTAACACTCGATTCCCATAGTTCCTGCAATTCCCTATGTCTAACTTTCTATGACCGGGGTAGAGCATGAAACTAATTTTAATTAATATAAGCAATATAATAATATTATCAATAATAAAATTCTTTCCAAGTAATAAATCAGCCAAACAGTAAAGTCATAATAACAACAAAGTTGTATTGTCGCAGGTCTAATATAATCCAGCCCCTTCCGCCCGTTTCTGCCAATTACGTCGCGTCTACCTACAGTTGGTAGCCCTGCATTTTAACGCCAATACACATAGGAGCCTAGCGGAGAGATAAGATTAGCGGGAAAAATTAATATTTAATATAAGTATACATATGTTCTATGTATTTTTATTTATCAATTCAATTGATGATTGTGAATACATTCTCTATATCTAAAGTTTTAAAGCAAAAAAGATTATACAAAAACTGGAATTAGATTGTGTTATTATGGACTGAACTGTGGAATTCTTACGAGAGATTTTTAAGGATATAAGTATATTGATAATTGTTCAATATATCCATAGAAATATAATGTACGTAAAAAAATATTAATGATTAAACTAATAATTGGTGATAATGTTAATACCGATAGAAATAGACAGAAACTTATCGCGTCTGCGTCTCAATTACATATAGTCCACGTTCACAATTAACATTTTGAGAAATTAACTTTACCATAAACCAAGAATATTCATTTAATAATTTTTATTTTATTATAATATAATATATTTATTATTAGCTAAATAGCTAAAAGATTTGATTTAGTTTTATACTGTATTTTTCTGACTTGTAAACGATGCAATTAAATAAATATTATATAAGTTTCACATACGCTTATATTCAATTCAATGTTTCTAAGCATTCGTCCTTTTTTATTATTTAATATAATAATAAAAGGATAATTTTGACAGTAAGCTAATAACAGCAAATAATAAAATAGGCACAAATAAGGAAACAAATTTGATTTTGTTAATAAAACGTAAAAATAAACAAACGATAAATTAAAAGCGATAAATTAAGCGATAAAGTAAATTTTAAAGTAAAACCATAAAACAACCTGGAAAAGAATATTGCATCCTTTAGGACCTAACGTATTCAAAATCCTTTCTAAGATGCTAAAGTTTAGGAGAACTACTATAATATAATGTTATGTATATTATTGTTTAAATACAATACATATTACGATGCATAGTGCAACGCGTGTATTATTTAATTCAAGAAACTGAGTTTCAGAGAAACTATATTCTGGATTAACTTAACCTGTATTCAAACTAGTTCAAAGTACTTACTTATGTTACATGTAACAATACCTTCTCAGTATATCCATTCCATCCATTTATTCTAAACTTGTGAATGCATATTTATTTTCGTATAAACAAGCTGAACGTATTTTAACGCAAACTATTTTACTTTTCTCATTTATTTTTAGTGATCCTTTGAAATAAACATAACTGAAAAGTTATGTTTTAAAAATATTTCAGTAATATTTAAAATATTACTTTTAATACTAATTAATACTTAAATAAGCTCCTACTTTTCTTAAAGAACTATATTATAAATAAGTAAAAGTGTAAAATATAATATATATGACAAATACATGATTATAGAAAAAAATATTAAATGAAATAGCATAAAATCGCTACGCTACTCGCTACGCGCGGTAATATAACGTAGGTGCAAGTAAGGTCTACGCCCGAGGTCGTGCTACGGGCTGGCGTAGCGACCAGTGCTACGCGGGCAGCCGTCATGAATAGTTGTTTATCAAACATTAAAAAATACTGGATTTTAGCGACATAAGTACTAATAATTAATACATCAATAACACAATTATTTAAGATTAGTGATTGATACTAAATATATTTTTGTCTTTGCGAAAAGCTTTCGTTTTTAATTGAAGTATTATAAAAAATATTAGAAAAAAAACAATGTGGTTAAATATTATCAGAAAATAATAAAAATTCGTAGTTTAAGTACTAATCAACAAAAATGTCATTAGATCTAATCTAATCATAACTAACATATAAGAAAACAATTTGATGGAAATAGAGATTTTATAATTCATTTAGTAAAATTATTTAAATAAAAATTCAAATTGCTTATTTATTAAAATTATTAAAATATCCATTGCTTATGTATAATAATATTTATTTCATGATATTAGATATTTTAGTAACATAAATTTTTAAAAATTGTTTAAGTCACCTACTTTGCTATATTTATGCTAAACCATAATTATGGATAATGATATCTTTGTACAATAATTTCTTCAAGGTCAAATTGAATTGAGGTATTACATTCCCAGCCCCATATTTTATCATAATGATGTATACTGGGCAGCTTAAAATCATTGACCCAACTTCTTTAATATAAAATGAATTCTATGCCTCTCATGCTAAGTTCTGAAATTGAATTAAGAGAATTTATTTTAAATGGGAAACGTCGATTAAACTGTACTTAGAAAGTTTTAATGAGTTTCTTTTATAGAATTAAGATTTTTTCATCTTCATAGTATCTAAGTGAAGTACTTATTTGAATGCTATGTAAAAATATTGGCGCATTGGTACAGCATTTAGGCTCTGGTAAGATCAAGATTTGCCTAAAACTACCTAACCACCTACAAAAAAGTTTTCCCCAAAAATTATTAATTGTTAAGCTTTAATTTATAATTAATTGCTTATTGATGTTGCTAGAGCAGCACGTGGACGATAAAGGTGTGATGACAATCTTATGAAAGCAGATAAATAAAATGAATCTGAATATTTGGACTAAGTGTTGATTACTTCTATAGAATATAGATAGTGGTTTTAGTTAATGACGAAAAATTTCAATCAATGTCTTAAGATTAACTAAATTATAGCTTAAGTATTGGATTAAGAACCAAATGAAGAAGGAATTGTTGGGGGATTCCTAAACCTAGTGCCATAACTACCAATGATCTGTATCTTTGACACCTTTGAAACAAGATTTTCATATAACGTAGCGTTTGGCTTATGGTTCTCGTTAGATACCCCTTACGTATAAAGCGTGATCATATGCATATGTAACATATATACATCACGTAATTAATATAATATATGTACTGAAGTATAAGATAAGAAAGTGTAGATAATTTCATAAATAAAATAGTGTTCATGAAAATCATATTATTATTTTTTTATTTCCAAAATCCAAATTTTTTTAACAAATATTATATACAAAAGAGTTATATTTTAATAAAATTATCTCTAAAGAAATCTAAATATAATTTCAAATACGTTAACACGTTTTAATAACACTCAAAACGGCTTTTAATTTCCTAAAAAGCGAGCTAGCTTCCATCATAAAATGTAAGCTTTAGATTTCTATGGCTACTCGTTGAAGGGCTCTTAAGCGTGAATAGTTTGTAAGTGAAGCTAGAACTGTAAAGTTAAATAGAATTTTCAAAAGAGACAAAAATGTTCTAATTTCATTAAAATTATGAACCTTCTTGTATGATGAGTTACAAACATCATGATCAGTATTTGAAAATGAGAGGATACTAAAGGAATTAAGGATACATTTACTAGACAATCATTTTCACTCTTATTTCCCTAAAAACGACACATTACGTATTGTATAATTGAAACAATTAGCTCGCTATTGGTACCAAACATGTTAACATCATGTAGTAATACTCAATACGCCAAAATCAGATTACAAAGCAAGTAAATATCAAAACGTAAAATATTAAAATTATCTATTTAGAATCAACATGTTTCAGTTTAAAGCGTTTTGGTCTAACAGACAGACATTAGTGAACGCATTCAAAGACTTGAAACTTAGACTTAGAATCTACGTGTTCCTAGTTTTTTCTCTATAAAAATAGACCGTACCGGACCGTAGAGGCACAGCGTCTGCCTGTAAACAGGACGGTATGTGGGTTCGATTCCCAGAGAGAAAACAGAAAATGTGTGTATGTTCCCATACATACAGTGTGAGACTTAATAAAAAATATTTTATACTAACTGAATATATGTTATATATTATGATCACACCTGGATAAGTATTAGTAGTAGTTAGTATTATATTTTTAATTAAATTACATGACAACAAGTAGGTTAATAGCGTTTAAAAATCTGAATTGCATATGAATCATTTCAATATACTTAAGTACAAATAGCTGCGTGGAATGTAAGAGGAGGGATGGATCAGAAGATGAATGAACTATTAGATGTGATGTGATGAGCGAGATTTGGATGTCATTTGTATGACTGAGACCAAACGAAAGGGTAATAATGCAACCGATTTGCCGGGCAGCCGCGTCGCTCTCTGGGCCGGCGTTCCAGAGAGCGAACGCGGGTGTCAAGGTGTAGGTGTGTTATTGTCCTCTCGATTGGTTAGTGCAGTGGTAGAGTACGAGGCGATCAACCCTAGACTGCTTTGGGTTCGCTTCAAGCTGGGGATTACAAGAATATTCTTGTTGGTGGCATATGCGCCGGTATCCTCAGCTTCATTGAGCGAACTTGAGGGGTTTTGGGAGAGTGTCAGGGATGTTCTAGGCAGTGTTAGAGGAAATGAAAAATTAATATTATGTGGAGACATGAATGGGTCGGAACCGCGAGAAGTGGTTACGAAGGTGTGTTAAGTCAATATGGTGACAGAAGAGTGAATGAGGCTGGAAAGCTCATTTTGGAACTTTGCAAGGAAAGGAATTTGTTTGTGGCAAACACGATGTTTGACCACAAACAAATTCACATGTATACGTGGGAGCGCATGGGAGAGAAAAGTATGATTGATTTATTCCTAGTGGATCAGCGGATACGAAAACAAGTGATGGACACACGTGTGTTTAGGGGTGCCGACTTGGGAACGGACCACTATCTAGTAAATGCTAGATTTAGGGGTTTGTTCGTAGGATGGCGTAACCGCACGAGGTGTTCATACTTGGAATCGAATTATCGCATAAGAAGCTGGAAGCTTCAAGATCCACCGATCAGAGAGGAATATATAGAAAGGGTTTCCGAAAAGCTTGACAGTTGTGCAGTAGGAAATAAAAGTGTTGAAGTATGCTGGCAGAACCTTAGGAGCTGGATGGTGGAAGCTGCAACAGAGGTATGTGGTACAAAGAAAAGAGGCTTTAGTAAAAAGCGTGACGAATGGTGGGATGATGAAGTGAAAGATGTTGTAGAAAGAAAGAAGATGGCATGGCAGGATTATAAAGCCTCGAGTAAGAATAAAAGTATGAGAGAGATTAAAAAGAAAGAGTATAAGCTGCAAAAGCACCAAACAAAAGCACTGATAAAGATGAAGCGTGAAAGAACCGAGAGTAAAAGAGATGAAAGGTTGACGAGTAACTTCCGGGATAATACGAAGCTTTTCTGGCGAGAAATTAGTGATTCACGGAGTTGTTCGTCAACTTTTAAAATGAAAGGGGTGCTTTCGAAGGACGGTGAGATATTTACAAACAGATCACATGTTTTGCAGCGATGGGCGGAATTCTACAAGGAGATGTATGAATGTGATGACGCTTCTGCCTCAAGTGATAGCGACAAGCTGAGTCTTGATGTAGCAGATGGCGAAATCAGTATAAAAAAAGTTGAGAGTGCAATAAGAAGCTTTTTAGTTGTGGGAGATACTACCCCGGTACAATGTGAACGGACTCTTGCTGCAGGCTGTAAAATCTCTTTATAGAGATCACTCAGCCTGTGTGCGAGTAGGAGCCGACATGTCGCCTCGGTTTGGCATCCAATGGGGTGTCAAACAGGGTTGTGCCATGTCGGCTTGGTTGTTCAATTTGTATTTGGATAGCTGTCTCCAAGGACTGAAAGAAAGTGACATGGGTGTAAAAGTGGGTGACTTGAAGGTAAATTGCTTGTTGTACGCAGATGATGCAGTGCTTATTGCATCATCAGAAAGCGAGTTGCAGGCATTGGTCACCATTCTGAAAGACGGGTGTGAAACTAATGGTCTAAGCCTGAATGCAAGTAAGACAAAGGTTCTGGTATTTGAAAGAGACGAGGAAAGGACAGAATGCAAGATTTTCGTGAATAGAAAATTATTAGAACAAGTGAACGAAGTAGTATACTCGGGAAGTATGTTAAGTAGAGATGGTAGATACGAAATGGATGTGGAAAGACGTGTTGCTGCCGGTAACAGAATGAACGGTACCTTAGCTGCGTTGTTGAGACGGCAGAACGTCAGCGTCGCTGCACGTTTGGCCGTACACAACGACGTTCTGGTTCCGACGCTGTTGTATGGCAGTGAAACGTGGGTATTACAAAAGAAGAATGAAAGAAAGATGAATGCTGTGGAGATGCGATCTCTTCGAAGGATATGCGGAGTCAGCTTAACTGATCGAATCCGCAACGAAGAGGTACACAGGATGGTAGGTACCAGTGAGGATGTCACAGTAAGAATGAAGAAGAACGTGCTCAGGTAGTTTGAGCACGTCGAAAGAATGAGTGACGAAAGAATGGTAAAAAAGATATACGATGGAAAAGTGAGTGATAAGAGAGGTAAGGGGAGACCTCGGTTGACTTTCGAAAACACAGTATCGAAGATACTGGAGGAAGGTCACGTAAAAAGCATGAGAACTCCCCGGAGAGCATGCATGAAGAGGTTAATGACAGTGGACGAGGCGAAAGAGGTATGCAGGGACCGCAGCGTTTGGCGCTCCGTTCTCTCTGACTACCCCGCTAGGGCTAGAGCGTGAAGTTATGTAGTATTAACAAGGCATACTAAATGCGTGGTGGTAAAAATCGTTCAATAATAATCGTTCAAAAACAAACTTACAAACTTTTAAAAATTTCTATAACTGAAACATCACTTCAAAAAACTACTGAATAAAAGACGCTGCAGCATCCCTACTATTGTTTCTCTAATTGGTGAGTCGTTCAGAGGCTAACGGGCGCTCCTTGATCTACATAGATTTTCCGATTTTATCGTTAACATATCTTATGTTTTATTTTCATTCGTGTGCCGAACGACGAAACTTATATACACAACTTTTAACCTCTTAAAAAAGTATAGTAATACTGGAAATATTGGAAGATATTTAATATAAAATTTTCACCGTTAGGAAACCAATGAATATATCATGTATAGTCAATCACTAGCTTCTATTGGAGTGTATTGTTTAATATATTTTTTTAGCTTCACGCTTTATCCCGCACATGACAGGGTAGGCAGAGGAAACCGCAGGAACGGTGGAATTTAGTGTTAAGACACTCCGTTGCTTAGTCCCAGCTTTCTCCGTCCCCGCTTATGTTGCTTAATATGACGCCTATAAATAACAAAACCATATCCACTACGTTATTATCCAATATTGAATATTTTCAGTCAGTTCCTTTTAAACGTACCAAGCTCTAGATACATTTTCTTCTAGTTAGTAAAATGTCTAACAATATGTTAGCCTAAAGCAGTTAGTCGACAGAATGAACAATCAAAGACTTCTGCAAGTAGAAGTGAATTTCTTATAGACATTTGACTGAGGCGTAGTCTGCCATTCATCGAATACAAATGTCCCCATTTTATATGTTTATGTTTAATGACACCGAAGATTTAAGTTAAAATGGTAATTAAAAGACGTAACAAATTTATAATAAAGTACTAGTAATAAGTACTAGTCATAGAAATAAAATCTATATATTTTGTATTCATTAAAAACAAATTTGAAGCACACTTTCATACATATAGTATAATGTCGATCCCCAGTCGGAGAAGATAGATTTTTCTATTTCCATTTTCTTCGCTCTGGCATCTAAGGCAAAGCGCGGCGTTGAGTTCCGCCACTCAACACACAATGCCTCGAAAACGGCGGAAAGTGGGGACGGAGTAAGCAGGGACTTAGTAACGGAGTGTCTTAACACTAGGTTCTTATGGTTCCTGCAGTTCCCTCTGCCTACCCTGCCATGTGCGGGATAAAACGTGAAGCTAAAAAAAAAAAAAAAAAATATGTTTCAAAGCTATAAATCATAGCTTACTAAAAATATATACTAAATGCACAACGAAATTATCACGTTTTTACACAATTAGTTTTTGATGCTACGTTTATTAAGGCCCAGAGCTTATTGATGTACTTACGTATTTAAGAAATCAATACCTCTTTAAACCAAACATTTATATATGATGTAGTCTTCCAGCTGCGATTGTTCTGAATCGAAACTGTTTTATGAATTTACTAAACTAAATAGCTGTACATCTGCACAATTTGTTTGGTTAATGGTTGACTCAATCTCAGTACCTAATTGTATATAATATTATATATTATTTTAATATATTTAGATTTCTATCAAATTATGTATCGATTTATTGCAAAATTTTATTTTTATAATAATAATTAAAAAAAATTAAAAACATGTATTTTTATAATAAATGCAGTGACACCATGAGGATAAGTGGTCATTCCAACTTTGAAACTGAACATAGAAGAAAGCTACGGACTCCTACCAAATGTAGCATCTTATAACACATTTATGGTATTGAAAATATATGCCAGTCATGCCTAATATTTGATACCTTTTATAAGATTATTTTTTTGCATCTATATCTTAGACACTACATAGTTTCTCTATACAAAATGTGAAGATTTCCTTACTATATAAATTAAAGATATGGCTTATTGACTAGCAATTTTATGTTCATATAGCCCTATGTTTTAACGCCAGAGCGTTGAAATGATTAAGTGGTAAAACTCAGTCTCTAGTGAGATTTAAGTCGTTAGTTACATTTACAGTAAACGCTGTCCCGCCATATTCCTTTTATGAAAATATATACGTGTATAACCTTATGAAAATAACTAGTATAGTCTATTTTACAAAACATTATTTGAGTCAATTTTAATGAAATTATTTATTTATCTTGCTATCACAAAAGCAACCAGCCCTACTGTGTCAACTCTAATTGGGGAGTTATTCATGGACTAACGAGCGGTTCTCCATTGACTTCTCACTTCGGCACAACCTAAAGTTATATTTAAATTAACAAATAGTTAATATACTTTAAATTTACTGTGCAGTTTCGCCAAAAAATTTCAATATTTTTTTTGAATATAAATAATGATTTAATATCTTTACAAATACTGTAATATAATAACATAAATAACACACATACATATGTACTTATTTCAATATAAAACATCATATACACTATCATAGGCATATTTAATTCATTTATTTTGTGAGAACCATATATTAAATTTCACTTCCACTTTTATACCTTATACATTCAGTCATGGTGTCACTCATAAACATATAGAAATTACATTGTGTTGTGTGCATAACGGCAATAGAATATAACTTAAGTAAAAAAAGTAAACAATAGGCGACTGTTACGAGCAAGAGACGACATACCATCTATATACTTTTGATTCGTAAAGTGATTACTAATTTTTTTTCTCACAAAGAAGAAATTTCTAATAGAAGGCCTAACTCTAATGTTTTGTGTATTACATGCCGACATGCGTTCTAAGGCGCCTTTCATTTGTTAATATTTATTTTTTTAAATATTCTCCTATCTCTTTCTCTTTCATAACCTGCATTGTTACTTCAAATACTTTAAACGTACTCGTATTAATATGACACGTCTAGATCCCACAATAGTATATTTTAATATTTAACAAAGTATTTTTTTAATTCAAATTCAATATAAGTCGAATATACTTTAACAAGAACTTTTGAATTATCCAATGTACATGTAGCTACCACCGGTTCGGAAGATATTACAGCTGAGAAGAAAGTCAGTAGAGTAACAAGAAAGTAAGCTACGTCACTAGCCGCATTAAATTTAGTAATATCAAATAAATAAATCTATAAAATATAAAAAAACTTCACAACATACATAAATTTTAGTATAGAACTGGAAATATGCCTAGATTATAAGTTAAATGACACGATACGTTTAAATTGTTTTATCACACTTAAGTGATAATAAATAAAAAAAGATAATCATAAAAAATTAAACGCATTCTCAGTGTGGATTAACACTTAAAAAAAATCATAAAAAATGTTGTTTCAACATTTTAATATGACTTGGAGTTACCACCAAAAGAATAGATGCCATTCTACAAATAGTTATTTCTTATACACTACCTTACGTTAATTTAATTGTAATGCCTCGCTTTCTTTTTGAACAATACTTTCCTTGTAGCCTTTGAAGAGTTACGTAACAGTTAAACCTTTTTTTTGCTTTATCAGAGAACGGAAGTAGTTCTCAATAGCAAGGAGCTCCAATAATGCTGCAATGATGAAAATTGAATTCCTTGTATAACAAATTTAAAGAGTAGGGTCAAGATTCTTTTAATCTTGACCTACTACCTAGTTTCTGTAACAGTATTTTTAATCTTCATAAACTAGGTATCTTTTAAGACGTAATTAAAATAACTTTATCTGATGTTATATACAAAATAAAAACATAGAAATGTCTATTTTGTACACAAAAATTTAAAAAATATTAGATCATCTATATATTATATAGACAATTAATATATAGGCAAAAAGTCAGCAGAACTTTTATCTGTATTACTGTTAAACTATTTTGTGTATTATATAAAACTTTTATTTTTCGTTGCAATTAACATATACAAATTACAATAGAATATTATTATGTAGATACAGTTCACTTTATATAAGAAAAATAAAATAAAACAAAGTAGAATTACTCTCAATTAATGCTAAATTACAAAATCTTTTCTATATACCCTTTTATTACTATGATTTAAAAAGAATTCTGTAATATTAACATAAATATAATACAATAAAAACAATTTCTTTAATTGTAACATAAGTATTATTAAGTACAGACCACCTTAAAAATATTATGTAAGCACTCGTACATATAAGAAGAAAAGTGCCTACTCACATAACATATAACAGGTCTCAGCTTCGTCGTCGTACATTCTTTTTTATATGAACCACAAGCAAACGAGCTTTTGGCTCACATGATGGTAATTAATTTTTTTAATTTATTGCACATTAATTTGTATAAAAATATTTATACATAAGTACGTTTAATTATGCCTGTTTTAATTTTAATAATTATAATTAAAATATGCAATCAGTATATATACTATTATATTAGATCAAAAATCCTAAAATCCACATGTTCGAGCATTTTTTTTCTGAATCTGATTAACAAAGTGCATTTATTAATAACACACTAAACTCTACTTTTTAACAAAAACTCGATAAGGTCTTATAAAAATTTAATGTACAACTTTTCACGTCAGAAAATAGAACTTGGTCTTACCAAGGGGCTGGAATAGTTCATTATTTTAAAAAGAATTACCATATAAAGCAGTATTAAAGTTGCAAGTGCAAACGTAACACGGCGGTTGTTCGTCGCCACTACAGGACCGTATTGTTCTCTGGCTGCTGAAAGTTTTACCGTTTAAAACGCTCAGTTTTAAATGTTGCTGAATTATATACTTTGTTGTAATTATTTTTGTATGTAAAATATTATTTTCCTTAAATGTTTAAAGTTATTTATTTGTTTGGTTCATAAATTATAGGAGATTAATTAATGAAACTGATATTTCTTTAAGTTGTCTTTATCTTAAAATGTCAATCTCGAAATCTACTCACGGCTAGCATAGAAAATTATAAACACCACATGATGAGTAAACACAATATACTTAAAAAAGTTTAACAAACATATCATATAATACTAAAATAATTAAAAAATAAAATACTTATTAATATAAATAATTAAAAATATATAGTTATTAACATAATTAAAAAAATATTGTGACACTAAAATATTAGAGATAAAAGATTGCTTTCGCAAAAATGTGTTATGATACAAGATAAATAAACAAATTATTATGCTGTAATATATAAATAAATGATTAATATATATAGTTGGCTGATAAGGACATAGCGTATTTTAACTTAATATTATTAGATGAAGTAAAATTATAAGCCTACTTAGAGTCCATAGATTAGGTGCTAATTATTAAGTACTATTAATAGCGTATTATGAGAAGAAACAACTTAGCGTTCCATGGATTCACCGTGCGGGTGCCGGGTCCATCGTGTTGTAGGTAGGGGAGCTCTGAGCAGCGTTTGGGACTTGCGACCCAAATGTAGGTTTGAAGGGCGCCTTTAAAATGCGTTAACGCTGACTTTTACTGTCCGAGCTCCTCCCACTACCTAACCAAATTTAAAATGATTCTAACGCTTTGCTTTGCCGCTTTCGAAGTGCGTCCTAGAAATGAATTTGTAATAGTTCTAGACAGGCTGATCTTTTAGTAAGCTATAGAGAGATTTCGCTGTTATACCTCTCGCTCCTACTTCAACCGCATATAAGCTAGCTCTAAATCTATTCCTGGTCATGTCGTTTGTAGAATCGAAATACTTAATGAATTTTAGGTGGTGACTTTTCGGAATATTTGTTTCCCGCGGAACTGTAAGTTCTACCAGTACTACGCGTTTAGCCTTCGAGAATAAAGAAAAATATACGATCTGGATAACGAAACACAAATCCTCAGGTATTCTATACTGTTTCTCATACGTGTCCATCACAAGTGTCCAATCAGAACAGATAATCAAGTGTTTATTAAGTAAGTATATTATTATGTTATACTATGAACTATAGAATGTTGTAAAAACAGGTCGCTCTTAGATGATAAAGACTGTAAAAGCAATGTAATTATATCAATTGAAAATGTTGGTACCATTCTGAGATACTGTTCTTAAGTGATTTGTCATTTAATGCAATTACGCAGAATCTCTGTCCAAATACGCTCGAAACATATACATATACCTATATGTTTTGATGTTTTACTTAAAAAAAATAATTTCACCATTTCTGATTTATAACGTCAGCTGGGATAAAGGACTTAAGCCCACGTGAATATTTATTAGAAATGCAGTTCGTGAAATTGTTATATGACATTGTCAAAAAACAACTACTGCCATTTTTATTTTTATTTTATGTGACTAAATTTTGTTCAGCAATAATGACTTTTTTTTTCAATTTTGTATAGGTGCTGACCGAGCTTTTTTCTACTTATTTTAGCATATCAGTCCGCGTAACGCAAGTTATATGAATCTAATGTTAACGTTTTATATTCTGACATGTACGGTCTACAGATTGGAGAGCTGTGCACGCTGGGACAGAAGGCGTATACACAATTACTGATATCTAGGGTGTAGCTTGTAAGCTACCACCGCTGCAGGTGTCACATGATGATGCAACGTACTTCCCCTGCCATAGTTGGAGACGCTGACACCTCGGTTATCGCAGTATACAGTCATCTTCGATCACAAGATATACAGTGATCACTGTTTATTCTGCACTCTGCTGTCACTGCTAGTTGAGCATACTATGATTATCGTACTTAGTAATAAGAATCAAATATTCTCCCTTTATGTTTTGTCATACTTGACTATGCTGCGATGAGAGACGCTTACGCGACAACTGGCATGCCCACGAGGTGGCTGTTCTATTTTGTAAAAATATATTCAAATAAGTTTCTATTTGAATATAATGTTACATGTATCTATGACCAAAATCCAGAATTTCGAGAAAGTTATCGATGCAAGCTGCTAAGGTCTAGTACCACTATATGGTGTCAGCAATCTATACTAGGAAATTGCCAACGTTTGTCATTCACAAGCCAAGATAAATGGCGAAGATTTAATAAAATATTCGTATCTTGTATAAATCAATCAATCCTAGCTTCAGCTGCAAATCAAGCTTCGTATCCAAAGTAACTAATATTATAATTATTATAAACAAGAATTCCCCATAAGTTACACTTGATCACAATTATTTGTCTATGGTACACATTACCAAACTGTTTTCCTAAAAAAAGACTATTCTTTAATCAAGTACGGTTGGTAATGAAGAATCCAAAAAAACACCCAAAATGCCTATAACTAACTTACAACTACAATAGTGATACTCACTCCAAGTGGTAATCAAAAGTGAATATAATTTTAATATTATATTAATTTAATTAGTTTATTATATTATGTGAGTGTATATTATGTAAGGACGGATGCTATAGCTTAAACATATTATTGTTACAATTCTCAGATCTGATGCAAAGTGTGGGTGTATTGTGATGTCTAAATTAACAATTATAAGGACGTAAATTTATTTATATTTATAATTTTTATTATTACGTTGATACGTAAAGAAATTACGTACGAAAATATCTCAAATCTATGAAAATAAGCTTCCTTAAAAACATCTGTTACACCGTTTCATATAACAATTTAAGTAAAACCTGTACTCTTTGAAGACCTCCCAAGTACTCTATTCAATTAAACACATCTTATGTACTGGATGCGATTAGGAGGAGGTCCCTGGGGGAGCCCTATGTTCAGCAGTGGACGTCCTACGGCTGATATGATGATGATGATGACATCTTACGTAGGAAAATAAATACTTTAGTATTAGTATTCACATATAATTTATCCATATACTTTATTTCATAATATTTTCCATCAACAGCTTGTCAAATTTGTTACCCACGGGACGAACGTGCAAAACTTTAATACATTTGATGTATGCACCGTGAAGGTTCTTCAAGGCACTTAGCAGATTGGTCGTTAGTATCCCTATATCAAAGCGATAAAGCGATAAGTGGAAAAATGTAATTGCCTCCCACCAAACAATGGCCACCATGTACTATATATTTGGTATACCATTAAATATTGGATACGTGAAACACATAAAATCCATTTAATTTTTTTTTTTTTTTTTTTTTTTTAGCTTCACGCTTTTATCCCGCACATGGCAGGGTAGGCAGAGGGAACTGCAGGAACCATACGAACCTAGTGTTAAGACACTCTGTTACTTAGTCCCTGCTTACTTCGTCCCCGCTTTCCGCCGTTTTCGAGGCATTGCGTGTTGAGTGGCGGAACTCAACGCCGCGCTTTGCCTTAGTTGCCAGAGCGAAGAAAATGGAAATAGAAAAATCCATCTTCCCCGACTGGGGATCGAACCCAGAAACCGTCGTGTTAGTCGCGTTACAGGCAGACGCTGCGCTTCTGCGCCACGACGGTCCTCATCCATTTAATTTTATTCATAAAATAAAATTGTTATATTTATATTTTTTTATATTATAGATATTACAAACTTAAGCAACGATGTGTCTAGAACAAATATATCTAATGATCAAATTCGTCTTTTATTAAGGTTATATGTTGATGCTATAGGTCACAATATACATACTAGTATGACAAAGACTATATATCTATATCATATAACTACATGTGTTTATGGATTCGATTCCCACTCGGGGAAGATGGATTTTCTTTTTTCCATTTTCTTCGCTCTGGAAACTAGGCAAAACGTGGCATGGAGTTCCGCCACTCAACACGCATTGCCTCGAAAAATGCGAAAAGCAGGAACGGAGAAAGCAGACCCTAAGCAACGGAGGGTCTTAACATTAGGTTCGTATGTCGTTCCTGCAGTTACCTCTGCCTACCCTTCCGTGTACGGGATAAAGCGTGAAGCTAAAAAAATAATAATAAAAAAAATAAATATAACTACATAAATATCATCATAACGTCGTCCACACAGTCCACAAGGTAATCTATATATGTTTTTTAGTCTAGGTCTTTGTTACTTGGTCTTTGTTTGTTTTTGTTGAAGTATTATGCATAAGTACAACAAATTGCCAAAGGCTGTCTTCTACTCTGAAATCACAAGAGGAAAACGCAAGTAAACGAGACTGTACTTATGCTACAAAGATGCAATCTAACACAATGTTGTGGCTTGTATACCAACTGATAGATGAGAGAAACGTGCACGTCTTAGACCAAAATGGCGACAAACTGTTCATAAAAGATCGTTTGGAAATAAAGCTTTTAGAAAACTTAGACCTGAACACGCTTGGAACGCCAACCAAAGCTATTTTATACAAAGTTTATTATGCATTTTTAACACAATATAAAAATATAGGAATTACTGCGATATTTGTAAATTCGATTCCCATTAAGATGCTTCGAAATTACTTCCATGTAAACACTTTCATGCACTAAGTTTGTTAATAAAATCCGTAATGACTTTCAATTAAATAAAGATTATCACCAAAATATGTATAGGTAAAAGTACTGACCAGTATTGTACTGTACCATAATCCTAAAAGTACATTCCATATCGACAACAAGGTAGCATTGCTACTTATTACAAGATGTTAACAAGATAAAGACGTGTGTTTACCTCGGCTTCAATTCATGTAATCCTTAGTAATCGTATTACAAAATCGATCTAAATTGAAAAGCGCTCGTCCAATAACCGGAACATTTTCCTTCGCATCTATCGCATATAATACTGTTGTGGCTGGCAAATGAAAATAGAATACAACTTTCCAATATTGAATTTGTGCAACATTTTTTGTGCATTTTATAATTGCATTGTGAAAGTTTTAAGGGGATTACATTATTATTTTATTGATTTTTATTTGTAAACAACGCGATTGGGTAATTATAATTGTACACTGTGACTTTAAAATTTCTAAACAAAATGTAATCGTTAGTTAGCCTGTTAATGCAAAATTCTCGAATTCTAAAAAAGCCTAATGACAATACTATATATACTATAGACCCGATAGAGAATCAACAGATGCACAACATATACAAACTAAATGATCATTTTTAAATATGTGTATATTTATGTATGTAAATACGTACCTATATTGGATTAAAGAATTTCAATTTTTTTTATATATCTTGCTGAGTATATTTGCATATTATTAGATATGTCTGGCTAAATAGCGATTTAACGCTAATTATGGATAAATAGCCCTCTCAATAATTTGATAGTTGTAACAAATGATTGAGTCAGTTTTTTTTATTTTAATTTCAATTATATAACGTGAAATCTTTTTTAAATATTATTATATCACAAAGGAATGTATACAATATTAATTCTAATTATATTAATTATATTAATTACATAATACTATACTTCTAATCACATATGATAACATATATTTGTCAACATTTAGAGAATGTTATTGCAAGCACTGAAAATTATTATAGCTTGTGATATATCGAATTAAAAACTATTAAAACATAAATTTTATATATATATATATATATATATATATATATATATATATATATATATATATATATATATATATATATATATATATATATATATATAAAATTTATGTTTTAATAGTTTTTAATTCGATATATCACAAGCTATAATAATTTTCAGTGCTTGCAATAACATTCTCTAAATGTTGACAAATATATGTTATCATATGTGATTAGAAGTATAGTATTATGTAATTAATATAATTAATATAATTAGAATTAATATTGTATACATTCCTTTGTGATATAATAATATTTAAAAAAGATTTCACGTTATATAATTGAAATTAAAATAAAAAAAACTGACTCAATCATTTGTTACAACTATCAAATTATTGAGAGGGCTATTTATCCATAATTAGCGTTAAATCGCTATTTAGCCAGACATATCTAATAATATGCAAATATACTCAGCAAGATATATAAAAAAAATTGAAATTCTTTAATCCAATATAGGTACGTATTTACATACATAAATATACACATATTTAAAAATGATCATTTAGTTTGTATATGTTGTGCATCTGTTGATTCTCTATCGGGTCTATAGTATATATAGTATTGTCATTAGGCTTTTTTAGAATTCGAGAATTTTGCATTAACAGGCTAACTAACGATTACATTTTGTTTAGAAATTTTAAAGTCACAGTGTACAATTATAATTACCCAATCGCGTTGTTTACAAATAAAAATCAATAAAATAATAATGTAATCCCCTTAAAACTTTCACAATGCAATTATAAAATGCACAAAAAATGTTGCACAAATTCAATATTGGAAAGTTGTATTCTATTTTCATTTGCCAGCCACAACAGTATTATATGCTAGATGCGAAGGAAAATGTTCCGGTTATTGGACGAGCGCTTTTCAATTTAGATCGATTTTGTAATACGATTACTAAGGATTACATGAATTGAAGCCGAGGTAAACACACGTCTTTATCTTGTTAACATCTTGTAATAAGTAGCAATGCTACCTTGTTGTCGATATGGAATGTACTTTTAGGATTATGGTACAGTACAATACTGGCCAGCACTTTTACTTATACATATTTTGGTGATAATCTTTATTTAATTGAAAGTCATTACGGATTTTATTAACAAACTTAGTGCACGAAAGTGTTTACATGAAAGCAATTTCGAAGCATCTTAATGGGAATCGAATTTACAAATATCGCAGTAATTCCTACATTTTATAGTGTGTTAAAAATGCATAATAAATTTCGTATAAAATAGCTTTGGTTGGCGTTTGAAGCGTGTTGAGGTCTAAGTTTTCTAAAAGCTTTATTTCAAAACGATCTTTTATGAACAGTTTGTCGCCATTTTGGTCTAAGACGTGCACGTTTCTCTCATCTATCAGTTAGTATACAAGCCACAACATTGTGTTAGATTGCATCTTTGTAGCATAAGTACAGTCTCGTTTACTTGCGTTTTCCTCTTGTGATTTCAGAGTAGAAGACAGCCTTTGGCAATTTGTAGTACTTATACATAATACTTCAATTAGGAATTAAGAATTACCATTTAATCACAGAAAGCGTCTATGATGTTTTAAATGGAAGACGTTTTATTTCTTGACATATAACGGTTCCAAGTTTCTGCGGCGTATTACTAACACCATAATTGCTTTGCACAAGACTAAGGTCTGATATTTAGGTCCTCTTACAATACACATATTACTTGCCAGGCTAGCTTTACAGTAAGCTCTTTAAACGATATATTATAACGTAACAAAGACCTAGACTAAAAATCATACATAGATTACCTTGTGGACTGTGTGGACGACGTTATGATGATATTTATGTACTTATTTTTTTTTTAGCTTCACGCTTTATCCCGCACACGGAAGGGTAGGCAGAGGGAACTGCAGGAACAACATACGAACCTAATGTTAAGACACTCCGTTGCTTAGGGTCTGCTTTCTCCGTTCTTGCTTTTCGCATTTTTCGAGGCAATGCGTGTTGAGTGAACTCCATGCCACGTTTTGCCTAGTTTCCAGAGCGAAGAAAATGGAAAAAAGAAAATCCATCTTCCCCGAGAGGGAATCGAATCTACAAACACATGTAGTTATGTGATATAGTCTTTGTCATACTAGTATGTATATTGTGACCTATAGCATCAACATATAACCTTAATAAAAGACGAATTTGATCATTAGATATATTTGTTCTAGACACATCGTTGCTTAAGTTTGTAATATCTATAATATAAAAAAATATAAATATAACAATTTTATTTTATGAATAAAATTAAATGGATTTTATGTGTTTCACGTATCCAATATTTAATGGTATACCAAATATATAGTACATGGTGGCCATTGTTTGGTGGGAGGCAATTACATTTTTCCACTTATCGCTTTATCGCTTTGATATAGGGATACTAACGACCAATCTGCTAAGTGCCTTGAAGAACCTTCACGGTGCATACATCAAATGTATTAAAGTTTTGCACGTTCGTCCCGTGGGTAACAAATTTGACAAGCTGTTGATGGAAAATATTATGAAATCTATGGAGAAATTATATGTGAATACTAATACTAAAGTATTTATTTTCTTACGTAAGACGTCATCATCATCATCATCATCATCAGCCGTAGGACGTTCACTGCTGAACACAGGGCTCCCCCAGGGACTTCCAGTGCGCCCTGTCTAATGCTATTCACATAAGATGTGTTTAATTGAATAGAGTACTTGGGTCTTCAAGGAGTACAGATTTTACTTAACTTGTTATATGAAACGATGTAACAGATGTTTTTAAAGAAGCTTATTTTCATAGATTTGAGATATTTTCGTACATAATTTCTTTACGTTATTAACGTAATAATAAAAATTATAAATATAAATAAATTTACGTCCTTGTAAATGTTACGTTTTCATACAATCTAGACATCACAATACACCCACACTTTGCTTCAGATCTGAGAATTGTAACAATAATATGTTTGAGCTATAGCATCCGCCCTTACATAATATACACTCACATAATATAATAAACTAATTAAATTAATATAATATTAAAATTATATTTACTTTTGATTACCACTTGGAACAAGTATCATTATTGTAGTTATAGGTTAGTTATAGGTATTTTAGGTGTTTTTTTGGTTTCTTCACTACCAACTGTACTTCATTAAAGTATGGGGAATTCTTGTTAATAATAATTATAATAACAGTTACTTTGGATACAAAGCTTGATTTGCAGCTGTAAAAACAAGGATTTATTGATTTATACAAGATACGAATATTTTATTAAATCTTCACCATTTATCTTGGCTTATGAATGACAAACGTTGGCAATTTCCTAGTATAGATTGCTGACACCATATACTGGTACTAGACCTTAGCACCTTGCATCGATAACTATCCCGAAATTCTGGATTTTGGTCATAGATGCATGTAACATTATATTCAAATAGAAACTTATTTGAATATATTTTTACAAAATAGAACAGCCACCTCGTGGGCATGCCAGTTGTCGCGTAAGCGTCTCTCATCGCAGCATAGTCAAGTATGACAAAACATAAAGGGAGAATATTTGATTCTTATTACTAAGTACGATAATCATAGTATGCTCAACTAGCAGTGACAGCAGAGTGCAGAATAAACAGTGATCACTGTATATCTTGTGATCGAAGATGACTGTATACTGCGATAACCGAGGTGTCAGCGTCTCCAACTATGGCAGGGGAAGTACGTTGCATCATCATGTGACACCTGCAGCGGTGGTAGCTTACAAGCTACACCCTAGATGTCAGTAATTGTGTATATTTATGTATGTAAATACGTACCTATATTGGATTAAAGAATTTCAATTTTTTTTATATATCTTGCTGAGTATATTTGCATATTATTAGATATGTCTGGCTAAATAGCGATTTAACGCTAATTATGGATAAATAGCCCTCTCAATAATTTGATAGTTGTAACAAATGATTGAGTCAGTTTTTTTTATTTTAATTTCAATTATATAACGTGAAATCTTTTTTAAATATTATTATATCACAAAGGAATGTATACAATATTAATTCTAATTATATTAATTATATTAATTACATAATACTATACTTCTAATCACATATGATAACATATATTTGTCAACATTTAGAGAATGTTATTGCAAGCACTGAAAATTATTATAGCTTGTGATATATCGAATTAAAAACTATTAAAACATAAATTTTATATATATATATATATATATATATATATATATATATATATATATATATATATATATATATATATATATATATATATATATATATATATATATATATATATATATATATATATATATATATATATATATATATATATATATATATATATATATATATATATATATATATATATATCGATTCCTATTAACTGACAAAATGATTTAAAAACGACAGTAAACGATAAAATCAAATCATCTATAAAAAATAAACGATTTATTTATATATATATATATATATATATATATATATATATATATATATATATATATATATATATATATATATATATATATATATATATATATATATATATATATATATATATATATATATATATATATATATATATATATATATATATATATATATATATATATATATATATATATATATATATATATATATATATATATATATCTAAATAAATCGTTTATTTTTTATAGATGATTTGATTTTATCGTTTACTGTCGTTTTTAAATCATTTTGTCAGTTAATAGGAATCGATATATAACATAAGCGAGACTCAACGATCGTTAAATAAACACTTATATTATAACATTTCCAAACGCTTGTAACGTACATAGAATTTCATTAATAAAATTTCATTATTGTTCTATAATAACCGATATCAGGCGTGGCTGTGGCAGGAGATGGCGTCTTTTCACTTTTATTTACCAATAACAGCAAAAAATAATATGTTAAGTGTTTTTCTATGTTGCGTAGAAAGTAAAATATATAAAAGAAACATTCTAATTATTTACTAGAGTCATTTATCTCTCAAGTAACGTTTTTTTACATATATATGTAACATTAACATACCTCCATTTAGGGTAGGTTAGGTTACTTCATGGAAAATCATGCTTCAGGGTTTCTGCCTAAATTCGGGAAATACCGACGCGCTTTATCCCACCAGAGCTGGCAAATGCCATTTTTTTATAATATAATCATAATAAGAAATTAATCTCACTTCACGAATTTACTAAAATTCAACAGAGCACAATTTAAAATACTCACACGTACAAATAATATCTAAATATATATAAAAGCATAGTCGGGAATAGATGTCATTCATTTCAATTTTATTCAGAGCTTTTGAAAAGGCTGTCTTTTAAACTATAAAGACAAACATGTGAAATGTTATTTAACTAAAGTAGTAGTGGAGTATGTGAATGCGTCGTTAGTGCAAGAGTACTACGACTCGACGACACTTTCACTTTATTCATTAACCTAATTCCATTTTAAATGGAATAAGATTTAGAAGTTACTCAAGTATGTGTATACAGAGGTTAACTTAAAACTTTTGAAAGGCTGTGTTCGCGTAACTGATTTATGCACCTAGATCGTATTGAAATAGTGAAATTTTTAACGTTACAATTTTACTGGGTTATCTTTAAATGAAATTGAAAACTTATACTTTATTTTTTGAGCTTATGTAAAGCTGATATTTGATGTGGTTTTTCTAAAAAATAATATACAAATATATATAAAATTATTATTACTTCAGTAATTTGTGTCACCAATGTATAAAACACACGAAAGATACAACATTTCATCATTGATATGAAAATGGAAAAAGATATTTTTTTAGTTTCATGCTTTATCCTGCATATAGCAGGGTAAGCGGACGGAACCGCAGGAACCGTGGGAACCGCTCCCCGTTTTCTTTCAAGACATTACGTGTAGTTGCCAGAATGAAAATGGAAATAAAAACATCCATTCTCCCCAAATAGGAATCGAAACCACAGATCGTTGCGTTTACAAGCAGATGTTGCATCTTTGCGTCATGACGGTCCTCACAATAATATACTTAGGTATATACATTAAAATAGCCATAATACAGCTGTTAAGCCAAAATAATAGTACATTACACTAATATGAAATTAGAATATATACCATAGACAATGTAAGCGAAAGTCGTAGGTCTGTGTCGACGAAAGCGTTGTCAAAATATTCATTACAAACACAAGGTCGTCTCTAAATATTATTTATTCAGCTTGTTCTTTCCATTAAATTGTCAAAAAGCGTACATTATGGTGGTTCAACACGGGAATGTATCATAAAAGTTATCATAAATTTTCATGTATATATATTTATAATTAGATAAACAGACTTTTGTTGAAAGTAAAACTATTATATATATATTTATTCTACGACCTTCTTACCTGACGTACAAACAATAAATACCTATATTTTTTGTATTTATAATTTTTTTCAACTACTAACTACTACTACCAGACATACTTTAATGCCTAGTCCGGTATCGAACCTACAACCGTATTACAGTCGTTTTGAGATCACGACCTAATATTTGACAACTCGCTAACATCATTTACATTAATATAATCTGTTGCATAATTGTCTTTATTTAATCTGTGCTCTACCTTTTATACTACAACGCCATTCGTGTAGGTATTACTGCAATAAATGTGATTACTAGAATTAAGCTGTTCTCTTACAATCGTTACACGTTTTACATTGCTACCTGCCATACCTTATTTAACATGATAAATGTAACTATACACGATTTAAAGCTATTAAATCACTTTTTAAAAACGATTGAGCTAAAATTTTCCATATAAAATTTGAACAACAATGCCTGCTAATGCTTGAAACCCAAATAAAGGGAAACGAAATTTATGCTAAGCTATATGTTTGCAGAAAATATTCAATATTTTAACTACCAATTTTTTTAACAATTTAAGGTTACAATTATCATGTTAGAATATATGTAGCTTTCTTTTCACTAAAGAAAATTAGATTAATTATGTGTTACGAAAAATCAAAGACAAAAAAATATAGGTTTACAAATTAAAAAAAAACATCTTTTATTTACATACAACAATTCTCCTTACTATTAAAATTATCTACTTGTATTATGTCAATTGTTTAACATAACAAATACCTACGCCTGTGAATATTCTACACTCGTCGGAACGCGAACGCGACGAAAATGGCCTATTTATTGAAGGCAAACATTCGTGACATTTTGTTCCGCTGTAACACTATAAAGCCTGAGCTTAGTATTTCCTTGAATTCTGGAAATTCGAATGCAGCTTGAAATATAAAGGTTATGCGGTCACATTTTAGAACAATGGATGTGGCTCAAAATCGTTTTATAAAATAATTTCAAACTTTTCTGACTACAATGGAGCAAACTGTGTTAAACGAAAAATATTTTCGAAATATATATATTTTTATTTATAAATATATATATATATATATATATATATATATATATATATATATATATATATATATATATATATATATATATATATATATATATATATATATATATATATATATATATATATATATATATATATATATATATATATATTTATAAATAAAAAAGCTCTCTTATATACTGGGATACCTTTAAACCTTACCTTTTTAAAAGCCATTAAATTGCAAAACCGCATCTGCTGCAAAGTATGCTTTTTTAGTTTCCCACTGCAATCGTAAAATCTAATAAAAAAATAATTCTTTCCCTTGAGTTGGAATCGAATTCACATCCGTCATGTAGACACTGCAAGTGCGCTACGATGCCCTTAAACACCCTTTCACTAAAGATTATTAAAAACTCAATATTAGCACAAATTTAAGACAAAAACCTAATAAACACCAAAGCTGAATCTAATTTCTAAATTAACATTCTAAAATGAAACTAAAATTTATACAATTTATACACGAGCTAGATTCTTTATACATAATAGCATTACGTTTATAGCAAAATTAAAGCAACAGCAATTGAAGCACTCATTAACTATTTAATTCACCCTGAGTAGAACTACCTGACTATAACAAGGAACCGAGGCACCATTATCTTAATGCCAGTCGCGAAATGGCGAATATTCGCAACCTAATAGGCTGAGTCGTAACAGTGAATAAATGATGTGTTGTGGTGAGACCACGTTTATGTTCCTAAAATTTGCGAGTGATTTATTATATTAATGCTTTTTTTTTAGTAAAGTATGTAGGTAAATATAATCTTAAAGACCGTTGTAGCGCAGAGGCGCAGCGGCATAACGCAATGGTTTGTAGGTTCATTTCCATTTCCTTGGCTCTGGTAATTAAGCAAACGAGCAAAGCCTCGAAAAGCGGAAAGCGAGGAATGGAGTGTCTTACCATTACATTTCCACGGTTTCTGCGGATTTCTCTGTCTACCCGGCTAGGGGGATAGAGTGTGGAAGTAATTTTAATTTATTTACATGTAATCTTATTTCTTAAGTTTATTTTAGGTTATAATTTTCATTCCAATTGTTGAATATTTTTTGTGCAAAACTTGTTGTTTTTAAAATATATAAGTCTTATTTTTTTTGTCTTTTTCCTCGTCTTATATATTTATAACTCCTTTTATAACAAATATCCGAATGTCAATATTTTATACAAAAATCGTTTACCTCACACACTATATGGTATCTTAACAAAATTTTGGGTTACTAATCATTGAAAAAATAAGGACTGATCTGACTGATAAATTGGAACAGTAAATTCTAAAAAAAAGCATATAACAATTTAAACAAAATATATCGAAATGTTATAAAATTGTAATTTTATTAAAATCGTAAATTACGATTCAGTTGACTTTTGAACATAAAAGTTGTTTGAACAGTATATTGATGATACATTCATAGGCCAAAAACTAGGTCAATTTAATACATAAGGTGACCCAATAAATAAATGAAAGCACTATTTTCATATGATTAGGATCACTGAACAAACATTTTATTATTATAAATATTGAAAGAATGTATATTTTTTACATGAATAAACCAAAAGAATAATATCGTGTTTCAGACTTCTTATACTTGTAGATGGATTAAATTTTCAAACTTCACTTTTTTCCGGATACTCTCTGTTTTTTATATACTGAATCAATATGTACGATGTATGTCTTGTTTCTAAATATAAGTAAGAGTAGTGTGTAGAGTGTTTGTCATATTTCTTTCTACTTATAACATGTTTTTTCTACTTAAAACAGTCTTAGAAAAAGAATGTTATTCAACAGTCATAATAAAAAAAGAGAAAAATAAATTAAGATTTAATTAAAAAAATGTTTTTAGATAGTCAACATATTTAAAATCAAATAAATAATATTTATAGAACAAGCTCTATTATATAATTTCCATAAGTCAGTTTCTAGAACATTGCGAGAAATTTCAACAACTACAAGAATACGTTATTTTATTATTATTTATACATTTATTCACTGTATGTGTATGTTGCTTGATGGTCTCACATTCTGTGACAGTAAACTGGCACATATGACATAGCTACTAACATAAACGATATATATATATATATATATATATATATATATATATATATATATATATATATATATATATATATATATATATATATATATATATATATATATATATATATATATATATATATATATATATATATATATATATATATATATATATATATATATATATATATATATATATATATATATATATATATATATATATATATACATATATATATATATATACATATATATATATATATATATATATATATATATATATATATATATATATATATATATATATATATATATATATATATATATATATATGCTTCACACTGTATAACTCCGCAAACCGCATATAAAATAACATAATTCATTCCTTCAAGTGAGAACCGAACTCATATTCACCACGCTTACAGTCTTACGCCTTTATTATTTAATTTAATACAATATAAATACAAACTACTAGATACGTTTAAGAGTTTACCAGATGCTGTAGTCAACCAACCGTTGCCAAGCGTTTCCAATATCAAATGACGCAATCAAACAAACTATTGACGCTGTAAAACAGCGATAATGAAACTCATTACAGTAGATAGTCTATAAAATTCAATATTTTAAATATACACTGCTACAATGAAAATAATCGGTCTCTGTAACCAAACTAGTATATACTGAAATGTGTTTACTCACATATATATATATATATATATATATATATATATATATATATATATATATATATATATATATATATATATATATATATATATATATATATATATATATATATATATATATATATATATATATATATATATATATATATATATATATATATATATATATATATATATATATATATATATATATATATATATATGTTTATATGAAATTCTGATGAATTTATTACAATTCACCCAAAGTTTTAGTGATATTCAATCTTAATACCAACATTCTATTGCAGTGATTTAGTGCATTTGAGGCTGTCTAAGCACGACAGCTGTGGGTTCGATTCGAGTTTATTTTCATTGTGACAATGTGACATATATTTCAACCATACATGGAAAGTATCAAAAATTTATTGAAAATGTAGCCATGAAGTTGTTCGCTACATCTCCTATGCCCGGTCTGCTATTGGCATATAGCGTGAACCTATACGAATTTTCTAAAGAAATAAATATAAAACAATTGAAAATAAATAACAAATACTACGATAAAAATATACAAATCTGCAGGATTCAATAACACGAACATGTGCATCTCAATGACGCAGTGAGGGAAATTAAAGCGTTCGCCGCCTCCGGCCGGAATACCCACATTCGCCTCAAAATCCCGATGAAACGAGTTATTGATTTAGATTGAAACCGCGCCAAAAGTGCCAAAAGCCCTCAATTACGTAGTACATACAGTAGGGCCACAAATATTTTCTAACTGGTCTTTCTCAATAAATAACATAATTATTCTACAGATATAGGTGGATGTATAAACATATATATTTATACATTGACATTTTCTTCAAACAATCACTTCTAGATCATTTCTTAATAACTTACTATTTCTAAGTTATTTTTGAGAAACTGACGTTTAATCATATAATTCTGTATACGAACTACATAATTAAAGTCGATGTATGTTAAATACCTGAAATGGCAGCGTCCAAACCAGGCCAGGTAACGGAAATGTTTTATATTTCACACTAAGAATATTTTACTAAATACTTTTGTACACTGTCACTGATATTTTTTTGATAGCTTCGCGCTTTTATCCCGCATATTGCAGGGTAGGCAGAGGAAACTGCAGGAACTGTGGAACCTAGTGTTAAGAGACTTCGTAGCTTAGTGCCTGCTTTCTCCGTCCCCGCTTTCTGCATTTTTTTACTGATATCAATTGTACCATAATTATTATAAATAATAATTGTTATAGATATTAGTTTGTTATACACAATATTTTACCGATTTCTATATAAATATAAACATAGAAATACTATATATTAGAGACATATAGTTTCTATATCCATACAAAAATAATAATAAAATTATAATAAACGTACACCTCATAATACAGAATAAACGTAATACACGTTTATAGCATGAAATTTGATATAATCTCTAAGCGTGTGCAATATATAGTCTAAGTTATTAATAATAATATATTAAAATTTTTACAAGTTTCTGCAGGCAATGTGTATAAGAAATATTTTTTAATTTTTGCACCCACTCTCGCAATGATTAAAGTATATAAAAATGTGAACTACATTTTTACTATAATTTGCTTCCATTTATCTTATTACATACAAGGTTTCTAAGTTACCGTCATTTCATTTCATGTCCTACTTTTTACCAGATTTACCATTACGTGGTATAGAAGTCGTTATATTTTAGTAATATAACTCGTATAATATGTAATATATTACACTATTTTTTGTCATATCGATATAAAATAGGGAAGTGCATTTCCGTTCAAATATCAGAAACCACGATCAAACGATTATTGATTTATGTAAACCAAACCAAGTATCACCTCTGCCGCAAACTACCATTGGTGGAATATTATTTTATGTATATATTCTGTTTTTGTAAGAAACTTTGTATTAATTGTATATTTTATTTTATCGTTCTACGTGTCTTTAAAAATATACTGTCAATGAAGACTTCACCATACAAAAAAATAATAATATATAATACTTAAAACAATTATTTTATCATTTAACGTTTTCTGCTTAATAAAACAAAAATAATTAGTGGACCGTCGTGGCGCAGAGGCGTCTGCCTGTAAACGTGACCGTTTGTGAGCTCGATTATCACTCGGGGAAGATGGATTTTTCTATTTCCATGTTCTTCCTTCAAATGCAATGCCTCGAAAAAGGCGGAAAGCGGGGACAGAGAAAGCAGGGACTAAGCAAAGGAGTGTCTTAACACTAGGTTCATATGATTTCTGAAGTTCCCTCTGCAATATGCGGGATAAAGCGTGAAGCTAAAAATAAAAAAAATAAAAAAACAAAAATAATAAATTATTTTACTTACCAGTTATAGAGATATGATGACATATTTTAAATAATTCTTACTATTAGGCGAATACTTTTATTATAAACATTCCGCCTAGGAGTATCCATCGCATCTATTTATTATAATTAGCTAAGGCTAAGCAGTTAATCGGTACTTTCAGTCGGTTGGCCTAATGAGAATAACTTAAAGCTTCATATTACAAATAACACATTTTAAATCTTGACTTAAGGAACACCGAAACGATGTTATTTAGCCTATATTATAGAGTTATGAATCTGTTTCAAAAAAAGGGTAGTTTTACATGACAGAAAATTTATGCCTTTCGAGGATGTTGTTACATAAAGGCGACGGTTCGTATTGGAAGGATTACGCAGAATCTCTGTCCGGTTACCTTTTTTCTAAATATATGATAAATGGGCAAACTTCTACGAAAATAATAAATACCTAGAATCAGCATTTCCAACCTCAACCTTATAATATGAATATAAATGATATATATGAAATTAAATACTGTACATCTTTAATCTATTAGGTTTTTTTAAACAATAGCGTAAGACATAGGCCAAGTTAAATAAAATCGAAGTAATTAAAATATAACAAAAGCTTTTCTTATCCCGAAAGCTTTAACTTCTATTTACTGCTATTCATTATTTTTTAATAACAGCCGCTATTCAAATGACGCTCGAGATATGACACGAATAACTATTTCTATTAATCTTTGCTATGATTCTTACTTGTGACATAAAATTTATCTAGAATTTTATATTTTTGACCTAGTTCTTGACAATATCATTCGTATACATTTATATATTTACTATATATGTATATGTCTATATTTTTAGTAAAATGATATCAACATCAGAAGTGATTTGATACATTCACCTGAATAAAAAATTACATGATGATTATATACAACTAATTAAATTTTATTATTGTTATATATTTCTTGAAGTGGTCTATGACTATATACCCCTCAACTTTCCAAAAACCTTACTTATATACCAAATACAATTGCAGGGTAGGCAGAGGGAGCTGCAGGAACCATAAGGACTTAGTGTTAAGACACTTCGTTGCTTACACGACGGATGTCCGTCCCGTCTCCGTCCCCGCTTTCCTCTTTCCAATTTTTCGGGCTTTACCCTTTTTCGGGACATTGCGTGTTGAATGGCGGAACTCAACTCCGCGCTATGGATATTTTCATAGGCATTTAAAAGTAAAAATTGTGAAATTCACAATAAATATCATAACATTAAATCGCTTCCTCTTCTGGATGTAAACGCGTGTAGTAATAATAATCGCTGTGGTGTTACGCGATGATATGCTACATTATATTTAATGTTACCACTTTCCATTAAATATTCAAATTTAACTGCATACTTTTGTGCATATTTCTATATATTTACGTTGCTTTTTGAATATTAGCTTAGTATTTTGTTAACATATATAATATACAGAAGTAAATTATATATCTTTTTATTGTTTTGTGTTATATATAAAATATTTAGAAAATACTTAAAGAAAATATTTTAAAATGTGAACAATATGAATCATTTAGGAAAAGAAATATAATGTGTAAGATGTTGTGTTAAAACACACACTATGTTTTTTTAACTATTTTTTTATCTTTAGTTTGGACTAAAATTTATATTTTACTCGAAAAATATTTAAGAAAAATAGCATATTTTCTTTGGCTAGTGGCTTTTCTTGCTTGCTTGCTGTGCTTATAATAGCGCAACATGTTATACAATACATACAAAAATCAACGCAGTGTGTTGAAATACACATGGCTTTGTGGTCAGAGCGCGTGAATGTTTTTGAGGGGGCGCAGGTTTAAATCCCGCTGTGTCCAAATTTAACATTTTCTTTAAATAATTTCTTCAAAATAATGTAAAACGTAACACTTTAATAATAATAAAAAACAATTTATTTATTACTTAGCAAAAACATTTAAAACCCTTACAGTTTTTATTCACTTAAAAATTACAATTTTTTTTTGTTTTTACTATGATTATTTATAGGTCGATCCTATCGTTCGTTACGCTCTAGAACACACCATATTTTGTCTAAGTATTTCTTTGTTTCCTGTTTTTCTTAAACCTTTGCCGCCCGATATTTGCATACTTATAGTTAGCGAGGCAAAAATAGACATTTACCTACTTTGTTGTTGTATATAAATCAAAATATATCTCACATATTAATATTCTTAAAGGAAATGCTTAATCTCTTATAAAAATAACACTCTATTACCATATTTTAATTATTATCAAAAACATAAAAAATATTTCTTAATCATATTGAAAAATTATTTTCGAAAGCAAACAAAACCACTGTAATTAACTAGTGTAGTTATGTAATTCACACTGGAGGTGAAATGTAACAATATCGTAGCACAAAAACTTTACTTACGCTAAAATTTTGCTTGTTAAAATTTCGACACTACTTGATTTTAGCGACCCTCAATAACTTTGTTATTTTTTATTTTTTTTTTAAAGCAAAGGAAAATATGACTAACAAAACTGTTATATAATATAATCTATTACAACTATGAAAATGTTCATAAACAGACTAAGTTATGATTACTTTGTAACAATATTCATACTACAATATGTATGAATGTTATTGTATACAAAAAAACAAACAAAAATATATTTATATATTGTGTTTATATATAGATGAGCAATCAATATTAAAAATGGTTTCCAAGTAGGTAAATCAAATATTTAAAACATGTTATTAATACATTCCAACAAAACATAATTGCATAAAACATTAAAATCTACACCCAGTTTGATTTAGAAACTACTATTTATCTTTGACATAACATTATTACTACCAGAAAGCTACCTCATGAAATCATATATCAAAAATGTTTGTACCAAGTCTTAAATCAGACAACGAGTTACAAATAGATAAACATTGTAACGTGGTACGGAAAAATTAAGTATATTTCATAAACGTTAAGCCACAAAATCCCGTGCTATAATAGCCGGCTACTACACCGGTCATCCATCATGGTCTTAGCTCGTTATCTCCGAAACTGCGAAACTCGCGATATTAAGGCAATCTCATCTGTGAGGATCTCCTCATTTCATTAGGCGTAGTTGAATATTATAAGGTCAGGAGCACAAAGAGAGTATCAGCGTAATTCGGACTCTTGTCGCCATGTGCTAAACATGCTCAGATTAAAGCTGCCAAGTCAAACAGAACGAACGTTTTAACGAGCTATTTAGTTGACGTTAACGTGCATTTAACCCGTCATTTACTATACGTGGTAAACTATTTTAACTAACTATTTTAAAAAAACAGCTAAGAGAAGAAAAACAAATTTAATAAATGACTTTATTCACTTATAATAATAATCATTATTTAACATATAAAAGCTTGAAAAAAACTTTACTTATGCATGCAGAATATACATAAAATAATTTTAAGCTATAATAATTTAAAGCGAATACCGTGTAATGAACAACCAATGTATACCGCCCTGAAGCTCGTATAGAAGGAACTTTATATGGGAGTAGACGAGGATGTAAACACAGCGATTCATTGTTCGGTCCAACGGTTGTTAAATTAATGTCGAGATGTTTGCCAAACGTATCCACCGACGCGGGTAATTGGGCTCAGATGCTCAATAAGCTTTGATACTTTTTACCTTACTTTGGATTTTGCTATCAAACTCCAAATGTCGTTTCGTTAAATTTGGCCACGTTATACAATCATTTAAAAATTGGAGTCGTGTTAAATTTTTTATATGAAACAATTTTGATCGCAAAGTTTTGATTTGGAAATTTGTCATTTTCATTTGGAATATGCATACTGTTACAGTAAAAATTTACGTAATACTAGACTTATATCAATTCGGTTTTAATCTACGGTGAAATTGTCAAGACTTATATTTGGAGGGCCGAAGGGTGGCACAGAGACGTATCGTCTGCCTGTGAGCGCAACGATTTATGAGTTCGATTCCCATGAGAGGAGTAGTAACTAGGCAAGAGCGTCGTTGAGTTCTGTTACTCAACACGCAATATCTCTGATGTATCTTACAAACAAATTTGTAGTGTTACCATATCATAAATTAACAATTATAAAGAAATACATTGATTTTTTTTAATTAACTTAAAATTAAAAAAAAAAACAAAATTAAAATAAACAATAAATGTATTATATTTTCCTACATTAAAATATTAATATCTTTAGCAATATTCTTGAGTCACTGTCATATTCTTGTTGAATATAGAAGGCCACATACACAATGACATATAGAAAATGACAGTTTTACGAGTATAACACTAGCCGCCTGGCGACCAACTTTATAGATATGTATACCAATATATTGGATCGTACCAACGACAGTTGGTAATGGCATATTCACATACATACGTCAGACCGTGTCAAATGACACTGGCCAAATTTATGTTACAAGCAAAATCAGACTAGAAATAATGAGTTTCCTTACATTTTTATAAAGCTTTACTTTGCTTTGCTTTATTTTTATAAAGCTTTTTTTTTCCTGCTTAGAAGGATAATACAGGGAGACATAGTGTTATGATAATTTGATCTTTATTCATATTAGGAAAATGAAATTGATTTAAATTGAATGATTCCTTGGTTGAACTCTTTACATCACAATATACTCGAGTAGAAAGCTGTTTAATTATAATAATTTATCATTGGGCTACTTTTGAAACTATAATTATAATAAATAACAAAGCTCTACTTTGGCCTCAAGCTCTACTTATAGCCATATCTGTGATTAAACTATAGATTTTTCGAGCTCTGATCCAAAATAGACATTAAGTTAAGAAAACTAAAACATATTCGCATAACATTAACACAGAGGCATTCATGAAAATCTATGAAAATATTAACTTAAAATTTATAGTTACATTGTGACATGTTAACACGTAATAACATGAAGTAATATGGCATTAACTATAATGAAATAGTGGTGGCGTCTGGCCAAGAAGAGAATATGATCAGATGGCGGTTGGAGCCACGTCGCGTACTAGGCTATCGAGAACACTGAGTATCTGGCAGGAAATTCAAGTAAACTATAAAGTTACAATCGTTTTGACTTCATTGGCTTTCTCTATGAAAGTATACGCCATTTCCGCTGTTATATATCAATTGGTCTATGTTGAACCTGAAATAAAAATTTAAAGCTATTTTTTTGTGATTTTTCCTTAAGAGTTAAAACGTAAGCAATTTAAAATCTGTTTGCTGCCAATCTGTTAACACCAGGGACATAAAATATAGCGCAATAATAAGCAACTTAGTATAAATAAAGGCAAAAGTTCGCAAAGTGAATATAGAGATATCTCACAGAAAAAAAGACTACAAGCTTATATCTGAATTTAATTCATAAAATTATACGAAATTTAAGTTCGAAAGTATAACTGGTCTTTAATTATGATATTAGTACGGAACTTTCAGTGCGGGAATACTACTTACATGTCAATAATTAAGCTGCAACTAAAAAAAATAACTGTGTTTCAATGGTATGATCAAAACCAAATAAATAAAGAAAAAAAAAGAGAAGAGGAAAAGAAAGGAGAAGAAGGTATGCTTAGATACTGATGAGTAAATGATGAAACCGTTCACTATAACACGTAACTACAGTCTAACGTATTGTATTGTCACTCTGTGTGTATAATATTAAAAGTTGTAACCATTTATTTCACTGTATTGTGCATTGTTGGTTTGTGACCGATTCCCACCGATTTTATGTACATGAAGTATTAGTGACGTCACCAAGTGTAGATCACAGGATATGACTGAATAGAAATTCAAAACTTAGAAGAAGAATCATTTAACGAAGCAACTAGTATTTTCATCATGCAATCAACAATCTATACATTTTTTATAAGTATGATTGGCTTATATTAGGATATTTTATCTATTTTTTTGTTCTCCTCTATCAAGTAGAGTTAGAGAAATTAAGTGTTGAGTGAAAAGATTAAACCCACAACTGTTGTCTTCATTTATAGAGTACCTACTGTTCTTCTGCTGTGCTAATAAGTGAAATATTTAAAAGCTAAAATATATTAATAATATATTGCTCTAAGCGATAATACGGCGCTTTTGTAAATATTCTAAGGCACCCTGTCTACATATTACAATGTGACAGACTCAGTTTATTGTATAACGCGGGACGTAGCGACCTACATTCTATCACGGAAGTCATCCCAAAGTTTTGTTTGCTTAACAAAATGACTATCTGGTCGTATTTTAAGGTTGCAATAGATAGTAACTTTTGTATTAGAAAGGAGTGAATAAATAAATTTCATTGAAAGCCAAGTAAATAATCATATTAATAAGAATAAAAGTGTTTAAAATAAAGAAAAGTAATATCTTAAGATATTGTACTTTCTTAAATTACTGTCGATACGTTATATTTATTATCTGTATATTTTATGATTTCTTTATTTATAATCTTTACACTTATTATAAGATAAAAGAAATATTTTACTTGTCAATCTTGATCGAGCAAAGTACAAAAATGTTCAAATACATACACAAAAAATCATAAACAAAAAACTTAAACTTAACTTAAACCACTTTAAAAACTGTCTCGAGATAAAAATGAGACTATTTGTATTCCGCTCGTGTGTATTGCGGGACGATAATACCTTTTAATATATACTTGCAGGCAATAAAAATATTTACGCTCAAAAGAGGATTAAAAGTCCAGAATTCGCGGCAGAATAATTCCAACTGAAACACTTTATTGCTACTTTGCAACTTATATATAAAAGGAGTACTAAACATAAATTAAACTTTTTCCGGTGATATATTATTTTTTAAGCAATGTAGGGACACGCTGGAATTTTATAAAATTTATGAACCGCTTTGTTCTGGCCCCTTCGCTTGTGATATGAAATGTAAATTCATAACCGAGCCAGTTTGGGAGACATGTCATTTTTACAAACACTTAAATTCTCATATGTCCGACAAGCAGTAACAGATAAGCTATGTAATAAACGTTATTTACATTTGTTTAAATTATTCGACTATTGTTTTAATATATTTTTCAGTAGTTTAATATTATATTTAATTTTTAAGCGTATAGAATTATGGATGACGAAAGAAGAGAGAGTAAAGTAATCATTTAAAATACTCCATTTAATATATCAAGACACTCCGCTCTCCGTCCAAATTCGAGACTCTTCGAGTCATTAAGTCAGAAATTAAAAATGCAGTTTGGAAATTGAACCTACTACTATCGCATTTACATATTAACACGTTATAATATCTATTGTAAATTTAAAAGAATAAGTTTAATAATATTATGCGCGAACGAAATTACTAGTGAAAAGCCATATAGTGCATATTATAAACGATTATGCTCTCCACCGTTAAAGCACGTAGGTATGTTGTTTCGCACTTCATACAACATGTTGATATGACGTTAAATTTATGTAATATTACTAGGTTTTATTTTCTGTTACTTTTTAAACTGACAGGAGTGTTTGTTTATGAATTTAAAATAATTGGATTTTTTCAAGTGCATGTAGTTATTTGTCCTAAAACACAAATGAATAAAAAATTTATATATATGTAATTTATATTTTTTATCTTTAGACCAGCTGAACTGATAAGTTCTTTGATTTGCGCGATTTTTATACATTTTAAATAAAACAATTTAAACGGAAGTAACGGATTTTATTTTGGTCACAGGGTAGACTTCTACCTTCTACTTTCGAAACGTCGGGTTTCACAAAAAATGTCAATTTACGCAATATATCCGTTTAAATTATTATATTTAAAACAGCTGAACTGACTTTATGAAGCTTTTATTAGAAGCCTTGAGGGTAGCTATACATTGGCTATTTTTTATTTCGGAATTCAGTTTAAGAAAAACTTGAGTATCCTTCCGCCAATATAAAATGATTATTTTCTTTGCTTACGTTTAAAAACAATTTAACAATAAGTTTGTGTGCTGCTTAGTACTTCCAAATAAATCCCAAAACACATATGTCACAAACGTCTAGTATTAAAATGTAATTGAAATAACGTTTACGTTTTGTGACACATGGATATTGAAGTAAAGTTTTAAGAGATAGAACATTCCACTACTTTTAATAATTAACAATAAATAAAGAAACATAAAAAATAATTTTATAAATTACCTTGTGTACATAGAACTTTAGATAAAAACAATAATATTGAAGTGGGGCAACGTTCAATTAATATAGCGCAACTGACAAATAGTGAATTTTAATTAAAGGCGGCAGAACCACGACGACCACGATTGCGGAATGATTTATATATACATGACAAGGGTTTCACAACTGGACTCCGGAAATGCGATTTTTTTATAAACATTTATAGTGGATATTGTTTTTTATTTGTAAAAAAAATTAAATATATTATTTTGTGTTTTTTTACATCTTCACGCATTATCCTGCTCCTGGCAGGGTAGACAGAGGGAACTATAGGAGTGTTAAGCTAAACCGTTGCTTAGTCCCTGCTTTCACCGTCCCTACTTTCTGCCTTTTACAAGGAATTGCAAATTGAGTGGCGAAACTCAACGCAGCACTTTGCCTAGTTTCCACAGCGAAGGAAATGGAAAAAGAAAAATTCATCTTCCCCTTGTGGGAATTGAACAAACCGTCGCGTTTACATGTAAACGCTTATATTATTTTGTAGCTCTTAATATGTAATTACACAATGTTTTTTAAGGTTCATTATGCTATCTTGGTATAAACTGAAAACTATCATATCTTTTTTTATTAACTAATATCCAAAATAAAAAAATGAACGTATAAAGCCGCATAAAATCTATGTAACATGGTTGTTTCAATTAACTTGTAAAAATTCGAAATATTTCAATTTTAATCTTTAAGTTTAAGTACGTTAATTTTTTTTCAAAATTTCAATAAATATAATCTATTAATAATCTTATACGCCCAATAGTATGTAGGCTCACAAATAGCAGTAAAATATGGAGAGTGTCATATATACAATGTTTAATCAACGAACGTTATTGGACTGACAGGGTAATGTTTCGTTTTAATTAAAGGCAGCTGTAACCCCTGGCCATCGAGTAATGATTTACAAATATATTGAGATAAATATTTTAGTCAGTCAAAAATCTTACTCTTAATATTTACTCTGTGACATGTTTTACAAATAATTAAAATTAATGAAAAAAAAAAGAAATTGTCAAACACTATTAATTTCCCAACTTACATTCCATTTGGGAATATTATATATTAATATATATTTTGTCAAAAATATTCGACGATAGTACTAAATCCAGTGGCGTAGCAGGAGGGGTATGAGCGGTGCAGTCGCACCGGTTATCAAAAGGAAAGGGGCATCAAAGTCGACAGTCAATTCTTCTAATTTTTTTTCGAGAAATGTTCAAGAAAAACTGAAATTAAGTGAAATATTGACGTTCTATAAGCCTTTGTGGTATGTAGTAAGGGGTCCAAAAGAAATGAACATTAGAGAAGTAGGCAAACTGTTAGGAATAACAATAGAAAGATCTACAATACTACTTAAGATCACCAATACAACATACTAGGTTCAATATTATCGCTATCATATCATCATGAACTAGGCTATACTATTGATTTTCAAAACGTGATTAAAACGTCCGTAAATTTTGCAATAATTGTTACAAAAGTTTAATGTTATAACTTATATATAGCTATTATAATTGTAAAGCAATAAAAAATTATATATCTACACTACTGTGTTGTTTAATTGTGAATTATTTTGACCATTTCAAAGGGCATCAAGTTCTAAGCTGCACTAGGCAACAATTACCCTGGCTACGCCACTAACTAAAACTACATATATTGTACAGATAATATATATTCGTTTGCGTAGTAACAAGCTCCTCTATACAAAAAGAGAAAGATGAACTCTAACTCGCAGGTGCTATTCTTTAATATTTATAGCCGTTGAGATCACATCAATAATTCTTCAGGTTATTTTAAATATAAGCCGTATATTGTAAAAACAAAATACCGCTTATATTCAAAATAAACTATGAATATATGACTCACATAAGGTATAATTGGACTTATGTCATAACTATGGCAACCCAAACTGCAGCGTGGGCTTGTGCCAAAGCAGCATAAATGTATTCACCGCATCATTACAGGTATCGTAATACAAAACTTTAATTGGGCAAAAGAGTTCGATAAATCAAAAAAGTTCTATCGAGCATTATCGCAAACGTGATTGCTTCCAAATGTACCGTTTGTAAATTAAAATACTTCAACCATATACTACTAATTTATGGAGAAATGAAATTTATTAAATGATTACTTTGTTATCAAGATGAGTCATGTAGACAAGTGATAAAGAACGCATGGCTTAATTTGCGCATGGCTAGTCAGAGCGCTTGCACGGTTTGCATGGGACGCGGTTTCAAATCTTGCTGCGTTCAAGTTTTATAAGTTTTCTTTAAGTCCCTATAACTATTTAAACAGTATGGTTTTCCATTTTGGCTACAAGGATCTTTCATCAATTTCATTAAGTGATATATTTAGGTAAATGTTTTGTTATTGCGATTTGCTACGACTAGGCTTCTCTGTGACGCCTTAAACTCGATAAGAAATAAAAATATTTTAACCCGTTAATGGTAACGTATGTTCCAATTGCACGGTTAGTGACCCCGGTCTTACGTATTGTACTTTGTATTATAGAATTTTTCAGTAATTTATCATGAATAGGTACTTTATACGAATGGGGCTAAATAATTATAATATTAGTAACAGTATAATTACAGTTTGTTTATTCAGACTTTATATAAATCAGATTTATATGTTTTTTGTATTTATGTGTTATTATACACCACAGACTAGGCTAGATAGACTGTCGTGCCGTTTTTGTGATTTTTGTTATTGCCGTAATTTTCATTTTGGCAATAATTTCAGTTTTATGAGTTAAAGGAGAAAGTTTGCCTGTAAACGTGACGGTTTGTGGGTTTGATTTGCACTCGAGTAAGATGGATTTTTTTTATTTCCATTTTCTTCGCTCTGGTAAATAATTTGAGTTCTGCTACTCAACAGGCAATGCCACAAAAAAGATGGAAAGCAGTGAACCAGTGATAAGACACTCGTTGTCTTATCACTGGGTTCCCAATGTTTCTGCGGCTCCCTCTGCCTACCCTGTATAAAGCAGGATAGAGCGTAAAGCTAAAAAAAATAAAATAGGTCTATAGTTGGTATGTCCGTATTGATGGCAGTTAAAGAGACATGATCTTTATCAGATTTGAACCAATATATCGCACTGTGAATAAATTTAACATAACAATAAGTTTCAATGAATGGCAATTGTTTTGTATACTCGATGAGTTTAAGCATATTGGCCTTTGATAATATGCTAGTCATTGTAATTGTCCCCAAATGATTTATGTCGTTGTTTTGGACTCGTGTCCAAGATATAGACTCCGTGCATCTAGCAATAATAAAAATTTATAGCAATATTTTTTAAAAAATAAATAACAATATTTACAGCTTCGTCAAGAGATATCATATATTAGGCGTAGGGTTAGGGTTACAGGCTTCTTTAGATTTACCATAAACCATCATTCCTACTGTAAGCCGCCATATTAGGGTTTTCGACTCGAAGACTTCGAGAAACAACTCTAATAGACTTTCGCTTCTAGCTTTAAAAGCTTCCATCATCTTCCGTACAAAACGAAAGGTTTACTTTGTTCTCTTATGATTCTAATATACATACTGCTCGGTTTCGGATGCTGAAGGCAGATCGGATATTGAGACTTGTCCTCTGTCAGCTTTAGTGGCTCTAACCTTCCTTATCAATTTCTTAATTACTTTAAGTATCTTCTATCGTCTCTTACAATGGACGTACTCGGCCCTTCATCGTGTTTAGTTTGCTCTTCAGACTATATACTAGAACCATTCAAATATTACCATAGAATATGATAAAAAAAACAATAACTTCCATTGCAAAAATAATATTACTAAATAATTTAAGACAGTATAACTTCATCAGATTGTGAAAGTAGGTACTTAGTGGTTATAAAAATATTTTTGTACTTTTCGGCAAGTATGCTTAGCTTGAAGGTGTTTTCACAATTCACACTTCAAGCACTGACTCAAGGAGGGCTGATTAATAATTTTACAAAAAAGTAAAGAGTGTTTATTATCTAATGGCTCTTAATCATTTGAGAAAGATGGCATAAATTAACAATATAATATCACAATGAAAAAAAAATCGGACTTTTTCGAGTAAATCGGTCTGACAGACATGACACTAATATATCAACAGTGACGGGTTAAGTAAACGATTACTTCTTATAAAGGATTTAGTAGTAAAAGATTTCTCCTTAGAATTCTCTCGTTGTATTAATTTTAATTACAGTATTTAGAAAGAATTCTACAAAATATATTAAAACGAACGTTGAGTCGTGCGTGTTTTTGAATATTTTACGCCTGTTTACACTGTCAGTGTTACGAACAGGGGCGCTCCACAAACTATCAACTTTAATATTTATTAAGGAGCCACCTGCTGTGATGATATATAAGTTCAACTATTACAGTAAATTTCAAATGCAATTGTAGACGCTATATGCAAAGAACTTTTCTCTGGAATTTGAGACGTATTTCAATATTACGTAAGAAAGAAAGCCGTATTTTTAAGCTTCACACTTTATCCCGCATATTGCAGGGTAGGCAGAGGGAACTGCAGGGACCATATGAACCTAGTATTAGGACACTCCGTTGCTTAGTCCCTGCTTAGCTTTCTCCGTCCCCACTTTCCGCCTTTTTGGAGGCATTGCATGTAGAGTGGCTGAATTCAACGCCGTGCTTTGCCTAGTTTCCAGAGCGAAGAAAATGGAAATAGAAAAATCCATCTTCCTCCCTGAAATCTTCGCGTAATTATTTACAATCACAGAGCTAATACAAAATTCGAAAGTAACTCTGTCCGAAAGAAAAAAATACACCTTTTCTGCGGGATTTGCAATAAACGAATTCCATGAGTACCAAGTGATGGGAAAAATTACTCTGGTTATGGTAATTTTAATTGTTCAAAACTTCTCTGTAAACTGTATTGGTTGCAATGTTACCATTTGGAAGTAAAATATATTGTCTATCAGGAGATCCAACCCGAGATAAGCCAACATATAACTGTCCATGGGAAAGACACGGCTTTCTCATGTCAATGACCACCACCAAGAGAATGTTTGACCTTGGGACTTGTTAATAGTGAGAGGGCAAAAGAGATCTTCACTAAAAACTGTACCCTTTTAAACGGTATGGGTAAATCAGTGGGAATCATGGGTATATAATAAATAATAGGAATACATAAGAGAATACACATGTTTCACTCCATTATACGGCCTCCAACTCTAAATATAAGTCAACTCCTGTTTAGCACGTTGTGGACTACAACTTATATTACCTTTTACCTAAGTTACAATGGCCTATTGTCAACTACTCATGACCAATTAGAAAGTATCGTTTTTCCCGATGCAAGGCCGTTAGTCGTTGAGGAGTTGTTCTGGAACTCCATCATCAGCTAGACTTCATCATATGCATGTTGACTAATATCAATTGCTTAGCGACTATGTTAAAGAAATAGAACCAAACCCGTAAAACAGTTACTTATTATTAAGTTCTCATGACCATTTGTGGTCTTCATCAACAGTTCCACTTCATCAAATGTTATTTTTCGTGAGAAAATGACCAAGATTCTTTGAAAAAAACCGAAATCACTATAGGTGTGCCTATAAAATTTAAGGAGTTCCCTCGTTTTCAGGATCCCATCACCAGATTTTGATTTTTTATATAGCCTATGACACTCAGCAATAACGTAGCTTTCTATTGGTGAAAGAATTTTTAAAATCGGTTCAGTAGATCCCGAGATTACCCCTTACAATTTACAAACACACAAACTTTACCTCTTTATATAATAGTATAGAGTATAGATATAGAAATTAATATATATATATATATATATATATATATATATATATATATATATATATATATATATATATATATATATATATATATATATATATATATATATATATATATATATATATATATATATATATATATATATATATATATATATATATATATATATATATATATATATATATATATATCTATATATATCTATATATATATATATATATATCTATATATATATATATATATATATATATATATATATATATATATATATATATATATATATATCTATATATATATATATATATATATATATATATATATATATATATATATATATATATATATATATATATATATATATATATATCGGGATCTACTGAACCGATTTTAAAAATTATATATATATATATATATATATATATATATATATATATATATATATATATATATATATATATATATATATATATATATATATATATATATATATATATATATATATATATATATATATATATATATATATATATATATATATACAATGAAATATATTTTATTTACAAAAATAATTTTAAATTTAAATAATTTTAAAAAAATTATATTGACCTTTTTAAGGGTATATATTAAAGCGTATTGTATTTGGTATACCAGGTATTCGTGTACAGCACTGCTTGATACGGCAGTTCACTTCGATTAAATGAAATCAATATATTCATAGATTTGTGAATTAACTTTAAATTAGATACTTTTTATTTCAATATTGATACCTAAAAATGCAATAAAATGTATTTTTCTTTTATGTTACAAATACTGTAAGGAAAAATCCAAAAAAATATTAATAATTAATTATTCAGGCTCTACTTACAAGTAAACTTGTGAATATCTTCAATTTGTGTAGGCACATTACTATATTAGTTTAAAAAATGAGTAAAAAAATTGAGCACGAAAGGAATATATTTTCACATAAATACAATAAATATACAAGTATATTTTTTGTACATTCATCTACATTAACAACTCATTCGTATTCAAAGATCTTCAAAGCAAAAAATCAGTTCTATCTCTTTATAAGAGAATTAAAACCTCTTTGAAGATACTGGACTCCGGACGTCTTTGTGGAGATCCAGCGTACTAGACAATAGACATGCTGTCGTATTGCTACGTTAAAATGGTTATATAAATAATATTATATAAAGAGGAATGATATTAAGATAAAATTTATATATTTTATAGTATTTTATTCATTTACTTAGTTAAAAGCTACTAAATTTTTATTTTTATATTTTTATGATATATTTATGTAAATAATATATATTTATGGCCCAATATAAAATTACTATATTTATTATTACAATACATATATTACAGCAGTAATTATATTAAGGTATGCGTTTTCGCAGTCGAACTTCTTCCACAGAATTGAATCAACGCAAGGAGGAAACTTAGGATACAATTAAAGTACGTTAATTACTCTGAAAATTCTCTAATTATAGGTAAAATTGAATGACGTACTTTTCCTTAAATTTTCATTTATTAAATTTTCAATCAACATTGAAGACAAAATGTTCTTAGAAATTATGTCATTGCTTCATATACTGTTATATAATTATATAAATTAATATTTATATAATTATATAACAGTGCTAATGCACTAAAATATGAAATATAAATATACAAATTATCTTATAATAAATAGTTGAACCCGTTTTGCTTTGAACAGATTTTTATAAAATCACGAACTGAGGCTTCAAATTTATTTTTACATATTGATATTTTGACACAACACATTTTTTTATTTATGGGAGACAAAGGGAGGTTTAGAAAAGTTTGATAACTTTTTAATAGATTTCTTTGTATTATTTAATAGTCGCGTACCCACTGTTACTTTATCGTACGTCAGCGACGCAAACGCGCTTATGGAATCAACTTTGGCATCAATATGGTACATGAGACCGACACCACCGAAACAGGTTATAAAATTTGGACAAAAAAATTGATAATAATTGGTAATTATTAAGGGATTTTCTTAAGCTTTTGAAATTTTAATATAAATATTTTTTGAGATCATAAGTTGATTTAATTATACATATAGTTCTTTGGTCTCGGTTTTGTATAGTACATAAATTCAAATGTTATTAAATATCTTTATATTTTAAAAGTTCTTAAGAAACTTAACAAACAAGCTGTAATATGTGAAACCTTACCTAAAGTAAAATTTAAAAATTCTACACGAATAACGAAATGTGATGAAATTATGAGCTATTTAATGTGTACCTAATAATACGTATTACCTTATATGGGACAAAAACACAAGCACAAAATTTGTTTTAAATTATATATTCAATATACATAGTTATAATCATATAATCAATCATTATAATCGAACAAAAATTAAATTACTAATATTTATATAGTTACTTAAGAGAGTGACTTATATAAAAATTTTAATAAAATTATTTCAGCGTGATTTGACTATGTCTGAAAATTCAGCACATCGAAGCTGGTCAGTGAAGAAAATTGGGGATTGTTGGGGATCGCGTAAGACACTTAAAATATGTATTCCTATCTATACGACAAAGGTATCCTGAAAATTATTATATTTACGTTGTGTAAGTATTATTAAATGTCAATTGTAAGTAATATTGTCAAAATTGGAGGGAGAAGTTTTGTTTTTCTCGCATATAACAGGGTGTGCAGGGGAAACCTTAAAAACCTAATGTCCAGTCACCCGCTTTCCGCTTTTCTAGGAATTACGTGTTTAGTGGCAGAAGACAAAGCAACGTTTTTAGTTTGTTATCTGACCGAAGAAAATGTGAATTATTTATGCTCCCAGAGTTAGATTAGAACCTACAAACGTTCGTTCCTAATAATTAATTCAAAATATTAGTTGAAGTGACATTGAGGTTATGTGCACCATACATTGAATTACTTTTTAACTTATGAATAAATAATAAAAATCAAAAGAAATGTTTAATCAAGGATTGTGTCATAAAATTATTTATTTTATTTTGTTCTACATTTTAAAACACACATGTATAAATTCTATTTTTTTTATAAAAAAAATTAAATTTCATATAAAAACTACAATACAAAATTTGCACAATTGTACTTTAAATTTATCAAATTACGTAAGAAAGAAAGCCGTATTTTTTTAAGCTTCACACTTTATCCCGCTTATTGCAGGGTAGGCAGAGAGAACTACAGGGACCATATGAACCTAGTATTAGGGCACTCCGTTGTCCGTCCCCACTTTCCGCCTTTTTGTAGGCATTGCATGTTGAGTGGCTGAATTCAACGCCGTGCTTTGCCTAGTTTCCAGAGCGAAGAAAATGGAAATAGAAAATTTAATTAATAATAATAATAATTTCATTAATATTTAATTTATTGTTAAGTTTAGGGTTATATTTTTTAAGAATTACAAGCCTATGATTGTTGTGTAATACATGGCTTGCCTGAAATCGTAATTGTTATTTTGTTTATATATATAACATATGAGTTATAATATAGTTATGATTATTAAATATTTTTATATTCACATTTATTATTATTTCTTATTTGTAGTCATTTTTCCAATGACTATTTGCCACCTGAACTCCGAAGCTTTCCTCAGTACTACATACAGTAAGGCCAGTTATTTTAAGTGCCATTGGTTTACCTAACAAATACGAGCGATTATCTTTTTTTGTACAACAACCTAACTATGGAATATAATTCCATTGTGTCATAATTATGGTAGCGACATAAACTTAACAAAGTAATTTTAATAAATTATATATTTACATGAAACTGTATTTACAAAAATTAAACCAACACAAAACCAAAAATCTGCAATCAAGAATAGGTTAATTTACCTATTTCATATAAAATTTGTAAAATACTACTAAACTACACAATCATTTGAAATTTGTTCTCTATACATTTACTATGGAATAAATAATACACAGCAATAAAGGCTACTGAAGGTTTGACTGAAAAGGTCGGCAGGGTGTTTTCAAAAGCAATGTACACAAATAAGGCTAACTTGAAACTGACATATAGATTTTAGGTTACATAATTGATGAAATTATAAAGATATTTTGTTAAATAGAACTAGCAATAATATATAATAATAATCTAATTTAGTTCATTTGTTGTGAATATACAACTTAATTGTATAATGTATAAATAGGACATTTGAATTTAGTAAATCAAAAATGTTTTATACACGCTTGAAACATAGGTAGAAAGTGGACGACACGCAAAAAACAATTAACACAATAATGTATAGCATACAGTCAGATAATTCTTAAATGTATTTTATTATTATATTTGGTGACAGTTACGCCAATGTTTACTTGGTTTACGTTGTTTTTTTTTTAACTTCACGCTTTATCACGCATATTGCAGGGTAGGCAGAGGGAACTGCAGGAACCATATGAAACTAGTGTTAAGACACTCCGTTGCTTAGTTCCGGCTTTTTCCGTCCCCACTTTCCAGCCTTTTCGAGGCATTGCGTGTTGAGTGGCGGAACTCAATGCCGTGCTTTGCCTAGTTTCCAGAGCGAAGAAATTTGAAATAGAAAAATCCATCTTCTCCGAGTGGGAATCGAAACCTCAAACCGTCGCGTTTACAGGCAGAAGATCAATTTAAATTCCATTTGGTTTGGTCTACTGCACTAATAAATTAAATTACAAAAACATTTCAAAACATGTTAAAAGTATAAATCTCCGTACGTATTTACAAGTAAGTACTCATCTTTGTGTTCACAATACAGAACGCAAAACAAGATTTATGTGGACGCTGCAAATTCCACTTTTGTTGTTTTTTCAGTTATTTTTCACATGCAAAGCCCGTAATATGTTAAAGAAATATTATATACAAAAATATATTTTATACACTAAATAGATTGAGGTAACTGCTTTGCTATAGAAATATATTTCCATTGCTTTCTTGAGGCTATCATAGCATAGGATAGTAGACTGTAAGCATAATAGTTGTATATTTTATTTTAACTGATATTAAATATTTAATTTTCTTACTCTAGTAAAAAAATATCAATGAAGAAAGTGTATTTGATAAAAGTTTCATTATGTTTTCATTCTAACCTTACTATATTTAAAAATAATCTAGATTTTAAATGTAATTCACTCAAATAATATTATGAACTATAATTGCTGTAGTGAATCACGTGGAAAATATGTTTTTGTACATAGATACGGATATATATATATATATATATATATATATATATATATATATATATATATATATATATATATATATATATATATATATATGTGTGTGTGTGTGTGTGTGTGTATATATGAATAATTTTCTTCCCAGCTACCCTAGGCTAAATTATCTAGTAATATATATACATTCATAATATAAAAAACAAAGTATAATATAAAGAACATAATATATATACTATTTTTATAAAAAAATTCAATAATACACAAAGCCTCAAGCTCTTTTTTACAACAAAGTAATCATAAACAACACCTCGATGGATATATTATGATAAATGGTTTAAGTGAAATTAAATTTCCCCTCGGAAATAACGAAACTTGGCAAAGTCGAGACTTCATAACACTTATCACATTTTACAAAATTTCTCACAATATTGGTCCACGCCCAAAAACTGTTGCGGAAAGCCCCATATCAACATTGCATCTAATATAGATGGACTGTGGCAATAAATCTTATGGTATTTATTACTTTGTTAAGTATCGGATTTTACATACCTGATATATGTATGTATGTAAATTTATACGATGAATGTCAATGTCTTAAGCAGATGAGCAATATATCAAAGTTTTAAAGCTTTCTCAAAAGCTTAGACTTAGGCTTATTAGAAGGTGATTATTATTAATGAAATAAACGTATATTTTTCTAAATAAGCATTACGTAAAAGTAATAATTTAATATAGAAAAAAATGTTTTGTTCTTGAGTATTTACATTACATAGAAATGTAATCTATTAGCATCATATTAAATGATCTCTGACCGAAAAAGATAAGTAAAAAATAAATCGCAAAAATAATCGACCGCACATCAAACGAAAAATATGAAATTTATTCTACATCCCTCGATAAGTAAAGTTATAGTCCTTTGGGAATGGCTTGCTTAAAACTACGAAATCCTTGGAATATTCTCCGCAAATTATTATGAGTACACCCACATTCTGAAAATGCGAAGGTATTTAGCTTTCTCAGCTACAACGTTAATTATTCTAATGGTATTTAGGTGGCAGTTCGTTATTGTCGTGATATTCAAATGAATGACGGCGGCTGAAACGCAGGAGGGGCAAATCCTTTGGACACTTTATGTAATGTTTGCCGTTAGGGCGAACACATATACTACAAACCTACCAATAACAATCTAGTGTCCTCCGATTACGTAAACCCGTCGAGAATTTTATAAATATTCAGTCTAACGTGAGAAAGACGATCGATAGATGAAAATTTTCGGCAATTTCACATAACAATTGACGTTAAGTATAATATTATTTTAACGTAAACATACAATTTAAACATTACTTACGTGGTGATTAACAGTATTTAGAGTGGTCACCTTAGGAAATCCATTGAAGAGCGACGATACACGCGTAAGGGGGTGTAGCGCGCGCTTGCCGGCTACCGCGGCTGTACAGCTACTGACTACTGAGTACTGGTACTGGCACGTGTTATCAATCGATGCGCGAGCGCGAGCGCGGACATTCATACAGAACAGCTGACGGGCGAGCCTGTAAACATGAATCGGCCCGCCCCGCACTTGCGCCCCTCGCGAAGTGCGACGTACGACGTTATATGCTGCAGTCTAAACCACCTGTCAGATTATTCTTATTAAAATGTTGAGGTGCATTTTGTTTTTTCATTTGGTACGTTTGAAAATTATATATACTTTTTATTACATTTGTAATATATCATAAGCACATAATGGGAAATATTGTTGGCAAAGGTAGAGATTTCTCTAGTAGAGATTTCTTCCAGTCAACCTGTAGGTATTTTTGAAAGCTTATTTTTGCAGGTCTGAGTGTAATTCAGAGTATACATGTAAATAAAATTAATGCTAGTAGATTTTGTACATTTATTAATTTTGATTTGTGTATTCGTTTACCTAACTGCGTTATTAATAATAAGAGAATAGCAAGAGAATTTAAATGAAAATAGATGAAAAAATTATTTATTTATTTAAGAGAGGCTGATAAATATTATGTAATAAAGAGGACACTTAGTACATGCTAATTTTATAATAATAATACAATTTATTTTTTAAGAAATAAATTTTAATAAACTATAACTAACAAAAAAATAGTAAATGTACTAATTATAAAAAAAATGAAATAAAATAACTTAAAATAAAATACTAAGCTTAAATAGAAAAGTAAAATTATAAAAGCTCGCACCATTCTCATCCGAACGTGAAACACGTTTAAGGAGTGGGCGTAGCACCCTCACGCGCGTGCGTGATCCTCCGAGTTACTGAGTTCAGACAAACGAAACGAACTCTATACACTGTACAGGTGTCGCATACTCAGATCATTACAATGTAAGGATAAATATTGGTCCTGGGTTTTAACAAAAGAGTGTAAAATTGCGTTTTTCTATTAAAATTAATCTTAGTTTTTGAGATACTCGATTAGGAATTATAAGATATATGTATACTTTAAATTATTAAATTGCTAGAGAATTATAATTAATTATTTTATTGTATACAGATCTTGATACAATAACTAGTATATTCTTTTTAATATATAGGCCATTGTAGACTAGGGGGAGAGCCTCTAAGGGCTTGATTTTTCATATGATGAGTAAATGATACATTTCTCCACTATGATAAGATAAAATGCTGCTGTTAAGATCCTACTACTCATATCTCACCGTCTCAAATTGCGATGGAAAATAGAAAAAGAACTATCTTTTTTTTTTTTACGATCCTAGTGTTATGACACTCCGTTACTTAGTCCCTGCTTACTCCGTCCCCGCTTTCCGCCGTTTTCGAGGCATTGCGTGTTGAGTGGCGGAACTCAACGCCGCTCTTTGCCTTAGTTCGCCAGAGCGGAGAAAATGATCTTCTTTATTTACATTTAAATTTCCAGAATTGTAATTGAATATAAATGTTCATATAACATTGATTTTCATTACTCAGCTTTGTCTTATTTAAACGTCAGACAATTTTACTGAAAGAAATAACTTGAAGCTTTTAAGTCGTCTTTATGTTTTAGATAAAATCTGGGGCGGGTCGCTTTTACTCTGTCATTTTATGATACAGATCGAAGACGCGTATTATAAATTAAAAAATATAACTGCACTAAAATAACCTATTATTATTATTATTTGACCTTCTTATATTCATTTTCATTGCCAAATTTTCATTGAAACTTTTACCGAATCCCGTATATTTTTATATACAACGTTTTTGTAATTATTTTTAGACAGAATCGGTAACATTTAAAAGAATAAAAATATTTTTTTTGAAAATAACATATTTTACAAAATATTTATACAGAAATAAACGTTATAAGTACAGTGAAAGAGAGAGAGAGAGTAAACATTCTAAATATAAATATGCATTTAAAATATGTGAAAATGTGTCATGATTTTTGTAGGGGCTAGCAACTTCATGTAATAATTACATGTATATTGTACACTAAATATATTATTTTCGACCGATTACACGCCCGAATACAAGCCACGACTAGACTAGCTATACTCGCAGTTATGTCCGCTTCTTCAAATAAGCATGTGTCTTCAAGCTTATGAAAATTTCTAAATATTTCATCGTCAATAATAAATTCCTATTTGTTACCTATCGCCATCCTCGATAAATTTACTAACTAGCCAAAATAGGTTTTTTCTACTTAGTACTTTAGTAACAGAAGTAGCGGATAAATTAATATTTACATAAATGTACATTTAAATGGAAACAATTGATAATATTCAATATATAATGTTTAATTAATTATTAATTAATCATAAGCTACAATGCCATTATGCATATTTTCAATCACGATCCTGAAAATTAACTGTAATATTATGCTGTAATAAGAGTATATGTGGCGTGAAATCCATATAATAATCCTCTATTGTTATTAAAAATAACAATACATCAAAGTAGTGGGAACAATATATGCACTTTGTATAATTAAAATGTATGTTTTTTTAAATATTTCTCTATATGATTGCCAAGTATAGGAAGCGAGCTTGAATGCGTTGACTGCTCTGCTTTAAAAGGTTTTCATTTTTTACATATAAAAATATTTTTTAACAAAAGTTCGCTTAAATCACGGTGTCTGTCAGTCACACAGGGAAGTCGACTTTGAGTTCTTTTTGAATAAGTGATGAATAATTTAATGTCTTTGGTAAACTCAAATTAATCAAAATAATTCACATATTTGATGTTTTTTTTTTTCAAAATAAAATAAGGAAATATGATTCATTTATTGAACATCAAAACTCTTTATTACTTTAAGAAATTTTAAATTGTTTACTAGTTAACGCTTAAGACAAATCTTTACGTTAAATTCTGAAAACTACGTGGATAAACGTATGTATACGTGAAAAGACTTATAGAATGGGTATATGAAAATATTCAAAGGATTATTTTCAGGGGAAAGCCCCTAAATGACACTTGAACCTAAAACCACTACATTTACGGTTAGCTGCCATCACACACTGTGCCATTATTAAATTATTTTTTATTTAGTATCTAATGGCGGCCGTTATTAATATTCCTTATAGGGGAAAATATTTCAAGGCTATATACAAAGAACTACTTCACAATTAACAATAGTTTAGGCACAGGATCATTTTTCCCATTTCATGATATATCTACGTGCTGTGTAACGCGTGAGGTAGACATGATTAAATACGAGTGACGTATAGACATTGTACTACAAAAATACTATTAAATGTTGTCAATCTGTCACCTTTCATTCAAAAAATAATCTAATAAGAAAGAGATATATCTCTGTCCCGGTCTGACAGTACAGTTTACGCTCGCGTTATACTTGACAAATGGCGTTTTATTTTGGAACAATAATTTAATTATTTATTTTGTTTGAAAAAAATGTTTTTTTATTTTTGAAAATTTTACTTGTTTTATATTTTTACCAAGTTTATAAAGGCTAGTTAGTACTATGCTTTAAATGACGGTCGTGGTAACAACCACACCTTATATATTAAAAATATTTTAATTAAATAATATTACATAGGCATAAAAATGTAAACAAAAATTGCAGCTAATCATTATAAGAAAAAAGAGCTTTAAAATTTTATTATTTTTCCAAAAGACCTGAAACTGTAAAAACTGGACTTATCTTTAGAAGAAATCCTTACTGAGAATGCTATTATATTTCCACACGCTTGAAACAATGCTAATTAAATTTATTTAAAGTACAATATTTTCACGTATACATACGTTTAGCCACGTAGTTTCCAGAATTTAACGTAAAGATTTGTCTTAAGCGTAATAAGTAAACAATATAAATTTTCTCATATAGAGTTTTGATGTTCAATAAATGAATCATGTTTCCTTTTTTATGTATCTTATCTATGTATCACTATTTAAATTGTTTCACTTAGTTTGTACTTTAACTCATCAATATAGAAAATTACCAAGTTATATGATTAATATCAAAATAACGTAAAAGTTAACTTAATACCAATTTTGTTGAAAAATTGCTATTCAACTTTGTAATGTTTTTTAGTTATAACTAATGGTTATTACAGTAACCGTTCATAAAATTGGCGTTATCATCTGGAAATCGCCGGAACAGACTTCATGTTAGAAAGTAATAAGTAAAATATGTTAATGACTTACTACGTGTGTAATCACCGGTTGATAATGTGCCGGGTTCACACCTAACGTGCACTGAAACATATTTCACGTGTCATTGCATAACTAATATGCAGATTTTCACTGCAACTTTTATACTTATATTTTTTTTAATGGATTTTTTAATCTACATCAAATTAAGAATTAATTACAGTTTTACATTTATAAATAAACGTTTAAATAAGATAAAGTTACAATATATCAATTTGTACTATATAAAAGGTACAAACAGACTATATACTAAATATATACGATGCTTTACTACAAGAGAGTTGTATGACAGAAGTATCGTTCTATACACAATGAAACGAAGTTTAGGGATATGATGTTACCGTACTAAAGCATATACTGTCGAATCCACACACGTAAACCACGTTGGAAAATGATAAAGCGATTTTCAAATACATTGAATTTTCTATTTTTGCTGATATGCATGCTCCTTTCAATAAAATTAAGCTGGTCTTATGTTTAACAGTTTATATTTTGAAAATTCTCTGCAATGTAATCGTTATGTAAGTATGTATATATTAGTATGTTAATATATAATCTGTCTATAATCAACGCCGCGCTTTGCCTTAGATGGCAGAGCGAAGAAAATGGAAATAGAAAAATCCATCTTCTCCGACTGGGGATCGAACCCAGTAACCGTCGCGATACAGGCAGACGTTGCGCCTCTGCGCCACGACGGTCTTCAATTTACCAAAAACTCTTTTTTGTAATTTCAGCGTAGGCAATTGGTACGTACTGAGTTCTTAGATCACTTAGTTATAATACACTATTACAATATAAGTGAATAAACCTTAAAACTGAAAATTATGAAACTAAGGGCGGCAAAATTAACAGAAAAACAGGTTATACTTTTGAAATTATTTTAACCACCACATCATAATATTTCTCGCTTTTAACATATACATAACAACATAATATTTCTCAAATAATAAATCGCTAAAGACACGGCTTCGTATCCTAGTTAGGCGAGTGAGGATTGTTTTTCCTGTAATTTATAGCTCTGCCTTGACCCACTTGCGGTATCTGCATTCCCGCCTTAGGTCGATAAGTTGCATGTGACCCAAATCAACTTATCCTTCAAAATAAGAGTTAAGAAGATTATTGTAATATGATTAGGCATATGTGTGTTAAGTTCTATATTAATGTCATCGTCGTGTCAATTTGTTTTTATTAATAATTTATATATGTATGAATGGTGTTAACGCATTGTGCCTAAGTATTTAGTTCCTAGAGTTTTTTTGAGTAAATTATTTATTGTATTTGTTATTCCTTTAAAAATTAGAAATAAGTTGCTTCATACTATATTATGTCGAAGGTAGCAGATTGGGCGGAGGAAACTTTGTGTTAAGACACTTCGTTATTCACTTTCTGCTTAAATTTTAAGAAGGACCGTCGAGTCGTAGATGCATAGCATCTACTTATAAACGCGACGGTTTGTGGGTTCGATTCCTCCTTGAGGAAGATGGATTTTTTCATACCCACTTTCTTCGCATAGACATTCGCATTGGCAAGCAAGCGCAGCATTAAGTTCCGCCATTCAACACACAATGCCTACTCTAGGTTCGAAAGATTCCTGTGGTTCCCTCTGCCTACCTTGCTATATGCGATGATAAAACATCAAGGTAATAAAAAAATTGCGTGTTAAGTTACGGATCTCACTTTCATCTAAAGTCAGATAGTGTATAAAACCGTTTATGTTGTAGAAACTATATTACGTTACATATCGTGTGTTGCTTGATGTCTCAGGGGTGCATATGAATATTTAAATTAAACAAAATTTCTGGGTCTGCTACGTACGGCCTTCGGATAAAAAAATTACTCGTAACAAAATCAAACTATGATTTCTCAATAAACTTAGTTAATTAATTTACGAATATAAAATATATATAAAATGGATTTTTCTATTACCATTTTCTTCGCTCTTGAAAACTAGGGAAAGTGCGGCGTTGAGTTCCAACACTCAACACGCAATGCCTCATAAAAGGCGGAAAGCAGGGACAGAGAAAGCAGGGACTAAGCAACAGACAGGACACTAGGTTCCTGCAGTTCCCTCTACCTAAACTGCCATGTGCGGGATAAAGCTTGAAGACAAAAAAATTGATTTTAACAGTTTTCATATTGAAGAATAACTATAAACAGTTACATAAGAAATTTAAAAAAATACAGTATGTATAAATATTTACATTTAATATTTGTATTAACTAACGGTTTTGATATAATAACATAACCACTTGCTGCGGTCGTTAAGCGTTTCGGACTCAGTATCCGGGGCGGGACAATTTATTCGAGTACTTCTATATGACAACAATTTTATTTCCATTACATATATAATATAATTGAATTGAAATACCTCCCCGCTGGATTTCCGCCAAACGCAACAGTTGTTACAATCCAGTGCACTACAGCCTGTGTTTGGCATTCTTTGGCAAAGATTCTAAACCGCTTTATTGTCTGCAAACGCTTTAGAGGTTTAGAGGTTTTGTACGTTCGGATATTGTTTGTAATATATTTAACATAATATATGTATTGAACTATGGATGAATGATAAATATAATTTAATAATTTTAAAAATATATACAAGATGCAGTTTGGTGTATTTTTCATACGATTTAAATCCGAATCTTAGCAGAAGCCAGAAACTTCTTAAGCTACAGATAGCTTGCGAAACTATTACAATATTTCAGGGAAAAATCCGCCTCGGGTCCTCCTCTGAGTGTCCTCTTTATAGGAAGATATTCCCGGAGGACTATCCTGGATGGTCACTTTAACCATTATGGAGTCTCTAGACTGGGGGAAAAGCGTTCTCTTAGAATGACCACACTGATATGAAACCACAGTTCCATAGTCTCTGTTACTTTGGCAAGTGGAAATCTACTAAAAATATTTACACTGTTGGAAGTATATTTTTTTAATAATATTAATATAAAATACTCTTGTAATTGATCACAATCGCTGTATGTATATAAAAGATGTTTAAAAATATACTACTGGTAGTATTTTTTAAATATCATAAGATGGAAACTCATTTATGTAATAAACCAAAGATTTTAATATTTGTGTCTGCTAGCCTGTGCTTGTGCACGCTACAACCCACCAACCTTAGACTTAAAAAGTGTTACCTCAATCTGTACATAAATAAAACAATTATATGTGCAACAAAATTCCTAGTAAACATCTAATATACTGAATTGGATGAAATTTTAAGTGTACTCCTAGTAAGGTATATTAAAAGTTTCTTCTGTCCATTATTATTTATTTCATATAGATAATTCTACATTAATATGTTAATCAAGATATAGGTAATATCTAGCCACAGAAAGACATGTCAAACGCGCGTTCGAGTCATCTGATAGTAAGTGATCACCGACACCTACGATTCCGAATATCACCAGAGGTGACACGGATACATAGGGAGCCTATAAAATAAAGGTAGACGCGTTTTTTGAGGGCATCCATATCGTCTCTATTGCCGCTAGTAGGCTATTCCACAATACGTAGTAAACAAATCCTATGTACCCGCATTAGTGCAGTGGATATAAATATATTAATGGTATAAAATTATCAAATCAAATCAAAATCAAAAAAAGCTTTATTTAGACATACACATTTTACATATACAAAAAAAAAAAAAAAAACAATATATATATAAAAAAAAAACCAAGAAAGTGATGCCTAAATTGGTAGGCCACTCAGCTTATGTTGAAAAATCATTGTACAATGAGTTTCAACGCTGGTATTCTGTGGCTGCCAGTCACTAAGCACGTCACGTCGTAGGTAGTGAGAAAATTAATAAAAAATAAAACGCCTTAGTCATAATTCGGGCGTCGAACGTTAACAAACATCGCACGACTTATTGGGAAATACAAAAAATAACTTACAATTACTAAATTGTTAATTATTTAACCAGAATTGCAGTGTATAATAGCTAAGAGCAAATGGCTTTACAAAGAATATTATTGGAAACTAAAATAAATATACCTAAGACATAAAAGCTACAGTGGGTAAGTTTAAAAAAATATAATTTCTTATTATCATTATAAAATAGTTTCATGAGCGACATTATTGTGTGTACAGAAATTGTTATTCAATGGGGTTACTGGCTTCCGTCTGTGAAAATTAAATTAGTAAATATCATATCATAAATTATAGGTGTATTTTAGAAGTGGATTTCAATAAAATAACGAAAAGGTACATCGAGCAACCATCAAAATGTGCGACAAATATTCTGAAATTACTGATAGTCATAAACAGCGCCACCTTGCCAAGAGGCCATATCAATAGGGTAAGAATTTACACATAACTAACGAACGGCACACAGAATGTATAAAATTAACACTGAGTTTGTAAATTCATTAAATGCAATTTAAATTTGTTTCTAAAAACATTTATTGTTTTTAGGTTTCGAAGAGGCGGCGGCAGGTTGTTCCAGCATTTTGTCGCCGAGTAAATAAAACTACCTCGAAAGGCGGCGGTCTTATATGATGGCATGATCAACGAGTATGACGAGGCTCGTGTTTCGTGGGTTAGCCTCTGTTCGCAAGCCCATTTTAATTTGTGATAGAGATATGGAGGCATTTTGTAATTCACTATCCCGAACAATAAAGTCGCGAAATGTAATTGTCTGCGATAGTCCATCTTCAACATCTTAGCAGAGTTCAGAAATGGCGTAACATGTGAGCGTGGTGGAATGTTAAAGCAGTATCGAGCACAGGCATTTTGTACTTTTTGGATAAGGTTCTTAGTACGCACAAGCAACCTGGGGCCTGTTACAATATCAGCATAATTTAATTTCGATAGTACAAGAGCCTCGCATAAATCTACTCTTACTTTAGGTGTTATATATTTTCGTATTTGATATAATAATTTTAAACGATAAAAACAATTACTAACAGAGAGCATAATGTGTTTATCAAATCGTAGATTCTCATCCATTACAACTCCCAGATTGCGTGTTTCTGTGACACGTTCGACCTCAATGTTATTTAATTTGATAGTTGGTGATAAGGTTGCAATTTTCCGTATTTGAGTTGGCGTACCCAAAATCATGAATTTGGTTTTCTTCGGATTTAACATTAGACAATTTGAATTGGACCATGCAGTAATTCTTGTTAGGTCTTCATTGAGCTTATTTAAAGCTATGTGTAAGTCTGCAGGTTTAAAAGATATGTATAATTGTATGTCATCGGCGTAAATATGATAATTACAGTATTTAATGGAATTGATGATATCGGCACAATAGAGAGAAAAGAGTACAGGCCCAAGGATTGAGCCTTGCGGCACCCCTCTTGTGGTAGCTCTACTACTAGAAACACATTTAGACCCATCCTCCCGAGTTACTTCTACGACCTGCGATCTATTATTGAGATAACTTTCAAACCATCTAATAGTGTCTGCACTGAATCCGTAATAATGGAGCTTGGCTAATAACAATGATAAATTTATTGTGTCAAATGCGCGTGAAAAATCGAGAAGTACCAATATGGTGCCTTCTCCGGTATCTTGTGCTCTCAATATATCATCAACTACGCTAGCTAGAGCTGTAGTAGTACTTCTACCCTTTCTAAATCCTGACTGAACACATGGAAGAATGTCATAATTTTCTAAATAGCGTGTAAGTTGAGAACACACAACTTTTTCTAAAACTTTTGATAGGGTGGGTAGAATACTAATGGGCCGGAAATCACTCAAATTTTGTGGATTATCAACTTTGGGAATGGGTTTTACAATTGCTTTCTGCCATAGCTCAGGAAAGGTACAAGTCCGTATAGATGTATTTACTATATTCACAATGGTATCTGAAATATATGGCAGACTACTTAAAATCATATCTAAAGAAATACCATCAGCTCCTGTCGCTTTAGATTTAATACTCCGTAGAGCTTTTAAAATTGTTATCTCATCTACCTGTTTTAGAGCAAAGCAGTTTGAGAAATGTCTATTATTAGTGTAGTAATGCATATCACTATATGCCACGTCACTATTTCCGGGCAAGGTTAGAAAAAATCGATTAAGATTATTCGGTTCTGACAAATGATCTGGTAGACACATGGTATCCCGTTTTTTCTTATATACTAAAATATTCTTTAAATGCTTTACATATAATATCTTTATATTATAAATGTTATACATTTCTTTTTTCTGTACATAAACAGGAATATCGGTCTATATATTTTTGCTGCGTCGCAGTTCAACCAAATAGGTTAAATACAAACATTTACAAACGAAAAATTTCTTCTAAATAAATATTGAACCTTAAATACACACCAACTAAATACTATAATATTAAATATTAAAATATCAACTTTATTGTATACACGTATTGTAGACGTCGTGGTTTTGTATGCAAAACGATCCTTCCCGATTGAACTGAGCGGACAGAGTGAAGGAGACTCACTGAACGGAATACTTACCTCCAATAATTATAATAATCCGTGGAATCTCGCTTCTAGCCTCTCAGCCTATATTTAATTTAAATTTTAAAAACCAGGTAATTTTTTTAGGCAAAAACCTTGGTTAAAATTTCAGAAATCGTTGCTTTTAAATAAGGATTCTGGTTGTACAATCGCCAAGTAGCTCGTACCAAGCATATAATTCGTTATAACGTTAGCAAGACACAACGGCTTGTATTTCGAGTTACTTGACACCGGAGTATCGCATATGTTATGAAGTCAAATACCTATTTTCAATACAAAGTAGTGTGCACTCTCTGCCGCCTCGCCCACGCAGGTGTTCTCCAGTATATATCTTCTTTTTCCGATTTTGTACGTAATCTACACCGGTGACATACCTCGTACAAAGTTAGCCCACCTGTCAATATACGGGATGACGGTGCACTTAACGATTGGTACCGTTTATGAAGGATCAAAGTTAACGTAAATAAGAGTGAAGCTTGAAGAATGGCACTTGTTTCCTTGAGTCAAACACGAAACGGCCTCTACCATGTACATGACCTATGATAAACTGACCAATTGAACTGAAATTTTCAGGTAAAATAAGGGGATGTTATATACTCTCTTTAAGCCACACATGAGAAAAGCCAGAAAAAGAGCTCTCTTTACTCTCAGTAGTTTGTTATTTACAAGCAGAATAAATTATCAATTATACATAAACTGACAATGTACAGATCTTACTTAAGAGTCGTCCTCACTTATGCTAGTACACACTAATTTGAATATCCTTCAAATAGTTAATATTTTATCACTGCGAGAGGTGTAATTGCCACCTACTGCTACATAGGAACTTCGAACTGGAATCTATCGTAGAGCAACTTGTCTATATAACCCTATTTATAAGAGTACAAATCATACAGATCCATACCATCTAAGCCTAAACTCCAACAGCCCGTGTAGCATTCTATCATATTTTCTATAATTATATATATTCATTATATTGTACTTGCCAATGTCCCATACCACCGTCGACGGAAACTACTACGAAGTCCACCTTAATTTATGGCTTGACCTTGACAGTGATTAGGTACTGCTAGGTTACCTTAGATTAGTCTAAGTATCTCCACTCACGTCTCGTTTAGAATAAGAAATATACCAGGGATAGGGTACCGTCTTCCTTCCCCAAGTAATGTCGCAATCCAATAAGGCTAACAAGACCAATAAGGCTTCTTTAACCTCACAACCGAAAAAAAAATTAAATAATAATCACTATGACCTCAGTAAATTTTATACGCATATATTTGCGATGTAATAAATTTTATAAATATTATTTCGTAACAAAGGTACGTAGCTACGCCGTCTAGGGACTACTTAGAAATAAACATGTGTATTTTGGCTTAACATATTATTGCGCGTATAGCAGGGTAGGCAAGAAGAACTTAGTGTCAAAACACTCCTCTTTCCATTTTCTACTTGAGTTTACGAGGTAGGGATTGTTTTCAGAGTGGAGAAATTGATCAAACCATCACTTTTAGCCACACGCTGTCCCACTGCCATATATTTATATCAAAAAGAAACAATTTTAACGATATAAAAGGTAAAGTAAAAATATGTAGTACTATTAATTTACTACTACTACTGATTTTAATAGAATTGTCTCCGGTAGTTTGTTTGTCAGTCCCTTGTTTATCCAAATATTTGTAATTACGATAACATCTGACAGAGCTTATTTGCCTCTTTTGATATTAATTTTATGTCATTATATTGTTTTTATTATTTATACGCTACATTTTGTCGGGAATATTTCTTTTATTTCACGTTCTTTTTTAATCTTATATCATAAAACTAGTCATAGAACGTAGTGTCATTGTTGCTTACTTTAACACCACAGCCGATATAAATTAAACTTCCTTTACAGACACTAAATGGTGCCCACAATTTTGTTCACACGCACTTTAGCCCACCTAAAAATTCCAAATTATAGTTTATACCATACAAGATCATATCAATAAGCTATGCACTTTATATTTTCATATATTACTGGCAAATCTTTAATAAACTTATATCAAGAAGTCAAATATTTCCTTTCTAGTCCTAACATATAAATTAATATATAGATTGATCGATTGATATATAGATTGACAAATATTGCTTCACGCTTTATCCCGCACATGGCAGGGTAGGCAGAGGGAACTGCAGGAACTATAGGAGCCTAGTGTTAGACACTCCGTTGCTTAGTCCCTGCTTTCTCCGTCCCCGCTTTCCACCTTTTCCGAGGCATTGCGTGTTGAGTGGCGGAAATCATACATGAGACATACAAATAGATGTAGTATTCAAAATAAAGTATCGATTTATATAAAATCAATGTATCAAATTGATATATATTATTTGTAAGGGATTAATAAAAGCGGTTATAAATAAAAAACCCAATTGTAAAATAACATTTACTTAAAATTATATTTTTCTATAAATCATAGTCACGACCAGATCTTACTTATACACATATAATTACTAAAAGGACCGAAAATTATGAAACAATTCCATTTATCAGGTAATATGTATAGTTAAAAAGCTTTTTATTACATTGTCAAAGTAACATATCATAAATAAAAAAAACTAAAGCTTCTTCGGCACTATAACTTCAAAAAGAACAAAAAAATTATATTTCTTAAGTCTTCCATTGTTCTTAGAATATAACTACATTTTTTTTTTTCAATTATTTTACATACATTAGTTTAAGTATCTTAGTTGTTATTATGAAGTTATTTATTACCAGGACACTCTACTAAGAATTCATTGAAATTAATCATCAAACAAATATTTTATTTATAAATGACAAACAAAATGGCGCCAATCAACTGTATTACTTTGAAAAAGTTTAAAACGTGCGACCTTCAAAGTGTCGCTAAAGCAAATTTTAAAAATATCTAAGCATTAAAGAAGAAAGTATAATTCAAAAATTTTATATTTAAAACTTAAAAATTCAAGAGAAGAGCGGAGAATGAAGTCTTAACAATACATTCTCTCTGCTTACTATATATGATATATAGCTTGAAATTTTTTAAGCTGTAAGCTATTTACATATATATATATATATATATATATATATATATATATATATATATATATATATATATATATATATATATATATATATATATATATATATATATATATATATATATATATATATATATATATATATATATATATATATATATATATATATATATATATATATATATATATATATATATATATATATATATATATATATATATATATATATATATATATATATATATATATATATATATATATATATATATATATATATATATATATATATATATATATATATATATATATATATATATATATATATATATATATATATATATATATATATATATATATATATATATATATATATATATATATATATATATATATATATATATATATTATATATATATATATATATATATATATATTTATATAGTTTAAAATAAACAATATAGAAAGTAAATAAGGAACTATATTTTAAAACATTTGCTTCAATACTGTAAGATATATTCACAATGTGACATTTATAATATTTTATATTAATAATTTAATTATTAAGTGAAAATTTTATTAATAATTCACATTTATCTTTAATTAGATCATAATATGGAAGCGATATCTCAACATTTTTGTACATTTTAATTTTGCAAATCTTTCAGTTAGGTACCTTTCACACTTAGGGTTTCAGGCTAAAATATATTGATTTTTAGCTAAAACATTATCATATTAAAAAGCTAGAATAAAGAAAATGGTGATGACACGGTGGTTTTCGATTCGAATCCCACTTGAGGAAACTATCAACCCAAAATTTCAGTTTCAACGGAGTATCTTTATACAATGTTACCCATATATATGATTAAGTGAGCAAAACACATATTTGTTTCTAATATAATATTTACATAATAATTTTATTACTTTTTTATTCAGTTATATTATTTTAAATAAACTTTTGTAAGCTAAAGTTTATTGATATTTTAAAACATACAAAGTTAAATAGATATACAAAAAAAGTCAAACATTGTTATACTAGAAGATTATTTCTTAAGTAAGTGTTATTTCATGTCTCGATATTAACCTACATTAAATGAAGTATGATGAACTGAAATGCTTTACTGAAATGGCATATATAAGCAAAACAAAAATAAGAGAACAATTAGTAAACTAATCTTTTCCTTTTTTTAATCCTGCACGGTTCGCAGAAGGGCGCGGGTTCGAGTCCCGCTGCGTTCAAATTTTTATATGTTTTCTTTAAGTATTTTTTCTATCCTCAGTGTGGATTAACACTTTAAAAATCATCAAAAATAACTAATCTTTTTACATATAAGTTTAATTTACACCATATAATATATAGCTATATGATGAAACTAATAAATTGTACCACACTAGTACATTTTTAAATGTTTTTAAAATATTTAGTGTAATATTTTTTTTTAATATTCTTTTTTAAATGTTAAATGTCATTTGCTGTTCTAGAATTATGTATTCGTGTATGTATGTGTGTGTGGGATGAAAATATAGTAATATTATTTTTTTATACATAATTTGATATAAATTTGTTTTTACCAAGTCTTACAGGGCATTTTGTAGCGTTTTTAATAAAATTACTAAAATAATGACACTTTATATTTTTAATTTTAAATTTAAAATCTTAAGAATTTAAATGAAGTTATACACTTTATTTCATTTTTAAGTTTTTCAAAAGGTCTTTTGTTTCTTCAATTGTCTTATTTGAGCATAAGTTACTTTTTCTTCGTTATATAAGACAAATAATAGTGAGAACAGATTCTTAATAGCAATTTAAATATATTATAAAGATATTTATTGTAATTTCACATATGATATTTAAAACAGAAATTTTGACATATAAGGGTAACGTTTATTAAAATAGATTAAAAATTGAAAAAGTAGATTTATTCTTAAATGTTTATGGAAAGCTACAAAAGTATTTCGATTCCAACACAAATCGATATTGAAACTTAAAATAATGTCTATGAATGCTCTTAAACTACTAGGACAGTTTCTATAAAATATTAAAATAAAAATAAACTCGTTATTTATTTTGTAATATAGTGTTATAAACAAACAATGACTTTACTGAATAACTATTCATTAATTCAGAGGCTAACTAGTTGAATTTACTATTTTAAGCTTACAAATCGATTTTATCATATTAAAAATCGATATACCGACTAAACTTTTAACGATTGGTGATATGAAAATAAAACGTAACTAACTAGAGTTTAAATGATTATACGCTTGTATATAAATTAATAATATGTAATATTATATAATATTACAACAATTATAAAAATCCCAAAATGTTCAATATCGTTTGAATCATATGGATGTCGTATGACGCCATTTAAATTACGTCACTAGCTAGGTAAATGTCGATTATGAAATATCGCTTATATACAAACATGACATCGATATTAATCGAATGAGATCATATTTTTAATAAGTTTTAAACGAAAATCTTGCGCTGTGAGCACATATTACAATTTCATAGAAGATTAGATCCAGATTTAATATTTCAACGACTTAGACAGTGATGTAACCGAAACAAAACGTGTAACCGAATATATCTATTAATCGATATCGACTAGTAATCGAGAGCCCATTCGTTCTCTTGCAGGAACGCATCAACAACTTCCTTCATAGTGAAGTTAGGTATGAGCTGGTCTGCTGTTAGCTTCACGCGGGTCACAGGATCAAAGTGGCCAACACGCTGTGAAATTAAATATTTTATATCTTTATATATAATACTAATTGTACATAAGAAAAATACAATATTTTTATGTATTATTTTGTTTTTTAGTTTGTATCATGTTTTTTTGTATAATGTACTTTGTTTATGTTTTGTCTTCTTGTAAATAAAGTATAAATGCCATACTAGAAATGAGATGGTTGTGGGTTCAATTTCCACTAGCAGAAATAAGTTATTTTCATTTTCTTGGTGTCGTAAAAAAATCGCAGCGTTAAGTTACGTTACTCGACGTGCAATATCTCAGAATAATGCAAAATAAATGATGATAAAAATAAAGTGCAATATTGAAAATTATAATATAAAAGCATTATTTCTTTCATACTACGTTAATCACAAACAATCGTGATATAGGGTTAATATTATTTAAAAAAAAAACGTAATACTTTTTCATAGAATATTTAAATCATCTATATTTATTAAAATTTTTAAAGATTACAAAAACACTTTCTATCATAATTCCTGGAGTAATTTTACAATTTACTTTTAACAAAGCATGCACAGCACGTTCAAATTGCGATACATTTCAAATAAATATATGAAAAGTTTAAATGTATATACGTAATAGTAGTACAAAACATACCTCAAGGTGCTCTTCAATGTCTTTCTTCTCGTAGGTGATGCCGCTCGGCGTGATGACGGGCTCGTTTAAAATTTCAAAACTAATCTTGCCACATAAATAATCTGGTACGTCACGTTTCTGTATAGAAAGAGGCGTAAATATTAATATTTTATATTATATATTTTTAAGGATGTAAGAGGGTGATAAAAAAATGGAAACAAATTTCTTGCGGCGCAAAGAAGATGAATTTTTCTATTTCCATATTCTTCGCTCTGGCAACTAGGCAAAGCGCGGCGTTGAGTTCCGCCACTCAACACGCAATGCCTCAAAACAAAACGGAGAAAGGAGGCATTAAGCAACGGAGTGTCTTAACACTAGGTTCCTACGGTCCCCGCAGTTTCCTCTGTCTACCCTGCCATGTGCGGGATAAAGCGTGAAGACATAAAATCTAAAATTTCTTTATAATTGTTAATTAATGATATGGTAATACTACAAGTATGCATATAAAAAAATATATATGAGCATGTGTCTGTGGTAAGAGGTGTGGGGGTAACCCTCAGTTAACTTTAGAGGAAAGACAGGAACTGAAGGAGAGGTCACTTAGAAAGTATGAGGGCTTCAGGGTAGTACTGACAAATCGTATTGAATCAGGCGAAAAAAATTGCAATTTAAATAATTTTAGACCTACTATTTCATTATATATACTAAAAAGTGTGTACAAAATCCTGAAAAGTTCAATTCAAGCAAGGTTATTTTTTATTATATTGAATTTGATTTTTTCAATGGAATTTAATCTGGGACACTGGTAGAACTTGACCTACGAGGTAACAATTCTCAAGCGTAATAGCTAATCGATTGTGACCTAATTTTAATACGATGATCAAATTTAAATATATAAATATCACAATTTTTAGCTTATCAGTGCATTCTGTTTAGAGAAAAAGTTACAAAGCACTCTTTCCTTTTTCTATTTTCTTACATAGATAGAGATATTGCAAGAATTTATTTGATACATCAGTTTCAGAATATAACGTTTCATGCCTTGTATTATTTAGATCACAACTTTCAAGTTAGTTGAAATATTAGTATATGATAAGTGTTAACATATTATATCTAACATTTGTAAACAGGTATATTACGAATTATTGGGAAAAACGGACATATAATATATAAATATGTAAACTCACGAATGACAGATTCGGTACATATATATATCACATACATATCATATCTATGTATGAACCCCACGTAACACTTACGGCCGTAAATCGTTTATCTTAAGACATGCACATTTTCATATGTATAAAAATAATGTGAAAGATCTTTTAGTATATTTTTACAATAAGTCAAAATATTTTTATTCAAAGACGAGAATAATATGATTTATTGATATAATGAATTTAAAGAATATTTTCATTCTTTTTTCCTTACTTCATGCTCCAAGTCAAACTTAAGTAACAAAACTTTTAACGCTTTATCCTGCATATTGCAGGGTAGGCAGAGGAAACTGCAGGAACCATAGGATCCTAGTATTAAGACACTCCGTTGCATATAGTCCCTGCTTTCTCCGTCCCCGCTTTCCGCTTTTTTCGAGGCATTGCGTGTTGAGTGGCGGAACTCAACGCCGCGCTTTGCCTAGTTTCCAGAGCGAAGAAAATGGAAATAGAAAAATCCATCCTCCCCGAGTGGAAATCGAACCCTCAAACCGCCGCGTTTACAGGTAGACGCTTACGCCTCTGCGCCACGACGGTCCTCAATAAACATCAATGTTTTTTGCATATATTTCAAAAGGTTTTTTGATGTCATACATCTACCATGTTCTGGGCAAGACAACATCAGTCGAGCCTTCTAGTATGTGACTTACGTAAATGTTATGAATGAAATTATTTACTATATTCTAGACTATAATAAGTACATAATGTTATATAATAGATAGGTGATCCAATTATTAACGCCTCATACTGGAACGCGTGGGTTACTAACAACAAAAAAAATCTTATTAGGATTCATGCAATCGGACTAAAATACTTGCTAAAGCATTGACGTCAACATCGAATCTCAAAGCCTTACAAAAATTATAAAAAAAAAAACACCATAATATTATATAAATATGTATAAGGCTGTCAAGTTATCTATAAGTACATAGTTAAGCTATAAATATTGTTAGAAAATTATATTTTTACTTAAATAAAACATATAAAAACTTGAGTGCATCGGGATTTGAACTCACGCCTCTAGCAATCCAAACAATCAAGACCTGACGGCGATTTTGTTCTCGAAATCAGTCCACTTTATTTTAGTATCATAAAAATTAAAAAGGGTATAATTATTTGTATAAAAATTAATTTAAATGTCCTAGTCTTTTTTGTGAGATTAAAAATTTAAATTTAACACATCCAACATGAAAGTTGACGTACAAATTTACTTAAAGATTAACTTCAATTCGAATCCAACTTCAAAGCTATTATTTTCTCATACAGTCAAATTTAACGCCTTTAATTTAAAGGGTAAAAAATAAAATTTTACTATAAGATATAGATTGGTACGAGAGGTTGGAGGAGACTTTGGTTAACTTTCGAAAACACAGTCTCAAAGATACTGAAGGAAGGTTACGTAAAAATGAGGTCTCCCCGGAGAGCATGTATGAAGAGGGTAATGACAAAGTCAAAGTCAAAACAATTTTATTCAAAATAAGAAGTACAAGCTTCATTTTTTGAACGTCAAATAATTAATTTAATTTACCACCGGTTCGCTAAAGTTAATGCCTCAGACCTGAGAAGAACCGGCGTAAGAAACTCAGCGGGACTTGATCTGCTTTATTATTTTTTTTTTTTTTTAATTTTCCGGATGTTTACAATTTCACAATTCCTATTATTGACAACGATACTCTTGAACTAGACTGGAGCGAGCATTTCATTCCCAAAAGTAGAAGAGAATGCGAAAGCGTGAAGTTATGTATGTATATGTATGTAAATCCGTATTGACTAATGCTCGCTAGAAAAATATTATATAAATACTCCACAGAATAATTAAGTTGAGCCATTAAATATAATCTGTTTAGTGAAGTGAATTGAAGGGTATACAAGTGGGCAATATAAAGCGTGGCGTGAAAAATCATTCAAAAAACATTTCCACCGACGCTTTTTTGCCTCTAAATATCTTAATGTAGGTAGATTATGGTTTCAATTCATAACCAAAGAAACACATATATTTATAAAAATATACACGTTAAAAAGATTTTCTACTGAACCAGCTTAAAGCAGATCAAATGGCAATAGGTTAAAGGTCGTTGCGGCACAGTGGCACAAAGTATGATTATAAACGTGATAGTTCCGAGTTTGATTCCCACTTGGGGAAAATTAATTATTTTCATTTTTTGTCGCTCTGTTTGCCCTTCCATGTTCGGGATACAGGAGAAACTTAAAAAATATCATTTGTCGGATTCATTAAAGAAACAGTGGTAGAAAATATAACGTGTGAAGTATAAAAAGTTTATCAAACTATACAAAAGCCTATTCGAATTGAACACTAAAAATGTCATAAACATTAAATACACTTACCCTTCTCCTCTCGTCCATTTTCGAAAACAAGTTATTAAGTTCGCTACTGTAGTTGTTCTGAAAAGGAAATAAGTGTTTCTTATAATATAAAAAATAGTAAATAGTGATTAGCAATAAAACTTAAAATATTAAAATACAAACAAAAATTATTATATGACTATTAAAGCTATTTTTTCTATTTATTATATATAATATATTTCAAAGGATAAGAAATAAAGAAATGTCTCCTTAGCGGAAAAAATAGATGTTAAATGAAGCCATGAATCAAATCATGAATCAAAGTTTTGGGTACCATCTTAATATAAAGTGTAAATGCTAATATATACATAATTTCGCTTACAATGATACAAAAAAGTATGTGAAATACGGAATCTATGTTTTGACATATGTACACAATTTAGTAAAGTAGGGTTAGGATCAAAGAGGAAAGTCCAAGACACAGACATAATAAAATCTTTTATTCGGCAAGACGAGAACGATAAGTATAAGGTGCACGCAATGGGCTTAGAAATGCAAAATGAGTGGCTAACTATAGGAGAATTTTGTATCCCTTTAGCTTTAAAATGGCGTACCCTAATTCACGACTGGTCTCCAGCACTATTAAAATTGTACCAAAATGCGTTCCAAATGACTCTTCCAGATCAAAGTAATTTAGTAAAAACATAAATAAAAAAAAATATAATAAAATACTTACACACTCCTCCTCTACTTTAGCAATCTTGCAGCTCGTGTCCTCTTCGCTAATGCTCTCTAACTTCACTGATTCTATTCTACGCTGCATATCTTCATTGATTAGCCTAAAAGAGTTAGTTTTATTTCAGTATTACTTTATAAATAATGAAAAAATATATACAAATTACGTTTCATTTTGGTATTTGCAACTGAATTTGTATTCTTATATAAAAGGAGCAAGATTTGGCTTATGCTATAAAATCAAAGAGGCTATCGAAACACAGTGAAAGAACATCTGACTAAGCTCGACAGGCGGGAGTTCGATTCGATCCCTACTCAAAAGACCATAAAGCTCTTGTAAGATAGTATGGCATAAATTTAAGCCACTGAATTAAGTCAAAGCAAAATACATTTACTATAGAAATTTAAGAACTTTCATACATAAATGTGTGACAAAATAATATAAGTTTCTTTTTTAAATCAACCTTCATAAAAATATATACAAAAGCATGATTTCTAGAAAAGCTAGAGCCAAGATAACATGATTATAAGCAAAAACAGTAAAAATGCAGTTCTACTGCACTTACAATTTGTAATGCATTTAAAAAGAAATTTTGCTATGCATATACAAAAACTTTATCATGTGAATAAACATACAATATTGCATTAATAAACATTATAAAAATTTCGCTCCAAAAAATTCATAAGCTAGAATTCAACAATATTATTACCGATGATTACATTAATGATATTATAGCCTTTGAGAAAAACATGTAATTAGTTACATAATTTTTTCTTAATAATTCTCTCAAATATAATCAGAAAAAAAAAACATACTTTTTTAATTTTTAATTAGTAGCCTATCAAATATATTAATTAATGTTATTATAATTATTAATGTCATTATATTTTTTTTTATTTAGATGATTAGTATCATTATTTTAAAAAGGTTTTAAAACATAACAGTTTTTTTTTAAAGTATTTATAAATAAAAGGTAAAATGTTACCTATTTAAATATGTTTGCAGTTCTATTTCTTGAGATATCCTCTTCTCTTCTTGAACATTCCATCTTTTCTTTCTTGCAACTCTAATTTGAGCAGCTATATCATCTCCAAAATTCAATTTTTGCTCACGAGCAAGGTCATTTGCTACAATTACAAGAACAGGTTGCTTCATTAGAAAAATTTTTAATTATATATTTAATTAAGTCAGCAAAACCAACACCATTTCATAATTGGTCTTGTAATGTTTAATATTAATTTGTCCTAAAATACTAAACAATATATCTTGAATGGTAAGGTGTAGCAGCATAGCATATGACTGTAAATACAGTTATGGGGTTTTCTTCCGCTTTGGAGTATAACTTATTTCATGAAGAATAGGCACTCAGCTAACTACTAGGTATCTTCTGTCTACCCTATTTCATGCAGAAAAATAGGTGGAACTATATTATTCCTTTATCTTCAAAAAATACTTTGGTTGAACTTGGTCCTAACACTTTATACTTAACAGTTTGAATCACTGTAAAATATATTTTTATTCAATTTTAAAACCTGTGTTAGAGCACAAGTTATTTATAAACTAGTTGCACAATATTCAACTACCATTGTCACAGTTCACATAAATGAGTTATATCAAAAGAAGAATGCCAAACCTATTTATTACTATAGATACAATAAATATAACCATGACCTACATTGCAACACATTTACCCACAATTCAAAAATACTACCAAGTAAGTAATCTTTAAAGAAAGTAATTATAACTTTTCATTAATATTTATTATTTTGTATTTTGTTGAAAAAATAAATATATAAAATTATTTTTTTTACTTATTTTAACTTTTTAAACCCTTTCAATCACAAGATGGTGACTAACATTTATATTATGTATAGTTTTTTTTTATAATAAGATATAAAATTAAAATTGTCTTACCTCTATGCAAATGTTTGATCGCCTCATCATAACATTCTAACTCAATCAGTGCTTGTCCTAGAAAGAAATGTCCTTTCACTTGATTATTGTCGATGTCAAGTGCCCTCCTGCAATCCTGACAAGTAGATTCCCATCTCTTCATTTTCAGATGACATAATGCTCTGTTTGTAAAATATGTGGCAACTGATGGATTTTTTATCTAAAAGAAGTTTAATATGAGAACAACATATGTATTACATATTAGGTAAGAATAATTCATTTCTCATAAATTACGTGTGCCCAGAAAAACCAAAATATAAACACTATGAATTCGATAAAATAACGCAATAAGATTAACAAACCTTGTCAATTTTCAGGGTCATGTATTTAAGTTATTTGTATATTTAGTAAAAATACAATTGAATACTTACAATGGCTTTAGTGTAACAGTTCATAGCATCTTCAAATCTACGTAGACTGAAAAGTCTATTTCCTTGTTCTTTTAGCTCCTTATCGGTCAAGTTAGCAGTGGAATACATATGCTTGCTCATTGTTTTCACTTATTTTAATGTCTGATTTTTTAATTACTAAAAATATATCATTATAACACGAATCCACCAGATTTCAGTTTCTCTACTTTTTGTAAGTGAAAAATAAAAAATATTTTCCTCCGAATACGAACGTCCGTGTCAAGCTACAGATAAAACAAATCATGATATTGACAAATGACAACTTCACAAATTGACTAATTGACAGTACAATTGAAATGGCCTGCGTTTCGTTTTACGATATGTTTTTAAATTATTAGTAAACGTACAATCCGAAAAAACCTACTATATATGTATTAGTCCGGTCAATTTAGACATAAAAAAGTGGTAAAGTAACAAAAATTCCCGGAAAGCCAAATATTGGTGAAGATCCTATAGTTTACCATTACGAATCAAGTTTTAAAAGTCCCCATCGATCCTATGTGTGCTTAAAAAGTTATTCGAGGTCAAAGGTTAAAATTTGAGGTTACTAGGATTTTACTTGAAAATGGTCAGTTTTATCAATAAAAACTTCAAACCAAAGCTGTAGATCTTAAAATTATCTACAAAAATGGTATCAATGATTTTTTTCCTAACAGTTACTATTCCTGAGATATCGCGATTCTAAGAGTCACATTATACATGATATGCACAAATTTCCACACCACCAGTGAGGTAATGTACTTGGCGCGTTTATTTTACCGTGGTTTCTCCTGTAGGCCTAATCCACTAACTGTCATAAAAATTTTAGGATAATTTAATTTCTAGATATTACCGTATTATTATTTATATTGCTATTGATTATTAGATTCACTATTGTTTTGATTTCTTTACATATTTTAATCCGATTCATACTCTTGAAAGTCTACTTCAACAATCATACCTTCTTCGATTTCTGCTTCTTCCTCTTCCTCTTGCTGGATGTTCATAAATTCAACAAATGTAACTGAGTCATTGGTTTCTTCATCAAAATCACAGGAATCTTCCTCTATTGTACTCAACTGGGCATTTGAGCAAGACTAACCTTGGCAATTGGTACGCGCTGGAGAACATTGCAACCCGACTTTTTTACACCCACATTTGGCACTACAGCCTTTTTTGCAATTGCAAAAAAATGTGTTGAGGAGTTTTTCTGGAGCAGGTGGGAGTAAAGTTTTAATCGGTTCCAGAATATTATCTATCAATTTCCAACCCCAGTTTTCTGGATTCAGTTGATTGCCTAGCCATGTTTGAACTTGATAATATACTCGAAACATGTGTTGAATAGCAGATGCCGACGTGGGAGGAGGACATGATAGTTGTACTTGTTTTTTGTTTCGCGTATTTTTTACAAAAGTTAAGTATCGATCAATGCAAGTGATGTTCTGCATGTTGATGTTCTGGGAAGTTTTGTTATTTCAAATGTCTATATTGACCGGACTATATGTAAAATAGTAAAAAATAAGAACATACAGTATTATGTTCATCTTTAACTGTACTACTTTAAGCGTTTCACAACTTGGATCCATAATGACTTGAACATTTAAATTTTATGATCCTTATTTTTCGCGTGTATTGATTATACAATTATTTCAAACGTGTAATTGTTTAATGGAATTATTGACAACACTCTAAACTATTGGAGATGTTTTCTTTTTTTTTAGTTTTTAATGCAATTAGGATTTGGGATTTTTGAATCCGTCCTACTAAAAATTGATCGTGAATTTATGTAAAATCCGCGCCCATAGTCCCTTGGAACAGAGAAAATATCAAACACCTAAATTAACATAATCAAAAGCTAAGAGCGTATGTGCTGAGGGTTTGATCCTTCAATGCGCTAGTACCATTCGCACTTGACCTTTTGCAAGATTGTGCTGTGGTAAGGAACTTAGGAAAGGAACTGCTCAATGTATATGAATGTCATACGACTGGGAATCAAATTCACAAAAACAATATTTCTTCTGGCGTACAGTATAGCAAACATCGAAAAATTTTAAATTTTTGAATTGTACTACAGGAATGTCTTAATTGTATGTGTGTAATGGTTCTAAAATAAATCATAATAATTTTAATTCATTTCGATATTTATAACATTTTTGTGAAACTGATCCCTACTTAATTTAATGTAGGTACCAAAAAGTATTCGGTTATATTCACATGTGTTGAACATATTAATTTTACATTATACAATTTTCTATTTTATATTCAGTTTAGAATATTTTTCAAGGTAAACTTGAAATAAGCACATAAATAACATTTTGATCTATGTTTTTGAACTGGAAAAGCATCAAATACAAACACAAGTACAAATTTAACTGGAGATTACATTTTTATTCAATAAAAAAAATTAAAAAAGTAACAGTTTATTTGTCCATTTTCTAACTGATAATTCAAAATAATAGTTTTACACTTTCCATATATTGGCATCGGCGGCTCCGCGTCTTTCCAATTTTTCTTTAAAGACAGTCATATTGCGAACCTAAATTTTAAAATACAATTCAATTCAAAAACTTTAAAATGATATAAATACGAACATATTTTACATATACGTACATTTTGCATGCATATTTTATAAGATTTTTTAGCATTTTGTCTTGAGCGATATGCTTTTGATAACTCTAATTTTTTGCTACTTTTGCGGTCAATGTAACTTTCTTCAACTTCAGTTACGTCTGGACTATTTAACATAGGTTCACTAATTTGTACTTTACTTATACGATCTGAGCGATTTTCAAACCGAAGTACATTTTCCTATAATAAAATATTGTACGGTTGGTAAAACCTCACTAGAGAATATTATTTATTTTTTATTTCAATAAAAAAAAAACAAATAAATATTACATATTACTAACTAATTCAAGAAATGTATAGATTTTTATTAACCTTAAGTTTTTCCAGATCCACATTAATTTTTAGCCTAGCCGCCATTTCTGCACGCATTTCCTCTACTAAATATGCCCAATACTTATTTACGCGAGCACAATCGTTCAGTTGAGTTACAGGTAAATATGATAAAATACGTTTACTAACCACAGATGGAAGCAATTGAATCTAAAATTTTAAAAGCATTCTTTAAAGTAATTATTTTAACGATAATTTAATTCTTTTTATTAATAAATAAAAAAATGTTATATTTTTTTTCTTAATAAAGGGGACGGAGAAAGCAGGGACTAAGCAACAGGGACTCTACCTACATTGCTATGTGCGTGAAGCTAAAAAAAATTAAAAATAAATAAATAAATAAAAAGTAAATATTAAAATAATGTTATCAAGATGCAGTAAAGGGAATTTACTATTATATTGTGTATTTGATCCCCACTCTGAAATGATCACCTTATTTAAAAGGGCAGGAGCCGAATAGATCTAGTTAAGGTGACATAGATTAGAAATGGTCGAAACAGATAGATGATTTTTTAATTTGAACACAAATATATTATATTAATTATAATATATATATATATATATATATATATATATATATATATATATATATATATATATATATATATATATATATATATATATATATATATATATATATATATATATATATATATATATATATATATATATATATATATATATATATATATATATATATATATATATATATATATATATATATATATATATATATATATATACATGATAATAATTTACCGATATATTCAATATATTGGGTATTTTTAGTTTAGTATCTCAAAAGGAAAAACGAAGCCTAACGTCGCTTTGCTGTCTATTTATCAATAGGTATGTCTGCAATTGTATATATCAGTCTATTTAGATCTTTTTCTAAGAAACAAAAGAATATCTCAAGTTAAGATTATTTATAAATGCTCAGGTCCACAGTTCCTTAGAGCAGAGAAAGAATCAGTTGTACTTTCTGGTGACATAAAATTATAGGGAACCCTCGTTGGGTGAGTTTAACTGGTCATGTTATATTTTTTTATGTAAGTACTCAATATATAGTTCCACAGATTTGTACTACACATATGTATAAGAAAACGTAAATTTACCTAGGGGAATTAAAAGACTGTGAAAACAAAGAAACAATCGACACGTTAGTCTTGAACACTCATTAAACGTTGTATCCAAGGTTTCACATTTACATACAAAATAGATAAAATATAAATAAACACATTTTAGAAACCTACAGAATTAAATAGCGTTTAGTTGTAAATTGTGCTTTAATTGATACGTAATTACATCCATAGGGAAAACGTATTTTAAAAAAGCAAATATCAAACCAAAATATACATATTACAACTAATGTAATATCATATTAAGTGTCAAAATATATTCATAGATATATGTATAGTCTTATAATTTCGTCTAGTAAGGCAATAATATAAACGTCCGACCTACATGTTCAATTGGGTTATAAGTTGTAAATTGTCAAAAATATATAAATATTTTAAATATCATAGATATGTGCTTTACATTGCCTATTGAATGGCATGTTGAAAGGAATGCAAATATCTCAACCTTTACTCCTTACCAGAGCGAAGGAAATTAAAATAATCAATTCTCACTGAATGGAAATTGAACCCACGATCATCGCGACCATTTATCGATCGAACTATAGATCCCGATTATGCCAATTCAACTCGATTATAACAATTCAATTGTAAACAACTTAATGACTTTAAAGAACTAACAAAGTCTACAGTGTCAATAGCTTCCACTTTTGGGCGACTTGTCTTCCAGAGCCTCCTCCTTGTGCCATCTTTATATATATAATCCCATTCCTCTAACTTCATACTATCTTTGAAAGATTTTATTGTTGATAGCCACAAAGCAAAATTGATTTCCAGCTGAAAAAAATGTCTTTATATTAGTGTAATTTCCATCATTGAAGGAAAAGAACAAAACAGTTAAATAAAGCTATTTAGAAACTAAGTGATAAATAAATTAGTTTCTAAATGTATTTAAATGTATAGTACCCAAGTACCAAGTACGACAGTAGCCTCTAATATCATGTAAGATACCTGGTACTTATTATTTTAACGATCCTAATACCTCTTTTTGTGCTTGTCCAGGTATAGGAGGTGGTTTAGATTCAGAAGTTTGAGGAAAGGAGCTTTTTCGGCGAGGTGCTTGATCTTTTTTCGGCTGTAAATTAACATTATACATAATAAATATTAAACAGTACGTATATAGATAAAAAAAGGATGTTGTCAATACTGAAAATAATCATAATCATATTACTATATAAATGTATTGTAGTTATTTTAAATAGTCATCAATTAATTATTGTACGACTGATACAACGTTTATTAAAATGGAAATGAAATTGTGAAAAATATTCAAAAACATAAAAAAAAATATAAAATATAAGCAAACAAAAGTAAAATATAAAAACGTAAATGAAACAAAAATTTATAATCATACTGCTTCAGATAAAGTTATATTTTTTTCTGCTGGCAATTCATGAACTAAAGTACATTCTTCTAGGTTTTGCGTTTCTTGTTCTTCGTTAATTTCATACATGACTCGTAAATGATGCAGTACTTCCCACAAGATAGGACCTCCAGCTATAGATAACAATTCTGTGACGACGAGGTAATGTTCCTCCTAAGTGAAAATGCATAGATTAATTCATCAAGTCGAACAGGTAGAAGAAATTTTGTGTTTTGACAAATCCATTCCCCAAAAACCACTCAATGTTTATGAGTAGTGATATGATATGTAATATTGAGAGTGGTTGAAGTAAATGCCATTTTTTATTACAAGAGCGAGGAAAGATTTTTTTTTTAATTTTTCTGATTAGGAATCAAATTTACAACTGTAGCGCTTACAGTCAGATGCTATCTGTGCGCCACTATGACTTGTTTTTTTCTGTATTTTTAACGTTTTTTTTTATTTTTATTGTAATCTTTCTAAAATAGTACCGTTAGTGACCTACGAGAGAAAATTATTTAAATAATTAGCAACTTTTCTTATAATATACAGATTTTAATATTTACTAGAAATGTAAATTATGTAAAAAGACACAAAATACAAACAGGTGTAAGAGCTTGAAACCAATTTCGGTCATCTTCCATGATTTTTCTTAATAGCGCGCGATGAAGTGCGGTGCGGTCGTGATCCATAGGGATTTGGTCGTAGCTACTCCATGCCTTGGATCTGAAATAGTTTTATGTATTTAAATAAATTAATAAATTTTCAATTTCTTGTTATGAGACCCCTACTACTCTAATAAATAAATATATTTCTAAATTATGCATAGCATAAAGAAACAACATTTTAACATTATATGTTTGTATATACCCGTATTTGGACATTATAGCATCCTTAGGTCTACAATTCCATATAGATTTCAGTACTAAGCTTATAGTACGAATGTCCACGTGATCTAATAAGTGGAATATAAATTTCTTTTTATGCACCCAAGAAACATGAGAAAACCACTCTTTTGTGTGAGCCAAATGTTTACTGAATTCCGAAAATTCTGATTGTTTATCTTTTTCTGAAAGAAAAAATTTGTTAAGCAATGAATTTCAGATATTGTGGCTATTTTTTATATAACCTTTTAATTCAAACATAATGCAAGACTGTTTTGTAAAATGAAATCTGCATAACTCTTTCGTTACAGACTAAATTACTGACAGACAAAGAAAAAAGCCAAATGCAAAACTAAAATTTTGCATGCAGAGCTTTGCACAAACTGTTTGTTCAAAATTATGGGAATACTAAATATTTAAAATTATGGGATATGTTTGTTCAAAATTCTTAAAGAAACGAGAAAAAACATCATTCATCATCATGATTTAAAAAATCATCTAGTATAGCTAGCACGTACGTGTACGTAGATAAATAATAAATAAGGTTACTTAAGTTAATGATCACCATAATTATAGACAGAATGTATTGCCTCCTCAATCAAATGCACTTGTCTCATTATTTCATCAAAAGAATCCATTATATATCGGCTCTTTTATTTTAATATACAATAGCCTGGTATTATTATCTTTTGATAATATTTTAGTTATGACATAACTTCGTCAATCACAAAATAAAAATTAAAAAATATAAACAAGAAGGTACGTTATTTTTTGCATGACTTTTTTATCATCGCTACGTCTTCCCTGCGATGGACATATAATAACATATGTAATTCCGTCCAAGTGACACGCATGATTGCTCACAATTTTCCTACCGCGTACTGTGATCCCAGGGTCAATATTACAATGGCTTAGTTATATACGTACTTTATGTACGTTCCAGTTACGAATCTAAGGATTTTCTGACACTCAGTTAGAAATTGTCATGGCGCGTGTTGACACGCGAATGCAATCGACTTCTGCTAAATCCAAAAGTGCTAATGTTTGTAAGCTTTTATTTGTCATTGTCTTGACAATTTTTGTGGCTGGTGCGTATTTTATATCAAAGGAGCCTTTGGATACTCTAGGTGATCCTTCTGATCAATTTATAGTCAAAAATATTCCTAAAACTTACCAACGATTAGAAGGAATTGATCCTGAAGAAAGAGAAGTGTTTCACGGTTTCCAAACTTCTTTTCTGCCACCTGAAGAAATAATTCTGTCAAGAAGAGAATCAGACGATAGAGAAGAGACGTATGAGGGCAATTCAACGAGTGATATTTTTATATGGGGTATTGAAGGAAAGAACCGAAATGCCCCTACTAGGGTTAAACGAAAGAGTCATTTTACTTTCACCTCTCATGATTATGAGTAAGTTATTTTATTTCTTACGTTTAATTGTTTCAAAAATTACATATATTGTTTTAGTATATAACAGAGCAATATACTTTTAAAAACATTAAAATAAAAACGATTATCATTTCAATTTAAAGTTTTTAACGTTTTAACGTTCGTTGCATATATCTGCATATTACACAAGTGGTATTTTTTTAGCTTCAAGCTGTATCCTTAGCAGGGTAGGTAAGGGGAACCGTAGAAACCTAGTATAGCACTGCGCTCCCCGCTTTCCCCCTTAATGGTATTTATATATTTTGAGTTACCGTGCTACCATCGCGAAGAAAATAATTCATTTTCCCCGAGTAGGAATCGAACCCACAAACCGTCGCATTTACATGTAAACGCTGTGCCATTGCACTCCAACGAATTTCACAAGTAACATTTAATAGTATACCATAGATTGCATATATAGTCAATAATCAATTATTAAAATCTTTTATCATAATTATTAAGACAGTAATAATTACTTTTTTCTGTCCCTTTTATTTGGTTAGTCGAAAAGATCTAACTGATAATCACAAAAGCGTCGAAGAAGAAAAACGTATGGTAGAAGATATAACAAAAGAAAAAGAAGATTATGGAAGTACTTCTCAAGAAGAATATGATGAAGAAGGAAACTTACAAAGGTAATTTTTGATATTGTTTTCAACTTATCCAAAATTATTGAATACTTTAGAACTAATATTGTGAACAATTAATTAGATATTTGTAATTCAAAATAAATAAAATACATCAATTAAATTGTATGCAATTAAGATTCAATAAATATATCTTAAATAAATTAATATTTAAGTGTGATTCGTCCCGAAATATATGTTGACCGCGGTCCACTAGATGACGTCGAACAAACCCGCCGTCAACCGGAACTTGAAGAAGAAGAAATGGGTTCAGCCGCCCACGTTTATAAATCCATTCGTTCTTATACTGGTGAGATAAATAAAATAAAATTAAAGAGAACTTAATATTTTTTTTAGCTTTCCGCTTTATCCCACACATGGCAGGGTAAGCAAAGGGAACAACAGGAACCGTGGGAACGTAATGTTCTCTGTACTCTGTTGCTTAGTCCCTGCTTTCTCCGTCCCCGTTTTCCGCCTTTTTCGAGGCGTTGCGTGTTGAGCGGCAGAACTCAACGCCACGCTTTGCCAGAGCAAAAAAAATCGAAATAGAGAAATCCATATCCCCGAGTAGGAATCGAACCCAGAAATCGTCTTCATAAAATTATTTCTTATAATATGCTGGACGTGTGTGTACAAACAGATAAATATTAAAAAAAAAAACAGATTCATACTCTGTTATTTTTTTAACATCTCCATTCACCATTTTTTCGTAAGTTTTAATATAATGACACAAACAGAATTTGTTTTAACAATAACAAAGATATATAGATAGATAGATAACATAATATACAAGAATTAGATATAGGTCACTGAGCCACGTGGACATAACAATTTGCAAACTCGCACACAATTGTACCAAATGGATAAATGTCACTTTCATTATCCAATTGAACTCAAATTTGAAATAAGTCAAGTTCATGAATACCGTGCTTAGAATGAATCTTTATATATTTAAATAATTTAGAATGATTTAATATATTACTGAATCTTACCAAAAAAAAATTGAAATAAAACTTAGGATGCACGTTAGCGTTCGGACGGCTCCTTTAAAGAGCGGGCTTAAATTCCACTGCGGTCTTGTTTATATATCTTTTCTTCAAGTAGGCTCAAATTTTATTTTTTGTAGGTACAAATGTTAAATATTAATTAGTAATTAAGTAATTCTCTAACTTACTTTTTAAAATACTCTCTCTTAATTATAAATCTATGTCTATTTATAATTTTTATTTGTTATTTACTATAACTATCCTCTATTTTAGGTATTCACGCCTTTTGGAAAGGACAAGGTGATAAAAATACTATTAGGCAAACACAAGCAAACATAATGAAACAGTACATGGATGCAGAAGCAGATCCATGTCACGATTTTTACCAGTACGCTTGTGGAAATTGGCCTGCACTAAACCCAATTCCCGCAGACAAAGCTGGGTAAGTTGCATTTGATAAAATCAACGTAATGCATGTATTACTCAAAATTACTTTTTCGTTACAGCTATGACACTTTTGAGATGTTGAGAGAGAATTTAGACACTGTCTTAAAAGATCTGTTGGAATTCAAGAAACATGAATATGTGCAAACTCAATATCCCGGCCCTCATTTAGATATTAACACTGACATTTTGCCACCAAAGAAGAACTTAGTATGTCACATTAATTCTGAAGGTGTGTCTGTGGATATTGTATTGGACAACTCTAAAGAAATGACTAATCACACTCAGGAGAAAAATGTTTATAATATTAATAATATGAAAGAGAATAAATCAGAGATAATACACCGCATACGGAGATATTTAAATAGAAAATCTAAAGAAATTAAGAAGCCAGTGCTTAAAATAACAAAGAAATTAAAAAAAAAAGGTTCTATTGACAAAAAAGTGTTTAACACCAAAAGAAAGTATTTAAACAGTAATCATAAAAAATATTATTTAAAAAAAAGAAAAAAACGCACTATCAATAATCGAGTAAAAAACGATAGACTTTCGGAGAGAGTGAAAAGAAAAGAGACCCTTCATAAATTACTAAACAAATTAAAACAAACACATCAGAAATCTCACGAAGACCCAGCTCACGGTGATGCTGCTCTAAAAGCAAGATTTTTGTTTAAATCATGTATGAATCATGACATTTTACATAAACGAGGACATCAACCACTAGTAGATTTGTTAGACGTGTTCGGTGGTTGGCCAATTATAAAAACAAATTGGAGTGCACAAAATTTTGACTGGCTCGAAGTTATGGCTCAATTAAGACTTTATAATAACGATATTCTAATATCAGAATGGGTTGGACCGGATATAAAAAATTCTGATGAATTTGTCATACAATTTGATCAAACGAGCCTCGGTTGGTGTTATTTTTTTAATAATTTTATATGTGTATATGTAAACGTGCGTAAAAACATGCATGCGTCTTTTAAAATATGCACATTTTAGGTTTACCAACACGAGACTATTTTCTGCAAGAAACAAACAAAATATATTTAGATGCTTACAAAACGTACTTAACAAAAATAGCTTTGCTGCTTGGTGGCGAACCTGAGCACGTGAAAAAGGATGCCGAAAGACTCATAGATTTTGAAACCAAGTAAGTCAAATGAACATAATATTATAATGATTACTCATAATATGTTAATAAATTAGCGATCTCTGCTAGAAATAGAAATCACTTATAAATTAAATTAGCTTAAAAAAGGTTGTCTTGTTTAACGACTTAAAAAAATATATTATATTTTACTTCTCAGTAAATATAAAAAATATAAATGTAACATATTTAGCTTTTTAAGAAAAATTATTTATTATAGATTAGCAAAAATAACTTCAGCACCAGAAGATAGACGCAATGTTTCTGAACTCTACCGTCGAATGACCATAGAAAAACTTGAAGGTTTAGTACCTGAAGTGAAATGGAGACGATATCTCTGTATTGTTATGAATAGGACGGTGCAACCTCAAGAGACAGTTGTATTATTTGCACTGAACTACGTGAGGGTAACTAAAAAAATTATTAATATTCCATATACTATCTAACGGAGTGTCTTAACACTAGGTTCCTATGGTTAATGCAGTTCCCTCTGCCTACCCTGCCATCCATGTGCGGGATAAAGCGTGAAGACATAATTAATATTTATGAGAAGAACAATAAAACAAAGTGTCAGTAGTGTTAATTTAATTACTAATGAAAGAAAAAAGTCAATATTTTTTGTTAATAATCTTTGTACATTTAATTTAAGCTCTGCAACTAATTTACTAGCGGTGAAACTCGACGATTCAATGTATCCTACCAGAGCTATCATTTTCCTAATGAAAACCGAACTGTACTTCGATAACATAAATCAAAATTCCATAATATCAGTCATGAAATAATTAGTTTCTTTTTTTGTTACAAAATATAGTAAATATTAAATGTAAAAATAGTTTATTTATTCTTATAATATATTGCACATATAACCCTGATACAATATTCATATTATTATTAATATACACGTACATACAATTTTGGTTGATTGTCATCAGCACTTAGTTCAATTGATAGAGAAGACGGATCCGGACACTTTATCAAATTACCTTCTGTGGAGATTCGTGAGGCACCGAGTGAACAACCTGGATGATCGATTTCAATCTGCAAAGCAACAGTGAGTATGAAGTTCGACGGATAATTTAGTATACGTATATTTTACATATTAAATTATTTCACTCTTTATCCCGTTCGTAGCAAAGTAGGCAGAGGGAATCGCAGAAACCGTGGTTAGTATTAAGACAGCCTCGCTTTCCGCGGGCTAGCCTAATTACCATAGCGGAGAATGTTGAAATTATATATCTTCCTCGAGTGGAAATCGAACCCAAACCTTGCATTTTTTATTTATAAGACAAATAAATATTGATTATACGCATGCATTAAGCAAAAAATATCGGTTCCAAACCTATTATAGGACTTTAACAGTTGACGGAAAGTATAGGTTATAAAAATTGTTTTTTGTGTCTTAGAGATTCAGACCTATTAAAAATATGTCCAGATAGATATGTCTGTCATACAAAATTTTATTTAATAATCTGATACATTTTTGTTTTTCATTTAGATCTGTATCAGTATGTATGTTTTAGATTTTATTATATTCTATTCGGTCGCGAGCAAGCACCCTCAAGATGGAAAAACTGTATATCCCAAGTAAATTCGAATATGGGCATGGCGCTAGGATCGATGTTCGTTCGACGGTACTTTGACGAGAAGAGCAAAAACGACACGCTGACTATGACGAGGGAAATACAACAATCATTTAGAGAACTACTACATATGACTGATTGGATAGATGATGAAACTAAAAAATTAGCTGGACACAAAGTGGATACAATGATGCTTAGAATTGGTTATCCAGATTTTATACTAAACAAAAAAGAATTAGACGATCGGTACAAGGAAGTCAAAATACATCCGGACAAATATTTTGAAAATATCTTAAATATATTACAGCATTTAACAAAAATGGAACAGTCACGGTAGGTTTCTTGGGTCTTGTTTATATAAAAAATATATATTTTCATACACTTCCATTAAAATGTAAAAATATTAATGTGCCTGAAATCAAGCTGCGCTTCTTGGAAGCCGCAACTTTTCTAAAAAATCTTTAGTGTGTGAAAAAATACTTACAGTACAATTCGTAAGTTCTATTTACTATATAGACAAATATATTTTTATATTTTTCAAATAAAACAATTTAACCGGGTTAATCGCGTATATTGACATTTTTCTTATACCCGACGTTTCGAACACTTTGCAGTGGTCACGGATAGATGACGGATAGATGATAAAGTTTTATTTAAAAAATGAAAAAATAACGAAAATCAAAGATCTTATTATATTTTTATATAATTTAAAAACGCTTTAATTCCAGCATCGGTCAGCCAGTCAACAAAACACTGTGGAATACGGCTCCAGCAGTGGTTAATGCGTATTATAGCCGAAATAAGAACCAGATAATGTTCCCAGCAGGCATATTACAGCCTCCGTTTTATCACAGACATTTCCCAAGATCACTCAACTTTGGCGGCATAGGAGTTGTAATTGGTGAGATTTTTGTAATTTTAACTGACTTTTTGTCTTGCTTTGTCTTATCAACGGAGCGAAGCAAATGAATGGTGTATTTTATTTTTCCCTGATAGAAATGGAATCATAACAGTAACGTTTTAGACGCTGTGCCGCTGCACTACGAAAGTCTTGATATATATATTTCATAATAAATCAACTAAATACTAATTACTTTACTAACAAATAATAAATAAATATAGTACAAATACTAACTACCTTATCAACAAATGAACCATTCAACATGGTAACGCTAATCATTTGCAATTAAGCAATAGACACAACCTTTTACCTACTTATATGAAATAGAAGTAAATAAAATGGAAGTACTTCTTCTTTTTCTTCTTCTTCTTCTTCTTCTTCTTCTTCTTCTCTTTGTTTATGGTGTTTCGAGCGTGCCAGTTGAGCACAATTCACTTCGCCAATGTCACGTTGAATGGAGAACACACAATGGAGAATGTTCACAAAAGAGGAATGCATGTAAAGTGAAAGTAAAAAAATAAGTGTCAGTTGTCAGTCAGTTGTTATTTTAAAACAACAATATTGATTCAACACAATTAAATTAACAAAATGATTTAAAACAAAAATACTTACACATTTCAAATACAATTAAACATATTTTTCGAATTTTCACTAGAAAATTTTTGAGGAGGTTGTGAAGCGACTTGCAAGCTAATTTTTATTCTAAAATTTTCGAAAAATAATTTAACACTACATACAATCTACATAGAATATTTCACATAAATTGATTATTTTCATTCATGTACATACATTGTTCATTATTTAGATAGTAATTCAATATATTAAAAAATAGAATGAAGACGCGAGCAAGTTGCTAGTTTAATTGAGCGAGTGAGGAGCGCAGCGACGAGCGAAGCTCTCTGTTAGTGGGGGTCTATGCATTCTTTGTTCGCTAACTCCTCCTAGACCACTGAACCGATTTTGATCGGATTTGTTTTAAACGATCACTGTGGTCATGAGGAGTGCCAACATATATAAAAAACTGTGATCGGACATGTCCTTGAGGAATAATTGAGAAAAAACCAACAAAATTCGATTTTCATTGAAAATGCATTGGATTAGCTTGCGCGTGCAATTTCTCTATGGCCAAACACATTGTGAACTTAATTTATTGAGAAACCCATTGAAATTTGCTAGCGCGCGCCATAAACAGAGATTTCAATTCCCCAGCATAACTCTATGGTACAATTATCACCCCTCATCCCTCAAGGACATCATTTCATGAAATGCGATATAGCTACCACTTGGACCTAATTTCCATGCAAAGTTTCATCGAGTTCTGTCAAACGGCCTCGGAGGGGACAGGCTACAAAAAACGGCGAAGTGAACATATAAGAGCTTCGCTTCAAAAAGTGTCTTTATTGTACCGCTTCCGCGCTCGCTCAATTAACAGGCCGGATGGGCTGAATACCTAGTATAAAAATCACAAACTAATCACAGGTCATGAAATAACTCACGGGTTTGACGATAAAGGTAGATTGTTTGACTTCGAGGGTAATTTGCATCGATGGTGGTCAGACACTGCCATAGAAGCTTTTCACAACCGAGCTCAATGCCTTATAGATCAATATGGTAAATACGTTGTTCCTGAAGTCAATATGAAATTGGACGGTGTCAATACACAAGTAAGAAAATTAATATTTCTTTATTATATAAAACTAGCGATAATCATTTACCATTACATAAAAATGTATATGGAACGGTTTTTTGTATTATTTACTTTGACTGTGCTTTTATAAACTTTTCTGTGATAACTTTATTGACTGTGTATATAATATTGACTAAAGATTTCACGGCTAAAATTTTAAAAGCAAAGCTAAAGCCCATAGCATTATAGTATACCTATATACTATTAAATGTAGGGATGGAGAAAGCAGGAACTAAACAACGGAGTGTCTTAACACTAGGTTCCACGGTTTTTACAATTCCTTCTGCCTACCCTGCCATGTGCGGGATAAAGCGTGAAGCTAAAAAAAATCAAAAACAGTTCAATAAATCTTTTTAAATATTTATAAAATTGTAATTTAGAAATTGTTTTATTTATTATGCCACTAGGGTGAGAATATAGCAGACAATGGCGGTGTGAAGCAAGCCTTCCACGCTTACAAACACTGGCTGCAGCACCACGATGCTGCCGATGAAACCCTACCAGGGCTCAATCACACACACACCCAATTATTTTTCTTAAACTTTGCACAGGTATTTATTCAGTTATGTTGTAGAAATTATATTTTGTTAATTTGAATTTTCTTATTATAACAAAACATATTAAGCACTAATTCCTTCTTTATGTAAAAAAATATTTCTTAAATAAATATTTCTTTGGTGACCGTCGTGGCGTAGCGTCTACCTGTAAACGCGACGGTTTGTGGGTGCGATTTCCACTCGGGAAAGATGAATTTTTCTATTTCCATTTCCTTCGCTCTGGTAATTAGGCGAAGCGTGGCGTGCCAACTCAACACGAAATGCCTCGAAAATCGCGGAAAGCAGGAACCAAGCAACAGTGTCTTAACGCTGGGTTCCTATGGTTCCTGCGATTCCCTCTGACTACAATGCCATGTATCAAATATATATATATATATATATATATATATATATATATATATATATATATATATATATATATATATATATATATATATATATATATATATATATATATATATATATATATATATATATATATATATATATATATATATATATATATATATATATATATATATATATATATATATATATATATATACTTAGTCTTGCCATAAATATTGTTATAAAGAAAAGCACGATTTTTTTTTTATACGTAACATTTATTCCTTTCATAGTGAGTTAGTTTAATACATCAATATATAACTATTAAAAATATACAATGTTTATTCGAAGTGGTCCCCATTGGCTGCAATACAGTCTTTTAAACGTTGAGGCCAGTTATCAATAGCAGCACGAACTCTTTCTAGAGGAAAATTCTTCACTGCCAACCGAATGGATCGTTTTAGGGACTCCAAATTATCATGGCGTTTAGAGCAAGCCTTACTCTCTAAAACTGACCATAAATCATAATCCAATGGATTTAGGTCAGGACTTGACGACGGCCAGTTTTCAGTGCTGATAAAGTCCGGAACGTTAGTTTTCAACCAAGATTGGGTGGATCGAGCTCTATGACCCGGTGCCGAGTCTTGTTGAAAGCACCATTCTTTGTTATTGAACATGGTGTTAGTTAAAGACTTAACTACCGTCTCAAGAATGGTATTTTGATAAACTTGTGCCAACGTTTTAATACCTTTTTCACAAAAATATGGCTCAGTCACCCCTTCATAGCTAACACCCCACCAAACCATCACTGAAGTGGGATAATGCCCACGTTGTACTCTGTTTACTAATTGCGAAGCTTCTTTAGAGCTTCCAGCATAAATACGGTCATTTTGTTTATTAAAATACTGCTCAATTGTAAAAATTTTCTCATCCGTAAACAAATTTTTTTTGTGACCTCCCTTTGCGTACCGCTTAAGTAGTTGTTTGGATTTTACCACCCTATTCTTCTTTAAATTATCAGTTAAGAAGTGACCAGTACGTCTCTTATAGGCTGCAAGTCCTAAGTCATCTTTTAATATACGCGACATGGTTCTAGGAGCTATCTTCATCTCCCGAGATAAAATCTTTTGCTTACGGACAGGATTTCTTCGAATTCTTTCCCTAACTGCTTTAATCACCTTTTTCACAAGAACGGAACGTGGACGGCCAGATCTTTTTCTGTAACAAACAGAGGAGGTATCATTGTACCTATCAATAGCCCGGTAAACAAACATTTGACTAATACCAAGCGGGTGGAGGGTTTTAAAAATTGCACTTTTCTCCATACCTACTTTATGTAAGGCAATCACAGCGATTCGGTTCTCTTTATCACCCCACTCCATTTTAATATAACAAAATATTTAACAATATAATGGCGCGAAAATAAGAAAACACATCAAGCAATCATATAAAAATGACAGATTCCAAATTCAAACGTAATATTTTCTTTTTTTGAATAGTAACAGTATTTATGGCCAGACTAAGTATATATATATATATATATATATATATATATATAGATATAAATATATATATATATATATATATATATATATATATATATATATATATATATATATATATATATATATATATATATATATATATATATATATATATATATATATATATAAATAATATAATATCACTTATATGATTTTTTCAAGTTAACTGAATATCGATTTGCAAGAATTCCTCCTCTAAGTTGATTTAAAAAACCATTCTAGGTGTGGTGTGGAGCCATGAGACCAGAGGCAATGCGCAATAAGTTGAAAACAGCTGTACATTCTCCAGGACGTTTTAGGGTTATAGGCACTCTTTCAAACTCTCAAGATTTCGCTAGAGAGTTCAAATGCCCGCCCGGATCTCCTATGAATCCTATTGAAAAATGTAGCGTATGGTAAAGTATACAACTTAGAATCAATTTTTTTTACACAAAAATGATTTTTATTTACGCTAAATATAATATAGAATATTGATGATTTTAAAAGTTAGACTGAAATATTAATGTAGTAAAATATAAAGAAGGTTTTATAGGTTAATATATATTTTTTATGTCAAAATCAATATTTTTAAAAGCATTCTATTCGGAATATTTATTGCTGTTGTGGGTGTATAACGCATATTGTTACAAAAAGATATTGATTTGTATGTTTGTATACCTACATAATTTTATCGAATGATATTGATGATGATTTATACAGTAAATTTATTTTTATTAAGTTTAATATGTTGTGAATTGTATTATTGATAAGATTTTCCTTGTAAATAAACTTTATTACCTTATATTAGTATTATTTTGACTTGTGTAATATAATATTTTTGAATTTTCTTAAACTATTCTTCCATTTTTTTTTGAAAATTACACCTTAATGACTAAGGCACGTGATGAGTTTTACTATTTAATGCAATGTCTCAAAATCTGTGGATAAGTAGAGCCCATAATAAAATTATGAAACTAACTTTAAACAAAATTATTTCTTTCAATCTTCGTTCTTATTATTTTTATGTTTAGCTTTTTGAAATCCTAACAATGTTCTAATTTATTATATTGTTTTTGTAACGAATTGGGCAGTTTTTAAATAAAAAAATACTCATCCGGGATAAGTATATTTTTTTAACACATAATTATTGCCTACCAGTAAAACTTAAAACACAGTATGGCCATATTTTATGACAATATTTCGTTTTTATAACGTTTTTACGATTTAATAATCTTTATGGTTCACGTTACTGTAATTAATAAATAATTTTAACGTACAAGTATGAAAAAAAATCACTAAAACTTTTTCACTGTTTCAATAAGCAAGTGTCGCTAAAATGGTGAGAGCAAGAAAATATGTTGTAAAAAAATATTTTCAAGGTATGCCAAAAAGTGATGATTTTGATATAGTGGAATATGAGCTTCCACCGCTAAAAGACAAACAAGTTCTCGTCAAAGCAGAATGGATAAGTGTAGATCCTTATTTACGAGCTTATAATATACTCTATCCACTTCCATACGATCAGTTTGGCTATCAAGTTGCCATAGTTCAAGAAACAAGAAATCCAAAATATCCAGTTGGTTCTAGAGTTGTATCGCACATTGGGTGGGCTGATTATGCCATATTAGATGAATCAGTACGTCTTATACACATGTACAAGTTACCAGACTTGAAGGGTCTTCCTACTGAAGTAGCCCTTGGTGCAGTGGGGATGCCCGGCGTTACAGCATATTTTGGTTTTCTAGAAATTTGCAAACCTAAACCTGGCGAAACTGTCGTTGTAACAGGCGCAGCGGGAGCTGTGGGTGCAATAGTTGGGCAAATTGCGAGGATTAAAGGATGTAGGGTTATCGGATTTGCCGGCAGCGATGAAAAAGTGATATGGTTAGAAAAAGAACTTGGATTTGACAAAGCTATAAATTACAAAACTGCAGATATCGACAGCGCACTGAGAGAAGCCGCTCCTAATGGGGTCGACTGTTACTTTGACAACGTGGGCGGAGAAATTTCCACTGTAATTATAAGTCAAATGAATATGTTTGGCAGAGTGTCTATTAGTGGGTGTATCTGCATATATAATAACCTACCCTCAGAAATACCCAGAGCTACTGCACTTCAATTTTACATAGTGGTGAAGCAATTAAAAATTGAAGGTTTCGAGGTGACGGAATGGTTTGAACCAGAAAGTAAACTAATGGAAGCTTTTACTAATATTACCAACTGGATTAAATGTGGAAAGATGAAATATGCAAGCCATGTAACTATGGGTTTCGATAATATGCTAAACGCACTTGTCGGTATGTTATCAGGTGAAAATTTTGGTAAAGCAGTCGTAAAAGTTTAAAATTTCAAATGATTGAGGTTTTTGAAATTAATTTACCAAATAAATATATTTTGTTAATTTTATGAAGTATTCATCATCATAAATATATTCCATGTATTTATTTTTGTGTTTTCCATGTATTAAATTAAAAATAAATAAACAAAAACTAATCATTTGTTTTATTTTTCTTGGTATATCAATAAACGTAATTTCTGACTTCAACACTCTGAACGTCATCGTTGCTCCACAGCGTCTCTACTTCACACAAGTCTCGTGTCGCATTAAAATGGTCACGCTTTTCCCATCGAATTTGTATCACACGGGCTATATCCAGCCAAAGAAGTGCTTCAAGAACTAAAAGTAAAAATATATTCCCATCTAACTGAATAATCTATTTTTGTTATTAAAGTAAATGGTATTAAATTATACATTTTTTTAAATCAAGCGAAAAATAAAAACATATCATTGAGAACTTTCTATGGATCTTACACTGCAAGTAAATTAGTAACAAAAAATGGCGCAAAAGGTTTAGAAATACATTATTTGTTATATTATATATATATATATATATATATATATATATATATATATATATATATATATATATATATATATATATATATATATATATATATATATATATATATATATATATATATATATATATATATATATATATATATATATATATATATATATATATATATATATATATATATATATATATATATATATATATATATATATATATATATTCATTTTCTTTTCGCAATTATTCAACTGTATGATAATTTAAGCACTATTTCAATAATACTTAACTTAAAACAACAACAATGTCAGTTTCTTGCCAAAATATTCTAAATATCTCAATTTACTTACTTTTTAATTCAAACTCAAGATATACTTACTAAATAACAAAGAAAACGCTGTCAAAAATAGTGGATTCACGTTTCCGTTGATGATGGCCATAGTGTATAATAAAGCACCAGTCGTGGGCGCTTGACGCAAAAATATACCCCTTAGAGTTGCTCCTAACCAGGGCAAGTAAAGATATTCGCTAAATGGAGAACGCTGGAATACAATATTCAATAAATGGAATTTCTGCATGTTTTCTTAATATTTCTTCATCGAAAGTCTTGTAAATAATAAATTAGTCAATTAATGACATAATTTATTTGACTGATTTATTTTATTTGAATGACTTATAAACTAAACATGAGACATGAAAGGTATCATTGTCACTAAACAATTGTAAGTTTCTATGTCTTCACGCTTTATCCCGCACAGGGTAGGGGATTTGCAGGAATCGTACGAACCCAGCGTTAAGTCCTTTGCTTAATCTCTGCTTTCTCTGTCCCTGCTTTCTGCCGTTTTTGCGGCATTACATGTTGAGTGGCGGAACTCAACGTCGCGCTTTGCCTAGTTTACAGAGAGAAAAATATGGAAATAGAAAAATCCGACTTCTCTGAGTGGGAATCGAACCTACAAAGCGTCGCATTTACAGTTAGACGCTACGCATCTGTGCCACGACTGTCCTCCGTCAGAAAAAGATTGTCTCACTAAATTTTTTTGCCTGTTATGCTCAAGTGTGAGACATTTATTTTAGTACGTAAGTGGTAAAATATTTGACGTCAAAAAAGCTTGTATTCTTAAGTTAAATTATTTAAAATTAAATATTCAATTCAACTAAGTGAGAATCGAATGGACCATCATTGCAGTTACAATCATACGCTGCCAGATAATCAGACTATGCCACGATGGTCACATTTTTAATTTTTTTTTTTTAGCTTTACGCTGTATCCCGCACATGGGCAGGGTAGGCAGAGGGAACTGCAGGAACCATACGAACATAGTGTTAATACACTCCGTTGCTTAGTCCCTGCTTTCTCCGTACCCGCTTTCCGCCATTTTCGAGGCATTGCGTGTTGAGTGGCGGAATTCAACACATTTTTAATTTCAAGTAAAAAATTTGAAACACAATAAAATCGTTGTATAGACAATTTAGGTATATTGTAATTATTTAGTCTATATTGAGTATAATATGTACTTCAGAATTTAAAAATCATACTATAAGCAGTATAATATGGTTACAAAGGCATGTTTTAGTAACCTTCAAAACTGTTTTTAATAGTAAAGAACCGATTATTTCATTATATTATTTTTTATTACAATCATAAAAACCTCACGAAATTGTCATAACCTATTTTATATTTAACGAAGATTTTACCACTTCTATATGTAATCGCATTGTGTTATTTCACATACAGATTACTTAAAATGGTTAGAGCACGTAAATATGTGGTCAAGAAAAAATTTCAAGGTATGCCAAGGAGGAGCGACTTTGAAATTGTGGAATATGAAACGCCTCCTTTAAAAGATGGTGAAATACTTCTTAAAACAGAGTGGGTAAGTGTTGATCCAGCTCAACGAGTTTATAATATGTTCGTTACTGCCCCGTATGACCAAATGGGGACTCAAATTGGAATAGTTCAAGAAAGTAAAAATGTTAAATACCCAGTAGGCACAAGGGTCGTATCTCAAGCTGGGTGGTGTGACTACGCTATAGTTAAAGACACTAAAGAGGACTGGAACGTAATATATAAACTACCAGAATTAGAAGGACTTCCAATAGAAGCGGGAATTAGCGAGATTGGAATACCTGGTGCTACAGCATATTTTGGTTTACTTGAAATATGTAAGCCCAAAAATAGTGAGACTGTAGTTGTAACTGGTGCTGCTGGTGGTGTAGGCTACATGGCTGGACAAATAGCTAAAATTAAAGGCTGCAGAGTAATTGGGTTCACTGGATCTGATGATAAAGTAAAGTGGTTGGAAGAGGAAATAGGATTCGATAAAGCTATCAATTACAAGACTTCAGATATTGGAAAAGCTCTTAGCGAAGCCGCTCCAAATGGCGTGGATTGTTTCTTTGACAATGTTGGTGGTGAAATTAGCAGTATTATTCTAACTCAGATGAATAAATATGGCAGAGGCGCTGTGTGCGGCAGTATCAGCTCTTATAATAGTGACCCCAACCAATTGCCAGAAGCACTGATGATCCATGCAACGATGGTCGTAAAACATTTAACACTCGAGGGCTTCAAGGTGAGTCGTTGGGATTCGGAAAAAAGCTGGCCGCAAGCATTTAATGATATTATTAAGTGGATCAAGAGTGGACAGATAAAGTGCAGAAGACATGTTACTGTTGGTTTTGAAAATATATTTGATGCTTTCGTAGGAATGTTAGCAGGAGAAAATATTGGTAAAGCATGTGTAAAAATTTAAGAGACTACTTGATCATAAATTTAACTTAATTGATTAAACAAAATTATATAAAATTTTTTAATAAAAATATTTGTAATAAAAAATTACCACGTTAGAAGTATTCCAGATGAGTAAGCTGCCGATAAATATGACCAAAGCGTCAGATGCCTCAATGCACCACATTACCTCTGAAAAATTAACAATAAATGATTTTTGTTGTCTATGTTTTAATTTATCTTAAGAGAAACCTCTAATGTAAACTAATGTACAGAACAAACAAACTCCTCAACTCTACGTCAGTTTTATGTTACATTTAAAATTACTAAATGTGTGTAATTATTGTAATATTTAATAGTATATATTTTTTACCATTCTAAATTAAAATAAATATAGCAATTTAAAGTCTATTCAAAAGAAAAACTCACTCGAAACATCAATATCGTTAATGTAAAGCGTTTCGTCTTTACTCATTATCATAAAATGTAAGTCAAGTGGCAGCGGTTCCTCATCGAATGTCACGACTTCCAATTTAATATTGCATAAAAAACCTAAAGTAAAACAGACTGTGGCCATAAATGAGCCTGATAGTGACTTCTTTGACTTTACAGGACGAAGCTGCTCTCCACGAGTAAACGACTTGTATAAGACATATTCAACGCTTGTATAAACATAATCTATTAAAGCTCCTATTATAGGCAAACTAGATCTAGAAAAAGTTAAGTGCTTTAGTGCGTTAGAACTATCGCCACTAGCCATTTCTAGAAAGCTACAGAAAACTAAATTAATTTATTTTAATAAGTATATGTTAAACAAAAAATAATACATAAAATTTGACTTAATATTGACAGTTGTAAGAATAGTAGTTTTCGTGCAAAAACATTTAATTTTAAAATGTAATAAGCTTAAAAAAGTAATAATACATACATAATTTTAAAAAAGCTTTAATTTAATAATGTTTTTTTTTTAATTAATAAACTTTGTGGATATTATTTTACGGTTTTACTCGTATATGTAATAAAACATCGTGTCTGTACATTAAATATTTTTACAAAACAAAATATGTAGGATTATTAAGAAAGGAAACAAGAGCAACATACAAATTGACATTTTTTTTTTTCGAAAAAAAAATATGTTTCTTTGCATGTTTGAAAAGTTTGTCTGTTTGCACACGCTGATCTCAGGAACCACAGGACGGATTTTGATGAAACTTTTTTGTTATATAGCTATTAGACTGAAACAACAAGAAGAATTCTTAACAATGCATTAATCATAGATAGACATTATTAAAAATAAACCAATAAAGTTAAAAAACAGCACAAGGTGCGCAATCATTAAATCTGTCCAATTTGCAAAAAACTAAATCGTTACGCTCTATTCCTATACTAAATCTTAAATTATATTGTAAAATTTATTTCTTGAATAAACTTGTCTCTTTTATTTTTTTATAAATCGTTGGCCAAAGAGAAAAATGTACTGAAAATAAACCAATGCCTATATTTCTCTTATGAACTGAACAGATAAAAATACATGACTGATATAAAAGTTTACATGTACATTATAAATGTAATTAATTATAATTTTACATCGATTCTTACCTTTACCTTGTTGCAAAATGAGGAAGCATAACGTAAGCCAATCTTCAATCGTAACAAGATAACAAGGAAGTGTTAATATTACTTTTAAATATAATCATATATTTATTTTTTTAGAAGTCATTGAAATGGGAAAACGATATATAAAGTAAATATCATTCAGTTAAAAGTTGTCCATTGAGTTCCGCCACTCAACACGCAATGCCTCGAAAAAGGCGGAAAGTGGGGACGGAGAATACAGGGACTAAGCAACGGAGTCTCTTAACACTAGTTTCATATGGTTCCTGCAGTTCCCTCTGCCTACCCTGCCATGTGCGGGATGAATCGTGATGTTATAAAAGTTGTCCAACGACAATGGACATAGACATATTTTTGCATCACTTATATATTATATATTATCTTAAATCAAAATATTTATTATCTTAAATCAAAATATGAGTAGCGAAGTAAGCAAAAAAATATTTTATTTTGTATAATTATTGTGTTTTACCTATCCCCACTGAAATTACGTCACCATAACTCGTCACACCAACTCTTGATTACTGACTCATGGTATAATAAATAAAATTATAAGTACCTATATCAAATATAGCTATATAAAAGTTATAAATATTACATTAAATCTGCATATCATCCTATTTGATCGCTCTAACTTCTCAATCCAGTACAGCTCCAAAGATCTTACTTTGTTTTTTTTTTTGTATCTTTAAGCTTTGTGTTTGTATTTACAATTTAAGCTGAATAAATATCATTAAAAAGCATAGAAACAAAATAATAAAAATTAATGTATTATATTCCTATCACATCCTATCGTGGCTCGCAAGGAGTCGTACTTATTGGAATAAGTTCAACATTACATTTTCCTTATGTGACAAGTGTATTTATAAGTAGAATATTTACAACCAGGACGGTTTTATTATCAAAAACGGGATACAGATACTGACTTTGTTTAGATATCATATTTTCACGATAAACATTTTTTTTATGTCTTCGGAAAATCTTTCGAAGGACTTCAAAAAATATTTGGCAGTATAAATTGGAATAACAGACAAAACATTTTTGATTAGACACACTTAAAAAAAAACAAAACATTATTGCATTACAAAATACTATTCAGTCACTTTTGACTTTTGTTTATATTCCCGGCCAGTTTTAAATATACACAAATCAGTAATTATAATCTATTACAATAAAGACAAATCAAATTTTCACATTGGTCCCACGCAGACTATTAATTTGACTTAGGCCTCTATTTTGATGTTTGTATTATTATCTCTCCGCTTCTAGCTCCGAGCAGCGCTTGGGACTTGCGACCCAAGTGTTTAAAGGGCCCTTTAAAATGCATTAACGCTCACCTTTCACTGTACGAGCTCCTCCCTCTACCTAACCAAATTTTAAATGATTAAAAACTCACTCACAAGAATAATATATTTTATTTTCTCTTGTTTCTTATATTTTCTCTTGTTTCTTATATACAGGAGATCTTCTTTTTCCATCTTTTATTTTCTCTTGTTTCTTATATACAGGAGATCTTCTTTTTCCATATGTGCGATACTCGCAAGTCGTACTTACGTTTTTAATTAAATGCATTAGATAAAATAAAATATTACACAAGTTAATGATAGATATTTCGTAATAATTTACTAATTCTTTGAAATAAAATGTCTTAACAATATATTAGTCACAGACAGATTATGAATTAAGAATAAATTAAAATAAATGTGTCATATATATTAAAATAAAAAAATGGTTAATTAATATAAACACAAAGTTAAAAAAAAAAAAACAAAAATGCACAATCATGACAACTGTTCAATTTGCAAGGAGTTACGTTAGATACGTATCATTCCTATATCATATCTAATATTACAATGTAAGATTGTTTTAATGTTTAATACGATTATAATCTCTTACATTAAAGCCTCTTTTGAGATTTTTGATTGTACATACAATTAAAAAAATATTATTTTCAAGCATAAAAGCTATTCATGTTTTATTATCATTATCTTGTCATTGCTTCAACCTTAAATATTCCATATGTGACACGTACATTCAGAAGTAGAGCATTTACAGCAATGACTGTTATCATACAATCAATTTTAAAACAGGATATAGAAAATGACTTGACACGATAAAATGACACGATATTTTATCGTTATTTGGCAGTAAAAGTTTGAATAACAGACTAAATTCTTAATACTATTTACATTACTTTAAGAGAAATTTGAAAAATAAACATATAATTACATGTATGTACTTTTGTCAATTTGCTTAAATACCCGACCAGGAATAACATATCAGTAAATAGTGTATTTTTATAAAGATAATTCATCAAATTTTTTCATTGAACGTAGACTATTCAGTCGGCTCAAGCTTCTAGGCATGTTATTATTTTATTAACACAAATGAATGTTTCTGAATTTCGACGCTAAACAAATTACGCTTGTCGTTTTATTTGATATCTCAAGCCTCTATATATGAATCATTCTAATCTTGTTAGTAAACAAAAATGATTATTAAATTTGATTCTAACAGTCGGTGACTATTAAAAAGTGTGTTATAGTTTAAGAATTTATTTTTGCTGAAACGAATGACTTCTTTGTTAACTACAAATCTTGCACTTTTTTTAAAAAAAAAAATTAGTATCTTATATAATATAAATTACTTCAGTATAATCATAGTCATTCATAGTTCGTATAATATTATTGTCTTAATATTATTACGGAAGTGAATTATATTCAGTTGCGCAGAAATATTCGAATATTCGTGCATCCCATGGTCTACTTATACAAAATCGACTACTTATACAACAGTGTAAATCAAAACTCTTTGGTACTCTTTAGTACTTTTGTATAAATTTCCTTGGAATAATAAATCCCGGTTGCTGAGTATATTGATTATAAAGAATTAAGAGACATTTACCCTTAACTGAATAGGATACTGTCATGTCACGTGATAATTTAAGTCCTACTATGCACACATTAATACGAAATACCTCTGTCAATTACTCAAAAAAAATTGTGAATTGTGTTCCTCATGCCAATACATTTGTAAGAGGTTGGTCAACTCCAATCCAGCGACGGAGCATATATGCAGATAATTAACATGCAAGAATGCATTATTTGGTGATATATAGTACAATTTATCGGAATGCCATTGTTACCGTGCTAGGGATCCTGTATTACGGCATACACCCCCAGAACCCTTCAGAACTGGTCACTTTGCAACAATGGCTAACTAACTAAAATAATTTGAAACTGTATATTAAACACATTTTATATGCCAGTATCTCTTCCAGTGTTCTTACAAACAAACTGACATGCGGTTAAATTAGAAACGATATGTATAACTGCAAAAGCTCCTAGAAACTATGTCTAGAAATTCATTTCCAGAGGACACTTCGAAGGCGGCATTTATGAAAACATTTAAAATTTGGTTAGGTTAGGTTACTTAAAGTGAAGGTGAGCGTTAATGCATTTTAAAGGGGCACCATTTAACTCTACACTCGTTTCAAGTCCCAGACGCAGTTCTGAGCTTTTCTTTCTACAACGCGATGGTTAAATGATACCTAAATATACTTTCTTTAAGCATGTTCAAATTATTACAGTTATATATATTATATAAAGTTGCAATATAACATTGTTGCAAGTATACTTAATTATGCAAATTGTACTTAATCATGCGTAAAGAGAATATTTTAAGCTCAATAATATCTATTAATAGATAACAAATAAAGGTCTAGTCTCTCTAATTTTGTGAATATAAACAGATGATTATTACAACAATTGATTTTACAACAGTGGAGTAAAAATAATTTTTAGTGAAACAATATATAATATTTTAATGCTGTGTGGCGGTTGCAAAGGGGTAGCTGTATTGTTACTTATGAACTTAATAGTATCTGAAATCTTAATTTAACTATGTTTCGTTTATATTATATTTTTTTATGTATGTATATGTATATATATATGAATGTATTTATATAAATATATGTCTATTTACTTCTTTGTGTGTATGTATGTATATTTTCTATGCCTTATGTTGATTTTTTATTATTATTATTTTTTTAAACCTTATATTGCATTTTTCTGTCTTCTCGTACATTCTGCTTTCACCCACTTTCACATGTTGGTTGGAAGAGATCTCTTATAGACATAAGTCCACCTTTGCCAATGATATTTCTGTGTTTCTGTCTATCATATATTTTTTAATGCAATAAAAAATATTTATAATGATTATCTCTCTCTTTCCATTAAATAACGCAAATGTTCTGAAAGAAATTTTGTTCTACCTCAATAATTTTTATTTACTAACAAAATGAAAATAAATCATATATGTGAAAATGTTTAAATGGTACACAAACTGAACTGAGGAGAGGCCGTCTATGACATATCGAACAAAACTATTAATCATATAGCTTTAGAGAGATATAGATATATAGATATACCTATGTCTGTTTGCATCTAGCTATCATATTACTTAATATTGAAAAGTCAAACCATAATGTTATATTTTCGAAACACAACATAATGTAATATTTTCGAAGCAATCTAAAATAAGAAGATTTTTATTTATATTTACTTAATAAGAATTTAGAAATTTTTTTCACGCTTTATCTCATTCATAGCAGGGCACACAGAGAACTACATCTCTCTAGTGTTAAAACACTCAACTAGCGTTAAAACACTTCGTTCCCGCTTTCCACCTTTTCAAAGCATTGCGTGTTGAATACCGCAACTCAACGCCGCGTTTGTGCTCGCGCTAGTTGCCAGAGCAAAGAAAATGGAAACGAATAAATTCATCTTTCGCGAAGGGGAATACGGGACGGAAAAAAACATCTAAACGGTATATAATTAGAACAGAATAGAAGCTGGCTATGAGATATCAAATAAAACAAGTAGCTTCAAAATTAGATATCAAAGTTATGTAGCTTCAAACATCAGAGACGTACTACATTTGTTTACTTCTAGGTTACAAGTTTGTTATTGTAGACGGAAAGTTGATGTATTTCTAAAAATGATCTATTTATATATTATGTATACTGATTTTTCTAGGTTTATTAGCAGTGAAAGTAATTTAATAATTTTAAGTAAAAATTGCATAAATAAATTATTTAAATTGTGTTTGTTATGTAACAAAAATGACAAATATTTTGACGTGAAAATTTGACATCTTAAATAGGTCGTCTTCTACATCCTGTTACAATTATTATAAATATTGATTAAGTAAATGGCAATGATAAGATAAGGGATATAATACAGTAAGATATATTTTTTATGCTTGTCAATGATTTTTATTCGGTTTCGGATTTAATTCCTTTATCTTCCTCGGTCTAATTAAAGATAAGGGAAAGTGAACAAAAAGAAGCATAGAACTCTGCCACTTTACACGACGTATCTATATATATATTTTATTTAACCAGATACGATCTCTACATTGTATAGTTCTACAGTCTTGGCCAAAAGCATTAGCTTTCTAAAAATGAATTAATAGTATTTTATAAAGTGATCTCAGAGTCATAAATTTTTTTACTATTTTAAACAATGGGCGACATTTTTAAAAGCCATAAAACATCTGGTGCGTCAATTACAAAATATTTAATTTTCGTCAAAATTTCTTTTTATTGTTTTATCAGTCCGCATTTGGAAGTGTTAGCGTAAACGTGGTACATTAATAGTGTTACGGTTCAATTGAGAAGAGTTTTATTTCAATATGCCAAAAAGAAACGAAATTCCTCTAGAAAACCGTGTGAAAATACAATTTTTACATGAGCAAGAAAAGATTCAAAAAGAAATTGCGAAGTTGGTGAAATGTTCGCGGTGCGCAGTGCAATGTGCTATTAAACGTTTTGCGGGGACTGGCACTCACGCAGACAAACCGAGAACGGGCTGAAAACGCGTGACTACTAGCCGTATGGACAGGAGACTTATCCGTAAAACGCGGTGGAGGTAGTGTAATGATTTGAGGCTGCATGACTGCGGATGGAATAGGGAAAATATTCATGTGCGAAGGTCGTATGAGCAGTGAAAAGTACATTGATGTACTGGAAACTGCTCTAATACCTTCGTTCTCGAGTATTTTTGGCGACACTATTCTCAATGGAGTAAAATTCCAACAGGACAATTCTCCTTGTCATAAATCATCGACTACGATGCGCTAGTTTACTGATAATAGTATTGACCTGTTGGATTGGCCTACCCGGTCCCCGGATTTGAATCCAATTAAACATTTGTGGGGTATTTTAAAGAGGAAAATAAAAGAGCATTCAACAACATCAAAAACTGCTCTAAAAACACGTTGGTGCACGAATGGGATGCAATTTCTCCAAAGGAGTATGTGAAACTGGTATGTAGTATGCATACCAGTACCCATAGAGTTGATGCTGTAATCAAATTGACCATTTTCATATGAATGAAAATGGGAAAATAATGAGGATTATCGTGGCGCAGAGGAGTAAGCGTTTGCCTATAAATGCGACGGTTTGTGGGTTCGATTCCCACTCGGGAAAGATGGATTTTTCTATTTACTATTCTCTTCGCTATGGAAACTAGGCAAAGCACGGTGTTGAGATCCACCACTCAACACGCAATGCCTCGAATAAGGCGGAAAGCGGGGACTAAGCAACAGAGTGTCTTAACACTAGGTTCAAATGGTTCCTGTTCCAATATACGGGATAAAGCGTGAAGCTAAAAAAATTTCTTTCTCACTTAAGAAATTGTGTATCCGTCCAATTTTTATATTATATACCTACCTATACTAAGAAGTCCAAACAAGCATTGCTATGTCTCGATAATATTAAAACTGTTAGCATCGGTACAATTTATTGAGGCTTACATTTATTATAAATTATAATATATGTTGAGCAGCATGTTTGAGAAAAAAGTAAAAATCCCAACCCACTAGTTGGCTGCAAGTCGAATTACGAGTTCTGTATGGGAAAACCTTCACAAGCAGTCACTTTGGAGTTTGCTCTTCTCCGAGATAGAGTACGCTCTTCTTCCCCAACCGACGTCACTATCAAGGCTTGTAGGGCATGAACCTCGCAATTGAAAAATAAAAAAAATGGAGAATAAAGTAATAGCTGGCCGAATATTCAGTACTGCACGTTTGTCCAAATATTTCTTATGTCGGGTTTGAATGACTTTAATGTTTATATTTTTCAACATAATCTCATAATTATCTTGTTAATAGTTGGCTAACTATTAAGACATTGAAATTATTGGCTCAAAGTTAAAGTTCAAAACGATCACGCTAACCTTTAAAACCAACGTACAAAAAGGGTATTTTTTTCAAATATGTAAAATCTATGGGCAAGGGTAAATTCAATGCTCAAATTTGGCAGACGCATTGTCTTTTGTATTAGTAAAGGTTGGAATAGAAAACAAAAAGAAAAATCCTTTACTTTATTAAATTATGTTTTAAAAATTTTAATAAAGGAAGCATACATTTATGCGTGTATTGAACCCATGACCAGCGACATAAAAAATAACAAGTGCTTATAGAGATAGTGAGATAAATTATGTCATAGCCTATAATAGATTTGAATGTGAAGGTCAATGTTATCTTTACGAATAAAAAAATGTGAAACACAAATAAAATGTTACTTCATCACTAAATAGTAACTATACAATATTATTTTAAAGCAACTGTAAAAATCGAATAATTTAACTATTTACATTAAGTAGCTTTTAATAAGTACCCTACTGTTAATAAGTAACCTACCTGCTAATTACCAAAGTCCAATATTGTAAATTACACAAATTCCTAAAAAAATATTTAATTGTTCAAGTTAAAAAAAGTATTTGTACTCTCTAACTACTAGAATATATTGGAATGTTCCCGAAATTTATTATAATTTTTACAATCATCTTTATTTACAAACAAAATTAGAATGAATCATAAATGAAAAATCATCTAAACAGTATACAAACAGAACAAAATAGAGACCGGCTATGAGATATCAAATAAAAAGACAAGTCATGTAGCTTCACAGTCATACACTTGTTTGCTTCTAGCCTATGTTATTATTGATAATCTGAGCCCGAACGAACAGTCTACTTGGGACCGTCGAGGTAAGTTGACGTATTATCTTTAAAAATACATTAAATACAATTATTTACTTTGTGTACGTTTATACCGGGCCAGGAATTTAAACGAAGTGTCAACAGTAAATGAATAATTAATTGTGTTTCGTAATGCATGTTTTGTGACTTCAATTTACGTTAGAATTTTCAATATAAATTCTTTAGTTAGCGTCTATTATTCAAACTTCAACTGTCAAATGTATAAATTTGATATCTAAACAAATTCTTCTTCTATATCCTGTTTTACAATTGATTGTGTAATAATAGATCGTCCTTGCAGTAACTGCTCTAACCATAAATGCTCTAACCAAAAATATGTATGTAGGTGTATTTCAAATATATTTGTATTTGACAATAATAAGATAAGGAGCTTCTTGCTGTTACATAAATTTTCAGGCATTTTAATAACATTCGACGAGAATTGTAAACAGTAAGTAATCTTAAAAAATTAAAAGAAAAGTTTAAAGATTTAGTGCTATACTAGCTTAACCGAACGTGACGCTGATACATAGAAATATTTACAGAAACTTTATAGAATTTTATTTACGAGTACACAAAATAATTTGATATATCTACACTTTTATTCGTTAAAAATGATATCAAACATTGTATCATTAATAAAGTGTAAACGCTAAGACTCAAGTCAATATTTCTTTAATGGTTTTGCAGAATTTTTTACAATCAAGATGGTGAAAGCACGCAAATATGTCGTCAAGAATTATTTCAATGGACCTCCCAAACGATCTGACTACGAGATCGTTGAATACGACCTGCCTCCTTTAAAAGACGGAGAATTATTATTGAAGACATTGTGGGTCAGCGTTGATCCTTATTTACGAGCCTACAACAGCAGTAACAAAGTGCCTTACGACCAATTCAGCTTTCAAGTAGCTGAAGTGCAAGAATCCAAGGACCCTAATTATCCTGTCGGTTCCAAAGTAGTGACGCACAACGGTTGGTGTGATTATTCTGTGGAAAAAGGTAAAAAGGATGGCTCAGATATTGCTTCAAAAATTCCCATTTACAAGTTACCCGATTTGAAGGGATTGCCGGAATCCCTTGGAGTTGGTGCTGTAGGAATGCCGGGAGCAACTGCCTATTTCGGATTTCTCGAGCTCTGCCAACCTAAAGCTGGTGAAACGGTAGTTGTAACAGGTGCTGCTGGAGCTGTGGGCTCTCTTGTGGGACAAATTGCCAAAATCAAAGGCTGTAAAGTCATCGGATTCGCTGGATCAGATGATAAAGTGCAGTGGTTAGAAAAAGAACTTGGATTTGACAAGGCTATTAACTACAAAACCGCGGACGCTCAAGTTGCTCTGAAAGCCGCCGCTCCCAACGGTGTAGACTGTTACTTCGACAACGTTGGAGGCGAACTTAGTAGTATTATAATTGGCCAAATGAATGCGAGAGGCAGAGTGTCTGTTTGCGGTAGTATTAGTTCTTATAATGCTGATCCTTCCAAAATGCCAAAAGCAACGATTTTACAACCGTCTATTGTCTTTAATCAGTTAAAGATTGAAGGATTCCTCGTGTGGCGTTGGATTGATCGGTGGAATGAGGCATTTACTCAACTTGTAGATTGGATTAAGAGTGGTCAATTGAAAGCTAACGAACACGTAACCGAAGGTTTCGACAAACTATTTGATGCATTTGTTGGTATGTTAAATGGTGAGAACGTTGGTAAAGCGGTGGTTAAAATATAAATAGTTAAATCAATAAAACTACTATATCGAACAACATTGTATAAAAGTCGGGAACCAGAATGTATAATAATAAATGTTTTTTTTTGTAAAAATAACATTTTTTAATACCAATAATCTAATTAACTATTTCTAATTTAACTATAATTAACTTTTCTTTTGTATATATAATTGGAAAGCGATGTCACATATTTTGTATTTCAGGTGTAAAAATTATTAAAATTCACGTCTCAATTACATTTTCGAATATATTTAAACGACAAAAGAATTATAATTTTGCAATCAATAATTTCGATGATTCACATAATAAATTATTAAAGAATGTAATTATTTATTTATCTTTGTAATTTCATGAATGGTCGCCATTGCAGTCTGATAAGTAAGATTTGTGTATGATACATATCGAGCATCCGATAAAATATGAAAAATCACTTCAAAACAACGTGATATAAGGCAATCTATAAAGATTAGTGTACCTCGGCTAATGATGTCTAACATTAAATAATTTTCATTTCATATTGATATGCTACTAAGATTAGCTCGATCAGTGGAAGCTTTTTTATTAGAAAAAAAAATTATAAAGGAAAAATGGAAATTAAATTCTTCGCTTTCAAATTAAGTAAAGTACGGCGTTAAATTCACAACACGCAACGCCCCGAAAGACGGAATGCTGAAAGCAGAGTGTTTTAACACTAAGGTTACCTTACCCTGCTTTGTACAGGATAAAGCATGAAGATAATATTTAGAGAAAAGAAGAAACTATTTAATTTCACGGATTCACCAATGGGCTTGAAGAGGTCCCTTTAAATTGCATTAACACCCACCTCTACTGTCCGACTTCAACAAACCTAACCTAACCAAATTCCAAATGATTTGAATAATGCCGAGCAGATCGAAATCTTTTAATAGATTATAGTGATATCGCTGTTATACCTCTCGCTCTTACTTCAACTGTATATACAAAAAAAGTCTAAGCCTACACCTAATGAATTCGTTAGTTAATTTAAAGTATTGGTTAAGTTTGTAGTTATAACTATAAATACTAATAGAAATAAATTTATAAATACTCACTGTTTTAAAAATCATTTTATACACATATATACATATTAAAGGTAAATAATAAAATAAAACAATTTTTACCTAATTTCTCTGTTTATTAAACAAAATATTTCTATAAAATCAATTTCTTAAATTATTCTTAGCCTACGATTACATTTAATTATAAATATGACACTACACACTATTCACTATTAATGATTACTAAAGTTAACAAATATTTCAGATGGTCAGACTTTTATTTAATATAAATCGACATATGGACATGACATGTGAAGAAAACAATAAAACAAGTGAATTAAGTAAATAAGAGTTCATTCTTTATATTTTTATTGATCTCCATAAGGTTATTAACAAAATAAATCAAATAAAATAACACTTTAAGGACTAAGCCATGTCCATATACTCATATCTAATTTAAAAAAATTAAAAAAGCTTATTTTAATACTCTCAAGTGATAATCGTCATATATTTTACTTAAACTGTATGTACTACAGAATCATAATATGGTTTAAGTGTTGCTTTAAAGTTTTTTAAATACAATTTAATATTTTGAAAATACGCACAAAAATAATGGAACAAAAATTAAACTTATTTAAGTCATTTTTATTAGTCTCAATGCAAATATTTATTATGTTATAAAATATTTGTACATATTAAACTTATTAATTCGCTTAGTCGTTTTTAAAAATCACAAGATATAATTTAGGATACGAACGTTCTTTAAAATTGAACGAGAGTAAAAGATGGATCACAATTATCTTAAAAAATTAAAAAAGAAAATTAAAATTATATTTATTTTAATAAACAAAAAAACACTTATTCCTTTCTAACCGTCACTATAATTTTTACCAAACGATTTACTGAAAATTATATTTTTGTGAAAAAAAAAACTAAGGACTATTGAAGGAATCAGTCAAATCGATATTAATTGTTAGTTACTTAGAGATGAATTAAAATTATTAAATATTTTTCGACGAACAATTACAGTTATTACGTAAAAGTAACATACTTATACATCCTTTTTTAATGTCTATAATATACCAATTCAGTATTTTTAATGAATATTTATTTCGTCCAGTAGTATATACCAAAAGGAATAAATTTACTTTATAAATGAAATAGGATGTAGAACTCAATTTACTAATTGTAATATACAAATCATGAAAATGTTAATAAAAAGTGAAAAAATAAGCAAATTTCATCACCTTTTCTTATCTATGGTTTTTGAATTTTTTTATGCCTAATTTTGAAACAAAAAAATAATAACATAGACAAAAAATAACTTAGATTATTAATTTGAATCAACATAAATTACAAATAAAGTTATTGATATTTTAAACGTATTTTTTCTGTTATTACATTATAATTATTAATAATATTAAAAATAGCCTCAAAATTCACGTATTAACCCTTTTAGAGGCTGGCGATTCGTCGTCACTATTTTTTCTCTTTCTTTTGATTAAATGGGAAATATCTGCAGCGGGTTTCGACTCCGGCTTTGTATTGAAACTCGAAGCTTGAGATCCTTCGCCGTTGGACGGGCAGAGGGTTTCGCGTACCCTTTTTATCATCTGTAATAGAATTTTCATATTAGGCAATATTTTATTGCTTAACTTTAAGCTATCTGACGTATTTGTCGGTTCGATTCCCACTTGGGGGACGATGGATTATTTTCTTTCCTCTAGTAACTAGGCTGATTGCGACGTTGAGTTCCGCCACTCAAGTAATGACTCTTAAATTCAGTCAAGGTTCCAAAGGTTCCTGTGGTTCTCTCTGCCTACCCTGCCTGCTACAAGCGGGATATAGCGTGAAGCTAAATTAATTCTATAATTTTTTTAAGCACATTTGATTTTTTTTTGAAGGTTATAAATTGTATTCATTTCCTAGTTTTACTAAGGCGGCGTTGAGTTCCGCCACACTACACGATATGTTTATATTATTTGACGAAAAATAGAAAACTGAGTGTCTTAACACTAGATTATATTGTTTTGTTTATTTGTTCATATTGGATTGAGTTATTCTATACACGAATGCCGTATATGTAATTCAAAAAATGTAGGATGCATAAAATACATGTAATTGTACCTAAATATAATAAAAAACGAAATATGATGATGAAATTTTAAATCAACAATGCTAAATGAGTATTATCTGTGTCATTGTAGTTAATGAGTTGAACACAATGGCTTATCTAAGTGGTTAAAAAAAACATATGTCCATCGGAGTTGAAAAACGAAATAACAAGCTGATGCAGAATGTGCAAAAAAAGTATACATTTGTTTCGTAAAAACAATGTATACTACACATATGCTTTTTATTACATTACATTACAAATATGTACGTAAAAACATTCGTAGAATATGCATCTAGGTTTTTTTATTTAATTTTGTCTGTCTGCACATCTCCAGATCTATTGGACGAATTAAGAATAAGAAAAGTTTCTAAACTATGAAATTAATAGAAAAATTTTGAAATAATGAAAATCTGCTACAACGAAAATGACTGGATATTATAAGTATTTTCAATCTTCAATTGACATACAAATATCAAGGATCTAGAACACTTGATGTGGAAAAAAATACTTCAACCAAAATATAAAAAGGGAAGAATAAGTAATCAAACAAGCATTATCGTTGATATATAAATATTAAAAATCTTGAACAACTACAATAATCTCTGAAATAATATAAAAGTGTTGTAATAACAGTTTCTTGTTCATAATTTCATAGATATTCTAATATAAAAAATCAAATCCTGTAATTGAACCACAATATATAAACTTAATTATGGAAAACTGCGCATCGAGTGTTCCGTCCCCCGCTAAGAAAAATACAATTAATAAAAATTAACAAACTTAAATTTGCACTCGTATTTATAATAGTTTCTGTGTTAAACTAGTAAACTACTAATTTTTATCTATTCTCTTTTATAATGTACGTTTTAATTGTGAAATTATAAGTTTGGGTCAATAAAGTTGCAACTTTCAAAAGTCAAGAAATTTGCGGTCGTATGCATTCATTTCGTATGACACAAACTATGTGAAGATTTACGCGAAGCTTAATTTGTCTGAGCCTAAAGGTACTATCGATTTGGATATTTATTTATTAATTTCAGCTTGAGCACCAACCGATTTCGAATAATTGGTCCCATAAGTCATGTAGACAGAAAGAAAGACAGTAAAATGAACCTAAAAGGGTTCTTTTTTGTCCTTACCCCTAAGAATGATAAAAAAATAAAATTTTTTAAAATTCATTTTCTATAGAAAGTAATAAATCTTAGGTAATATTATTAAAATGAAATTCCTTATCATTTTTACATTAAATGGTATGGTGTATATAACAGTGCGGCCTTTAAGACTATCTATAGAGCAAAATATTTCAAGGCTGTGTACAAAAAACGATTTAAGAATTATCATTAGTTTAGGTACAGGATATATTTTTCCATTTTAATATTTTCATACGTGAGGTAGTCATTATTAAATACAAAAGACGTAAATATCTCGTACTACAAAAATACTATTACAAAATATCAACCGAATGAGAAAGAGATATATCTCTTTGCCACTCTAAAAGGATAGCGTACGTGGCGCCATACTTTTTAAACGGTGTTTTACTTTGAAAAGATAATTTAATTATTTACTTTGTATAAAAAAATATTACAAATTATTTTTTTTTGAAAAAAAAAATAATGCGTTTATAAACCCTAATTAAAATTTAGCTTTCATTTAAAGGTCGTCGTCAACCGTAATAACATTAGCTTCAGGCTTTATTCCGCTCATGCAGGGAAGATAGAGGGAACCGTAAGAACCTAGTGTGCAGACACTCTTTTCTCCGCGCACCGACTTTCGAGGTGAGAATTGTGTCGAGTGGCGGAAATCAACGCTGCGATTTGCCTAATAGCCAGAACGAAGAAAAAAGAAATAAAATAATCCATCCTCATCTCACGAGAATCGAACCCAGAAACCGTTGCGTTTACAAATTGATAGCACACTTAGTTTACTTGCTATCCATAATGCAATCCGTAATTTTCTACTACATAATAAAATTTTAACTCAATTTAAGTACTAAAACATCAATGGCCATAGCTATTAAAAAAATATTCACCACATGGCCATTAATGTGCGAGGACATGTGAAATAACACACAAAAATTCAATTTTGATTTATTTATTTTGAAAAATTTGTGTAAAGCAATACAAAAATGGCCTTGTGGTAAACACGCTTAATGAACTAACAATTACAATGTACTTATACTATAACTTAACGAAAATTGAGATTCTAAGGCACTTATTTCTAATTAAAAAGAAATGTTATGCAGATTTTATAAATAATATGGTTAAATTTCCAGCCTGTATGTTACAGATATTTCTTTTTATTTCAAATTTCATATTTTATTTCAAATTTTAATCTTCATATATTTTCACTATTCATTATTTTCATGATATTAAAAATGAAAAATATTTTTTTTATTACTTTGAACCACAACTGTACTGATTTCTATGAAAGTAGTTTAAACTTTATTTTATAAGTACAATTTAGGAAATAAAACCTAAATTTGTATTCATTATTTAAAAATCTGCATAACAAAAAGTCAATACTGGTAAGAGCAGTCAAATTTTATCACAAAAAAATGTCACATTTGGCATTTGTTTTTTTTTTTTAATTTAGGAACTAATTCTTAATGAGTTTTCTAATGTGCATCTATATCTATACTTAGAAGGACATATGGAATGGCCTCGAAGTGGCATTTTAGTTATTAAATGTAAAAAAAAATGATTGATACATTGTGCTTAAAAATCACTATTGTGATATAGTAAAAAAATCGATTTTACTCTAATCAAAGTATATCAAAATCGATTGTTATGTAATATTGATAAATAATATATATAAAAAATTAAAACCCTATGGAACCCTTATTTAAATGCTATTGTTTTATTAAGTATATGATATTTCATTAATTAATTTCCAATATATGTAAAAAAGAGAACATATTAAAAAAATCAACATACAAAAAGTATGTATTAAAAGAACTTAAGCCAATATATTGAAAATTAAAAAAAAAACAAAATATCTTGTCATTAAACTGAATATATGAGTTTTCCAACTGAGTTTAGTTCAAAAGTTTAAAAAAACACAAATATCTAAGCTTGTACACCTATAAATTGAGTTTTTTCTTTAAGAATCATATTTCTAAGCATATTTCGCGTTGCTTCAACGCAATCACAGGGTCTTACCTCAGACTTGTAATCCATCATGTCTTGTATTTTCTCTTGAATTTCCGGCAATAAGTCTTTCAATTCCTTTAATTCTCCTTCCACAGAGTAGAACGGGTCAGCCTTTGTATATTTCTTAACAGTAGAATCTTCTGCCACAGAAACTGGATTCTCCAAGGTTTTAATGCGAGAGTTTAGTATATTTGCAGCATTTTTAAAGTGAGTTATGGCATCTTCGAAGTTAGATGCTAAGGAGTTAGCGAGACCTGAAAGTAAATTCAAATATAATTTAACACAGAATATCAATATGATTCCAAAATACAATAAGTTGTAAGCATTTTTGTTTAATGTATATTAATAGTAAATGTATACCAATTTGGTAGTGTGTTTCAGCGATCCGCCTGTCATCACTCTGGTACAATTCCTTTTGGATTTCCAAACAGTTCACTATAAAAGAAATATTAAAGATGAATTATATAAATATTTAATGAACTTCTTTTGTATTGACAAATAAAACTTCCTGTTATAATAGAAAGTTTTTTTTTTAAGTAATACTCTTTGATATGTTGAGCCTTACACCACAAAATCCAACTATATGTTGAAGAAAATTATGCAAAAAACTAAAACTGTAAGAAACTGTAAAAATGTAAGTAATTCTAAAATTTACTTAAACTAAAAATTGACAGTGTCAAACAATCTACTCGTGTAAGCGACGATTTTAGGGTTCAATTCCCACATAGGGAAATAATAATTTTCATTCACTTCAAAGCAAAGTCAGTGCAAAGTCTCGAAATGATAGAAAGTAGTGAACGAAATGTCTTAACACCACTACATTCCCACGTTTCCTGCACTTAATTTTGCACACTCTTCTACAAGCGGGATAAAGCGTGAAACTAAATAGAAAAAAAGAATTCCATACTCATGTCAAGCACCGCCTTGTCGTAGGTCTCGCTCTCCAGCGCGACCTCCCCGAGCGCGAGGTGCACGTCCGCGAGGAGCGCGCGCGCCGCCTCCGCGCCGCCCTCCGCACGCTTTTGTAGTATACCCCGAGATAATTCTGAAATGGAATTAATATAAATGTTTTATTCTTATAAACTTTTGTTTCAGTTTAATTATAAATAATGTATGGTTAGAGATCTCCATCTACTATCATTGATGTGAATGAAAACTACTTAAAAAGACATAGCTCAGAAGTGAGGAGGAGACCATTCATTAATCTGTCTTAAATTATTGTGTTAATTGCTGATTAATTATCTATGTAAGTATGTTTTTGAGTTATATATTTATGTTATTACGAATTTTAGTGATTGTTCTTGCTCAATAAATTTATTAAGAAGATTTTGTAAATGTTAGGTGACATTAATGTAGATAAGTGACTGATTTTTATTTTGGGTAACAATCGCCATAGGACTATGTAGCTATAGTAACACATTTAACTCAACAAATAATATTGGCAGCTGTTACAGAACTCTTAGTTCTCTACATGGTAGTTCACTTAGTTCACTATACAGTAAGCAACTGAAAACAAATAAATAATCTTTTAAAAAGCCTTTACATATACATATGTACAAAATAGTAGTTATAATTGTGTATATTCTATTAATACAATACCCATACAAACCTAACATTTCCCATGCAAGTTGTAAATTATCAACATCATCTTCAGTGTCCATGTCTACTGTTGATTCATCAATTGCATCACCATTTGATGATCCCTAAAATAATACATTTTCATTATAACTAAATACTTGTTTGCATTTACAATTAATACATGAAAAAAAAATTAAATAAGTAAGATAAAAATATAAGAATGTTAAATACATGTTCGTTTTTACAAATACAGTTCAAAACAAAAAGAGTGCCCAAATTAATCTTTGCTTTTTATGCTAAACTTTTAATGTGTTGCAATATTATAAAAATAACAAAAAACAACCATATAACTGAAAAGTTTGTTTTATTGCCTGTAATGTTAATGAATGTATACAATTACTAGTTCAATATTTTTTTATGATGTCTTTATACATATATATCATTTACATTTTAGGACTTAGTAGGTCATATAGCCTAACCTCTCATAGCTATTGCCATTAAATAGCCAAAATAGTGAAGATTCTAGTAAATGCTAGTAATAAATAAAATATGTAATAAATAGTTCTTACTGGCATTTCTTTAGAACTTTCAGCTGCACTAGGTCCTGGCTCATCATCCTTTGTTGTTGACTCAGGTTCAGTCTTTTCTACTTCCTCCTTTGCAGTTTCTCCATTTTCAACCTTAGCCTCTTTATCTTCTTCATTTTCTCCATTATCAGCATTTTCCTCTTCAATAAAAGTTCATTAGTATTATATTATCTTATTAATAGAGTCATATCATAATATGTGCAATTGTGTCTCAAACACATTGGGACTATCACATGCGATTTTTAGATTCAATTTGAAAGTAATAGGCAATTGTGTTATTTTGCCACACTGTAGTTGTTTACGATCCACTGGGGATCCTTATATGGTCAGGGAGACTACTTTTTGCATCGGCATCAACAAATAATTAGACACACTGGAGTAAATATATCACTGTATTGTAAAATATTTACTCCTTACAAAGAAGAAAAATTTTATAATAAATAATAAATTATCTAATAAGATGAGGGTCACAGAGGTATTTAAAATAGATGAAGAAAAAAACACAAAAGCAATTATTACATTAAGTGTATCAAATAATGGCGTAAAACTTAAAAGCTTGTTAAAGTAACAACTTGCAGTCTGTTTCTCCAACTAGTATCATTGAGTCAGTGATTAAGACATTGGTAAAGTGATTTGCCATAATTGAAGAATGGAGTGGACTGAGAGTAATCAAATTTTTGATTATTCATTTTATGGAAAATCATAAAATTTAAAAATATCTCAAAATATAAATAGTAAAAGTCGCTATACCTTCATTATCATCTTCATTGTTATCTCCAGGTACAGCTTCTCCGAGAACACCACTTTCCTCCCTGGACAGCCCTAACAAGGCCTTCCCATACCTGTAGAACCAATTTTGTAAAATTAGATTTTTTTAAAAAAAACACATTTAGAATTTAATGTTATATGATATTATTGAGCGCACAAAAGACTGGGCCTTTGTTGTCTGCTTAATAATTATATTAAATAATGTTTGTAAAGGAAATAATAAATACTTACTAAATTATTTCTTTTATTTATAAAGGCTATAAATATAAACATTTTGTATGTTTTAATAATAATATGAGTATTCGTAAGTATATGCCTCAATTTTAAGTAAAACAAGTTGATTTGGAACATCAAATTGAAATATAAGAAAATATCATAAGTGCATAATGCATAATATTATAAGTCACATTAATGCATATAGTTTAAGAAGTCATAGATAACTAAATAAAATAAATATATACGCCATAATCTATAAGAAGTGATTTTAAAAAAAGATTGTAAAAGTTACATACCACAAATAAGCTTCTGCACATTCATCAGCCATATCACCATGAGTTTTGGCTAATAATTCGCAAGCTTTTGCCAAGGATTCTGTAGCTGCATTATAGTCTCTTACAGCGAGATGACGTCTACCAGAAGCCAATAGTTCCTCCGAAGATGTAGTGCTTACTTCTGATACTTCTGCCATCTTTAGACTAAAATTTTAAATTATAGAATTACCATCGCCATAAATAAAGAGAAGAAGAAGAAGAAGAATTACCACCAGTATTGCAAATATATTTAGATATCAAAATAACGTTAATTAAACAACCAACTAGAATGTAAATAAATAAATTTAGAATTTTTATAAATTTCTCGAAACAACCGGCAAAATCATAACGGTCACTTTGACATTTATAAATACAACAATACCAAGCCACGTGCATAATACAATATAAGAATTTTGTTCAATAATATAAAAGAAATTCCATTTTGTTTTCAAATTAAGATACTTACAAAGGCATAATAATTATAGAAAACCATACATATAATTAGTTGTAAATGTGGTGGTCACTGACAGATGTTTTACTAGTACATAACTTACCTTTGGTTATTATTGAAGGCCTGTCTAATAGTAATCAGTCGACTTTTTTAATAGATTGCTCACGAGGCTTTTATTTTCGCAAAATTCGTTTAAATAAGGTGAAATAGTTAGATCAATGGCGCCAGACAGAACTTGACTACTTTTGCAGTGAAACTTAACTTGGATTTTGAAGTTTAAAGAGTTGATCCATTACAAAGTGTTGCCAGCCTATTTAAATAAAAATTATATAAAAGTATCTTCATACGAACACCTTGTCAACGAATTTATTAGAAATTTAAATATATGTATATATTTTAGTTCAATTAATGATAATTGATAACGAATTGATAAATTATGCAAGTAATTTATTTAAACATTGTTTAAATATTATCCTTTATTTATAATCGCAAAGTGCTTAAAATGTATCGGTGTCACCTTTTTTAATTTGATTTAATCGTCATATAAAGCTTCATTTAAATTTACAATTATTTACTTTGACAAACGACGGCTTTTTATAAAAAATTATAGCGAGAATGGTTTTATTTACAACGAATAAACATACTTTTAAAAATAACAATTGGTAATATATTGCTATTAAATATTGTTAGTAAATATTAATTATTTATCTGTTGATTAATTAAAGCCTTTTAATTTCAATATAGCTTTGAAGCTGAAATTTCATATTCATTTTTCTAAATATAATATTGGACATACAATTTCTTTCTTTAATGTTTGGCTTTTGAAATATGTGATAGTTAGTTATTCATAAAGTTCATTGAAAAATGTTAGTTATTCATAAAGTATTAGATCAATAAAATTACATCAATCTCAATCAATTTTCTTGATAACCTTGTAAAATTATAATCGAATAGTTTAGTAACACCCTCATACTTCTTAAAATGTGAAACATATAATTAAAAAACATATTGTCCGATATTACGTATCAATAGTTTTCACAAATTTTAATATAACTTATTAACAGTATAAAAAATATCGATCTAGTGCAAGTAGACTCCCTCATTGAGGGTTCCGTAACTGTTAAATAATTATAAGTACGTAATCCGCTAACAAAAATATTACTTACAAAAATGTATGAATGAAAGAACTATATTTAAAATTCCCAATTTTCAGAAATTTCCCTATGTTTATACTCCGAAGTTTGGACTTGTTGTCAAATTTCATAGCTCTTGTCCCTAGGACAATATCCTGAAGATTTTTATTACGCACTATTTTCATATAAAATGCAAAAAATAAGCATTGCTCATATCTTTTATTTGCGTTAACTTGAATGAAGTTTGAAATCTTTTGTACAGAGGTTATTGACTTGGATATTTGATACTAATTTCAAATTAATTCCTCCAAGTGAATATGAGGAAACGGTTTTGACAGACAAACAGACAAACGGATAATAAAGTGGATCACTTTATTATCCGATAAATATATTTCACTCTTGATATACAGAACTTTAAATCGGAGTGATTGGACAATTAGTACCAATTTTACATAATTTTTAATTTTTCAAAGAATTGTAATGAGACAAAAATTTACACATAGTATTGCGTGATGCATAATAACCTCGTTAGGTTAAAAGCATTTCATAAAGTTTATTTCTATTAATATTAATTATTGTGCAGTTTGCATCGTGTAATGACACGAGTGGATATCGACTTTTCCCCCGCCCCAGCGATTGCCCGCCCAATATTTTACTAGTGTAGTATCTAGTAGTCAACACTATCGACAGCGATAAAGAAAATATATAATTTTTATAATATTATCAAGATATAAATTCATAATTATGGAAAACAAAAAATGACTACAATTTTTTTAACATTAAGTATAACGTACCCATTGTAAATAAACAGTACTATAGTACCTAGATCTTGTCCTTGATTTGCAATTTCATTAGACCAACCTAACTTTTGCAATCAAAAGCACAATTATTTTAGAAATATAAAGTAGAAAACAAAGTGTCGGTTTTTCTATATACTTCCTATGCTATGGACATCGTATCAGCGACAGCGCCTACTTAACTGTCAATAAGTTGTGGGGGGTGGGTGTTGGAGAGTAATTATTTTTATTTCCCTACTCTTGGAAAATAACACATTCAACACACATCATCTCAAATTTTAGTGTATTCAGAAAATATTGCATCTTAAAACTGGATCTCGCTACCTTCTTTACTATACATAGAATAAAGCTTGGAAAATGAGTGAAGATATAGAATGTTAAATTTCATATATATTTTATTGGCTCCCCTATCATTCAAAATAATTTACGATTCATAAACACTTATCGATAACAAAACAATATATTTGTAAGTTTTCCACAACAGTTCCTCACTACCGATTGCTTCATTTTCTCGGTACCTATGCCTGCCAGTTTGCTTCCAGTTGGCAAGTGAAATAGATGTCTTGTGACGTTTCTTGCTGCGTTGCGAGTAAATTACTTCAACCTTTCATAACACACGACATTCTTTGAAGGAGTTACTAATAAAAAAGTAAATACTAAAAGAAAATGTGACACACGAGCAAGAGTTTATTTGGTCCAGCACAAAATCTAATGAAATTGTAAGCCAATTTATTGTTATTGTATACCATTTTCGAATACTATTAGGTACTTTCGTTGTTAATTAATGATAGGGATTAATCACCTACTACAACAAAACAAGAAAATAAGTGTTATTGTAATATTATTGTTAAAGTGTTATTGTAATATTAGTCTTAACTATCAATTTTTATTCAATTATTACATATAGAATTACGTTTTTCCTATTATATTTAAAAACAGTATACAAAAAAATATTACACACTGAATCTACTGTATCTTACTGAATCAATATTTTTTATTAGTTCTTAGTGAGAAAAGTAACCCCTTCCAAGTTTAAGCCTGATTAAAGTACTTTATACTCGTACCTTCTTATAAGCTTATGTTGTTTATATAAATAGGTGCATGCATATACTGTTTTATTTCTTAATGAAGATATATAATCTTGTTATTCCCACATATTGATTTAAACAAATGTTATTTATTTGTTTAAATAATTAAAATTTACATAATTATTCCTTAAAATTAAAAAAAAATGTATATTTTATGACATCTATTGTAAATAAACAATAATAATTGAAAAAGATCCCATAGTATTGTGTAGTCATTTCCTGCTCTATGCATTAAATTTATCAGGCCAATGAAAAGCTTGTACCTCAAACAACCCTTTAATTCATCAATTGATAATCACGCATTTGAAAATATATTTGTAAATTCGTTATTTATTAGTGTTAATAATTCATATAAATGTGAATATATTTTATTTTTATGTCTTCAATTTTTAGGCATCTGTTCGTCTGTAGCAAGACTGTATCTCATAAATCGTTACATTAAACTATTGACTACTTCACTAATCACGTATTTCTGGTGCTGTTATAACAATAATCGAGTATGTAACCTGGCTCCCATACAAGACTTCTTTAATAATTTCTGTAGATAATTGTACAGTACTCTTCGTTCGTGAATTCGACTCGCACATGACTTTGCGTAAAATAATGTTGTGAATTGTAAAATTCAAATTCTTTTTTTCGCCTATCTCTAGTCCTTTTATTGTCTTGATGCAATTTTAACTTTTAAAACAATCTTAATAATAAAATAGCATATATTACAAAAATAGAATATAACATAATAGCAATTACTAGTCTTAGGCAGAGGGAGCCGTAGGAATCTGGTTTTAAGACAACATTTCCTAAAGTTTTTTATAAATAATTAAAATGTAGTAATATAAAATAAGATACAAAAGCATTCCGCGCTCGTAAGAGACGCAGCGCAATTTAAAAACGTTAACGTACATGTCTAATGGCAACTCTTCACATTTTATGTACGAAAACATGAAAATATAAAACATTGAATTAGCAAATGGAGTCATTTAGCCACGAATGAACTTTTTAAAATAATGACGATATTAAAAAGCTTTCTGTTTAAAAAGGAAATTATAATATATAGACACAGAACATAATAGTGATACGTTTAATAATTTCTATGTAAAGTCTTTAATTTTTTAATATATTATACAAATAATTGCTTGCTTATATGCGGGTATCAAGGGAACATCAAGGTTCTTATAATAGTAAAATTAAACAAACTGATTCCATGGGATTTAAAGCCATAACCATCAGATTAACGCTGCCTGTTCCAAAACTCAACCATTTCGCCATAGTATAAAAATAAACGCTATGATGCAAAACGTTTCCCAAAGGTAATTTTTATTTTATAACTATACTTTTTAAAAGAAATAAAATAAATATTAAAAGTAACTAAATATTAAAAGTATTTTAAATTCATTTTATTATGATAATTTTAATTTTGATTCTGCTAAATTTTACTTTTTTTAAGTTATTAGATTAACACTAATTTTAAAATAAAACACAAAATATTTTGCTCAACAACGGAGGTTTTAGCGGTTCCTGTAGTTACTTCTGCCTACCCTGCCATATGCGGGATAAAGCGTGAAAATTTAAAAAAAAATTAAAAACAAAATATCCTTTACCAGGTAAGCGACGGGGTCGTAGCGACCAGATGAGCAGATTCAATAGGTGCAGTGATCTACAGCCACAAAAATTGCTCCACACGGCAGTCCGGCGAGAGCTTACATCGCCTACCACAAGCTGGGCGCAGGCATGGAGACACAAACTGAAACGCAATCGGAGTGCGAATGCGGGGTGCATCCTTCCGTATTCTATTTGTTGGCCACGCTTTTACTTACCAGGTAAGTTAATTTTCTACTATTATCTATATAAAATTTGTTTAAATTATATAGGTACTTATTATGTATAAGAAGAGAAGAAACTACTTAGCGTTCCATGGATTCATGGTGCGGGTGCCCATCGAGTTGTAGGAAAAAGAGCTCCGAGCAGCTCTTGGGATTTGCGACCCAAGTGTAGGTTTAAAAAGCCCCTTTAAAATGCATTGACACTCACCTTCACGGTCCGATCTCTTTTTCAGTACCTAACCAAATTTTAAATGATTCTACCAAAGCCGCCTTCGAAGTACATTGTAAAAATTAATTTGTAAAAGTTCGAGACGGTAAAATTTTTAAAGAAAACATATAAAAATTTGAACGCAGCGGGACTCGAACCCGCGCCCTCCTGCGAACCGTGCAGTAAATTACAACCTAAAATTTGTTTAGATTTTATACTTCTTAGTTATGAAACAAATTATTGATGTAAATTTAAGATCTAAATAAATTGTAATTTGAAACACGATGAAACCATATATGTAGAGACATTGTAAAGAGAAATACAAAATTTATTAGTATAACAAACCCGTACCCGTCCGTGTAAATTTTTGGTCATAATAATTTAAATTATTTCAGGTAAACAAAAGTTAAAATAGGTTTTCATTACGTAAGATCCCACGCAGCAGGATAAAAAAGTGAGCCTAGCATTGAAACTCCCGATATTGTGATATGTGTGGCGGCACTTAACGCCGCGCTTTAACATTATTTTATCAATGTTATTATATAGGATAAACGCTGCGAAAAATAATATAAATATAATAAACGAAAAGCGAAGAAGTGAGTGACAGTCACCTAGCCTAGCTACTGTGCTTTTAAGATTTTAAGAGTGTATTACATTACATTATTGTATTAATTTCCAGCTGTTTGGACCTTGTGGACCTTTCATTTGTATGAAATGGCAAAACAGTTAATTCTAAAACAATAACATTATAGTAAATAAATCGTTGTAAGAATTGTACAGGCACACAATGCATAATGCATTATCCAGATAGTAAACAAATAACCTTTTCGAAATATTTGACGTCGACCATTTTATAATTATGTTCAGAAATACTAACGTGTCAATTCTTTTTAGAATTTCTTCATTTTTATCTTGCTTCCCAAATCTCGAACGACTTAAGTAAATGTTAGGCTGCTTTTTTAATTTACTAGTATTATAAGTTTTCAATAAAACCTCTCAACACCTTTATACCGGTTTGAGTATTAATGTGCAACACATACGTTAAGTGGTGTAACTTAACGCCGCGCTTCATCTGTCTAATTTACTATTTATACTATGTTAAGGACTATTATTATACTTATACTATATAGTTATAACATGAATATCATGTATAATCGTATCATAGATTATTTTGCTATGAAATGTTTATTTTTTTTATATTTTATTATTGTACATACTTATTTATTGGACACAATATAAAAAATAATATAAATAATAAGATATTTACTGTTGCATACTTCTAGTTCCCTAAATATCACAAGGATCTAATGCGGTACATCGTATGCGGTGTAGTACATTTGCTTGCTAGTGTCTCTGTCGGATTTAGGTAATGTAGCGCACACCAGCAATGCGGAAAACACTGATAAGCTGTAATAACCTACTTAAACGTTGTGGAGTTAAAAATTAAGAGAATTGTTATTTAACTTTCTTTTGTGTGTTAATTTAATAATAATATTATTATTATAACGTAGTATTATTATTTTTTAATGACACGAATAGAAATATATTTTAAAAAGAGTCAATGCGTTTGATTTTTTTTTGTGCTTCAGTCTGTCTAAATAAATTTGACAATTTAAAAATTTTAATAGGCTAAATATCGAAAAAAACATTAACAAAATGGTTTAAAGACTACTTATTTTATATAGATGTAAATAAAAATAAAACTATTCAACAAAAACTAAATTGTTAAAAATAATATACCGGTAAGTAATTAAAAACGTTTATATTACAACCTATTTCCTATTTAAAAATTTGTAATTCTTGGAGTAAGTTAAGGTAGAAACCATGGAAGGCATGCATCTTAGGCTTTAAAAATTAATTTTGATATATGAATATCTAAGTAGCTAAATAATAACGTAAATATGGCCTACAGTTACTTAAGTATTTGGACAGGCTAAGTAAGTTTCACTTATATTTTTCATAAAATTCTATAAAATTTATCTTTGTGTTTTAGTTGTACACTATAGGATATCCGTGTATCCGTGAGAGATTACATCGTGTCTACGCTTCTTAAAAATTTAATCATATATGGCTTAACTGTACTTACATTACGAGGGGTTTTATAAAATAATCCAACAACACTGTTGAGGTTATATAAAATTAATTTTATGTATCAATTATTTAATATAGAGATTTGTTACGTACTTAGATACACATTTACGTAGGTATATGTTACGTATACGTTTAGGTATTTTTAATTAGAAATTATTGGATAAATAAGCCTGTGTAAATTTAAACATAAGTAAATTTTAGTCTTATGATAAATTTCTAATACTAATTGCCGATTAATAAAGTAATGATTTTCAAGTTTTTTATAGAACATTAGGATAAGATTTATAAAAAAATTTTAAAACGTTAAAGTTGTATAGTTATTACCTGCCCTCGTTACTGTCAACCGGTTTTAAGGGTAATGATATAAAAAGGCAGCCCTAAATTTACCTGAGTCGTTAGAGATTTTACAAGTCCTGAAGGATTAATAAGAGTTTTGAAATTGAAAAATTTATTAAAATTTTGCTTCCATTGCTAAGAAGCTTACAAGGATTTTATTAAAAGACAAGATCTGAATTCTTTTATTCAAAATGAATGAATTAGGAAATGCACTACTTTCGTTTTTCATCTGACTTAAGGAATTTTGGCCTTTTTGTTGTATTAGCCAGAGAGAATCCGATACACTCTTCCACCAATTTGTAAGATGTTATATTTATTCTACATTGACTTTATGCAACGAAATCAATATTATGTAAATATTTTGTATCATATAGTTATTATTTGTTTTACGTATTGTTACAAACAAGTCAAATTAAATAATCAGTTCAACATATTATGCATTTAATTTTCCAAAAAGAAAATCGGTGTTAACTATTATTTTTACACTATATAGAACTTTACACGTATATTTTTAACATGAACACATACTATTTGCGTTTCCTAATTCACAATAAGTATTAGCCAGAGAGAATCCGATACACTCTTCCACCAATTTGTAAGATGTTATATTTATTCTACATTGACTTTATGCAACGAAATCAATATTATGTAAATATTTTGTATCATATAGTTATTATTTGTTTTACGTATTGTTACAAACAAGTCAAATTAAATAATCAGTTCAACATATTATGCATTTAATTTTCCAAAAAGAAAATCGGTGTTAACTATTATTTTTACACTATATAGAACTTTACACGTATATTTTTAACATGAACACATACTATTTGCGTTTCCTAATTCACAATAAGTATTATGACTAAACAAATATTATTATATGTTTAAAGACCAACCCCTTATCGTGTACTCTAGCCAAACAAAGTAATGTCTTGTTGACAGTTTTCAATGAAGGATATTAATGTTACAATGTTACCAGAACAATTCTAATGAAATACGTTGAATACGAACAAAAGTTACGTGATTAACTACGAAAAGCTTATGTAATTAACTTCAATATACAATATATAAACTACAAACCCTTAACTTACTTTAATTACTTTGTTATACATATATTAGATCGGTACCGGTACTGGTAGTCATCGTTAGAATTAATTTTTTTGGCTTCATCACTTTTATAGTACAATAGGCAGAGGTAACCGCATCTAGTGTTAAGACACTCCATTCCCCGCTTTCCGCCTTTCGAGGCATTGCGTCTTGTATTACTTTTACTATTTACCTATTACATATTACATATTACATATATTTAAAATAGCTTTAAGCCTTTCCTATGAATGTGGTTATTATTTATAAAAAATATTCCATATACAACTTATAGTTTTTGAGATTAGCACCCTCTTACACACAAACTTTTTAATATATCGCTGTATATTTTAGTATAAAAAGGTTAAAAAAGACAAATTAGCAACTTTAGGGTGGATATTAAATAGCGATTTCATTAATATTACCATATTTCAAAAGAACTGTCAACTTTGTGAAGGTCAAATAGTAAGTGTTATTAGTAAAATAGTGAACCAAGGGCGTATAAAAGACACGTGTATGATATATACCTACATAAATATCTAGATACAAATATATCTAGACAATCTTTTATTCCTAAGCTTTTCATTTTATGCCAAATAGTAGGGTAGTCAGTAGTTAAGATAGTGTCAGAGCACTATATTGTTCTTTTCTTTCAGTTAGTTCCCATTGCTTTTATTAATAAAACTATTAAAATAAAAACAAAAGTGAATTGTATTAATAAAATCAATTATTGTAAAATAATGTATTTATTTTACAATTCCCATTTTACACCGAGTATTTTGTATAAAAAGCCATGATTTTATCGAAAAGCTAGTTCGTTTACTGTGATTTTTGTACACAACATTTATTGACATACACTGGTCCAATATTAGACGTGTGACTATGAAAATGATCGGCACAATATTTACTTTACATAAAAATAGGCGCTGCATGTATAGGTATACGTATAAATATATATCACATGATTTTAGGGGACAGTGGTGGCGCAAAGGCGTAACGTCTGCCTGTAAACGCAATGGTTTGTGGGTTCTATTCCCAGTCAGGGAAGATTGATTTTTAAATTTCTATTTTCTTCGCTCTGGCAACTAGGCAAAGCGCGGCATTCTACCACTCAACGCGTAATGCCCCGAAAAGGCGGAAAACGGAGTGCCTAGCACTACTTTCTCAAGGTTCCTTTCGTTCCCGCTTCCTAACTTGCTATAAGCAAGCGTGAAGTTAAAAAAAATATTTCATTCTATATTAAAAAGAACTATATTATAATATACATTTAAGCTCCTAGCATTGATGAGTCATCACTACAGTGGTGATTCAGTAAACCCGTAAACAGTATTGTTTGATAAAACAAAGGTCAACAAATCTGAAAACAAGTCCGACACGCAAGTATCTAATTACTTTCCAAGAACCATTACGGCGGAATTATAGATAATGTGTATTATTATACATTCAAACATGGTCGTATGTTATGTCTGTACATATTAGAAAGAGTAAAGAATATAAAGAATATCTTTTTTTCCAGACACTCCGTTCCCTGATATATATTCATTGATATCAATATATTTACACGTTACCTAAAATCCATTACAGCAAACAAAAATAACTGTGGATATTTCATGATTACGATTTATTTTATACAAAAGGTTTTTACCTGTAATTTTTGGATCCTGGACTGAATACGCTTTGTTACCCGAAAGATTAAGCTACCACAGTACATGTACGTTGGATGGAAAATGAATTTCAGTAACACAATGAGATCTATACTCATTATAACAGTTTAATAAAGTTTGCATCACAATCGCGTCCTGATATTTAAAATCAAAAGACGACAAATTAAATACTTCAAACTATAATTAAGGTTGTCTATCTCTTATATTATATAAAATAACAATAATATTCTTATAAATAAAATATTAAAAATCAAAAGGGTTGTCCGCATCCTAGTTTTTGGCGAGTAAATCGGTAAAAAGTCTTGAATCACGACACTCAGCAAAGTACTATTACATGATGGACGGAAGAAACGAAAAAAAAACTTTCAAAACTATAATTGTTTGTAATTACTACGGCTAAATCTCGGCAAGAAAATAGCTGGAAATTTTTTAATTACCTTGAAAGAGTAGATCATTACATTATTACTTAAAAAAGCAGGAATTTATGACAATATTCTTATATTACTTCTATATCGGCTTTTCCTTTTAAACAATACGTCATAAAAACATTACAAAATTTTAGTTAAAGCTAGTACATTAAACGGCACTATATACAATTTAGAGACAAGAACAATTTTAGCTGAGATTATAGAAACTAGCAGAACTCTATAAGTATTTAATGATTGCCAACATATATTCTGCGGAAAATAAGATATATATTTAATATCATTTATAAATGTGTGGGTGTTCCCCACAACGTTAATTATTTCCAGAAAAACAGTCAATACACTTACATAATCTTTTATATTTAAAAAATTATAATAAAATCTTTTTAAAATTTCATAAAATGGTTGAGAACACATCCTGACTTGATTTATTATCCGTGCAATCGATGTTAATGGCATCCGATCTCTGGAATATATTGAAAATCTGAATAAATTTTCGAACGTATCAAAATTTAAAGGTTGTATTAAAAGCTTTTTGCAAAAATAAGCTATTACTAAATGACTAAAACCTTTAGATGAATTACCTAGATCCAATAAATTATTTAAACTATATACCTATTATATTATACCTATATTTTAACTTATTATTGGATCTAGGAAATTTATATGACACTTCAATATATTACATACTATATATACACTAGTTTCTTAATTAAAATATATAATAATAATATTGCATAAAAATAGAATAAAAAAGTAAACACTTTAAAATCTCTGTATATAATCATTATATATATGAGGATCGTCGTGGTGCATAGGCGTAGCGTCTGCCTGTAAATACGACAGTTTGTGGATTCGATTCTTACTCGGGGAAGATGGATTTTTCATTTCCATTTCCTTTACTCTAAAAACTAGACAAAGCGCGACGTTGAGTTCCGCCACTCAACACACAATGCCTCTAGAAAGGCGATAAGCAGATTTCTACGGTTACTGCAGTTCTCTCTGTCCACCCTGCCATGTGCGGGACAAAGCGTGAAGCTAATAAAAAGAAATATACCTGTATATAATAACATACAAAACACTTTAGGATGTACACCTATTAGGACTGAGTATAAAGTTTAATTGATCTCAACTCTTGGTCTACTCAGACCACTTGAGAATTATGAGAGACCAACTAACTCATACTGATTAAAATAATATGTTCTTGGCAAGCAAGCATTCTAGAAAATAAACCTAAACATAAAAAATATTAAAGTTCTTTAGCGTTATCATAATTGTATTATATTACTAGCGACCCGTCCGCGGCTACTCCCTTTTAGACTACACGATTATTCCATTTAATAAACTGAGTGAAATATAAACACTTCTGTTTAACGAAAGTATAAATAAAAACTTTATAAGCTTATTTATTAAATTTAACCTACTTTAGATGTGATGTTATGTACGTACATATTATTACATATATTTTAGTTTACAAAAACACAGTGCCATATTAAAAGTGTTTTTAACAAAGTAAAAAAAAACACACAAATATTTGTGTATCAAAGCTCTCTTAAATATCTAAAAATATTCTCACATACGCTTTTGGACGAGCTTTTTGTTTACCGTCAAAAGCTTTCTACGGGAAAAAAGGAATTTGTTTTCTATGTACATTAAGTAACTATTGTTCATTGCACTGTTTCCTTTTACAAGAGTATATTTTATTCATATAATCATAAGTTTTTATTGAATTGTTTCGTATAACGTTTACTTTAATCACAGTTATTCATACTGACAGACAACGAAATTGTACAGTGTAGAAAGCTGATGAATTGAATTTGGTATGTAGGGTATGGGTATTTAGAGAGCTTAGGGAGAACTGTAAAAAAGAATTTCTTGAAATTTCAGCTGAAACGGAAAATATAAGTTTTATCGTCTACGCAAATGAACTTAATAAGGATTTTGGTTCCTTTATTATATTAGAAAATATAATTAATAATAATTCATTTTGGATTTACCTACTACACGAAATAAATAGAAAACACTAAATCGTTTAAAAGGCGATCTTACAAGTACTTGTATATAAATATACGTACTAATTAAAAAACTTACTATATTCGTTTATAATCAGTTTGTATGTAGTTTATTTTTTTTTATAGCTTCACGCTTTATCCCGCACGCGGTAAGGTAGACAGAGGGAACTGCAGGAACCAAATGAAAGACACTCCGTTGCTTAGTCCCTGCTTTCTCCGTCCCCACTTTCCACCTTTTCGAGGCATTGCGTGTTGAGTGGCGGATCTCAACGCCGCGTTTTGCCTAGTTGCCAGAGCGAAGAAATTGGAAATAGAAAAATCCATCTTCCCCGAGTAGGAATCGAATCTACAAATCGTCGCGTTAACAGGCAGACGCTTACGCTTCTGCGTCACGACGATCCTCAATTTGTATTTTATTGTATGTAGTGCTTATTCCTTTTTGAATAGCATTTTATGAATTTGTCACCTGGCCAGATGACTTAGATTGTATGTTGTCAGTACCTTTCAATTATGTATTTAGACTAAGTAGATAATTTTCTATGGTTACGATTAAATTTTCATATATATTTTTATAAAAAATACGACTAACAAGCAGGTAGACCATAAAAAATATTTTCAGCATGATAGCACTTTAAGCGGTGTTTCGCCCCACTTGCTTCTTGAGATATTAAAGAGGGCCTTGTTTTGTTCCCTTTTACGTTTATTTTTATGGTCTTTGTAACAGCTTTGTGATTTTAAATTGTTTCAGAATGTATAAGTAATAGGATATACCGACGAAATGGAAATTTTTTTATGGATAAATCATAAACGTGACTAACACTAAAAATTTATAAAGTGTCTTTAATAATTGACAAGTCCCTGAAACCACGTATTCCATATTGTTTTTAGCTTTACACTTAATTCAGCACATGGCAGGGTAGGCAGAGGGACCTGCAGGGATCATAGGAGCCTAGTGTTAAGACACTCCGTTGCTTAGTCCCTGCTTTCTCCGTCTCCGCTTTCCGCCTTTTTCGAGGCATTGCGTATTGAGTGGCGGAACTCAACGCCGCACTTTGCTTAGTTTCCAGAGTGAAGAAAATTGAAATAGAAAAATCCATTTTCCTCAAGTGGGAATCAAACCCAGAAACCGCGTTACAGGCAGACGTTGAGCCTCTGCGCCACGATGTTTGAAGAACATTTGTTGTCTCACTTGACACTGCACTTTGTCGTATTAGACCTTTAAGAGAACCTCCTGAAGAAAATATGTTGTTATTGTGTAAAGAGCTGAAGAAGAAGAAGAACTGTTCGGGCTGATCCCTGCCGCCTCTTTCCGTTATCGATCTATGTGACAACTCTACCACCCCTGTCAAGGTGGTGACCTTGACAGTTGGCATAGTAGTACTGTACGTTTTAGCAGAAATTTTCTGCCACGCACCACAAAATTGTGGAATGAGTTGCCGCATGCGGTATTTCCGGACAGATACGACCTGCAGACCTTCAAGAAAAGAGCGTATTCCCATCTAATAGGCCGGCAACGCATTTTGTAGCTCCTCTGGTGTTGCAAATGTCCATGGGCGGCAGTATTCACTTACCATCAGGTGATCTGTCAGCTCGTTTGCCACCTATATTATAAAAAAAAATAAATAAATAAAAGCTGTGGACGTTGTATTTAAAGATATTGTATAGTATATTTAATCGATAGGGTCTGGTATATTTTGTACTGATTTTATATATTATTTAAAGTTTTACCTGAATATACTACTTATGAGCTTTACAGCTTTACTAACATTGATCACCAAAGGTTACTTGTTGTTAAAATCCTTAGCTTTGGCAGGTATACTATTTTGGTAATGTGCGGAACGTAATCAAAATATCATAACTGTGCTTTATGTTCCTTAAAGTGCTACATCTTGCTACAAGATTGTCTCTTTTCGTTATCAAAGATATATATATATATATATATATATATATATATATATATATATATATATATATATATATATATATATATATATATATATATATATATATATATATATATATATATATATATATATATATATATATATATATATATATATATATATATATATTGTTCGTGTGTGTATATAAAGATTATACTTTCTTCATTTACCATTGCTGTTATTTTTTAAAGTAAGTATATCTAATATTAGTCAATTAAATTGATTCAATGTTTTTACTCGTATACTATAAAGGAATGGTAAAAAAAAATACAACGAGGTTAACAGACGCTAATTGAATTTCAATCAAACTCACACGTTTATCTGTCTGGCAGTACGTTGTAACCAATCATCTCGATTCTGTATAAAATTCGTTTTGACAATTCAATTGACAAATTCGAGTGACAATGAAAATGATGATAAACATTGAAAGTAAAAAGGTGTTGTTTTAAGTAATGATGTTCGAAGCTATTATTGAAATATTCTACAATTTATTTAACATATATTTCACCTTATATTGAATGTCAATACTTTAGAAAGTTATATATATATATATATATATATATATATATATATATATATATATATATATATATATATATATATATATATATATATATATATATATATATATATATATATATATATATATATATATATATATATATATATATATATATATATATATACATACATACATACAAACATCATAAAATATAACACATATATGGAGCTCACGAGTGTTCGCAATAAAATCTTTTGAATAAAATGTATATACCTAAATTATACGTATGCTTACTCCGCTGCTCGCATTTAAATACTTGAAGATGTGATGGTTAAAATATTCTTTTAACAGAAACAAAGCAAATTATTTAGCCTATAATATTTATAAGATCCAATTGATCCCTTTAAATAGAATACAAATATCTTAAGTACTTACCTATGCTCACATAGGAGTAATTATGTACGTCTTACACGATAGCAAAATGAAGTTGGTCTAGACTTTAATTTTATTACGATTAAATTTTACATTTGATCGTTTCTATCTAATAATAAATTAATGATTAATGGCCTCTAACGCTTTCAATTCAATTATGTATATTTTAAATGAAAACATGTTCTTATAATGTAAATCGACTCGTAGGTACTAAGTTTAAAAAAGAACATTAACGTGTACGTGTGATAGTACGACAATGTGTGGATAACCTACAAACTTCGTTATACCCAGCTATCTCTCCGTCACATAAAATGACATCACGTTTGGCCTCAATCAAGTTCATGCTAATACCGATGACAGATGAAATTGTCATTTTCAAAATAAATGTCATAAATAATTCTATTACTTCGTAGTAAGCCACTTGTGACCAAAGAATTTGAATCGCTTTTGAGGTCAAATCTCACAAAGGAAAATTTGCTTACTTAAAATGTAACATTTTAAGTGAGCGGTCTCGTGGACGTTACATTTTCAATGTACTCAACAGTAAGCAAGTTTGGTTGTAAAATAAAAAATATAAAAAAAAAAAAAATTAAAGTATGAATCCGAAGTCCTCTTGACCTTGCTAGAGAGTGATAAATAATAGCCTAAATATGACTAACGTAATTGTACTAATTGTGTAATTTAGACCTATATTAGAAAATTAATAGTACCAGTCTTTATATAGCGAGTAACTAGCGCCAGGGAGTTATTAAGGTTAATGTAATATATATGTTCTAATATAAATATTTCGATGAAAGGACAGAAGAAGGGTAATTTAATCATATTTTTATGCCGTTGCTTCTTAGAAAGCTTTTAATAATATGATCGTCTCATTACTCTTTATAAAAAAATGTAACATTACAGTTATGGCATTTATGCTGTGGTATAACTAAAACTGATATAATTTGAAATAAGTTGGTACATTTTGTAACTCAGTGTCATGAAGAAAGTCCTTCCTCCTTTGATTATACGAAGATTTTTTTTACAAAACAGCAGCAACAAAGCGTCAGTAAGTAGAAGCATATAAAATGTAAAATGGTTACCTTACAATAGAAGTTCAATTTTTTCATACATTAGAGTAAAGATTTGATTACTTGCTATTCTTCGTAGCTTGATATCTCCTATGTCTAAGTTATCTTAAGCAAATGTTCTTAACTTACGTATTTATATAACTTATTATGGACAAAGTGACTCAAAACATTAAAATTACATTATATAATACAGAAATATTGTGAATTAGTATTAGCAAACCGATATATTATAATTAAAAAATTAAAGAATATAAAATAAGATTCTGAATAATGATTATTATATGCGAAAAAAAGTTCACATTTCAAATGTTTGTATTCATATGAAACCTCAAGGGAAGAAAATATGTCTAGGCAGCTTTCCACTCTGCAAATGAGATTTCCACTGAAATAAAACACCATTATGAATAATAAATTGAGAGGCACTGGCCTGTTGCGACAAGACGTGCTGGCGCCGACACTATCGATGTTCTGCTGGAAATGAATAGAAACATTATTTTGTGACTCGTACTTTGACAATTTTATAATATTGTATTAGTGGACTTAATGGTCCAAGTCTTAAGGCATTTTTTTCGTACTTTACTTAATTAAAACCCGTAACATCCACAAATCACAGTATAGTTTTTTTATTACTTGCTCCAGACCTCCGATTTTCATATTCAATGAATTTTTCATACATCAAGCTCGATCTGTTACTAAAAAGCCACTAACATATTTCATACTCATCAGGTGTTTACATCTATAATTTTTATATATCAATTGCTTGCTTGAAATGCTTTTTTTATATTCAACTATATTCGTTATAAGTAGTTTAACTTTTCTACAATGGCTGAATCATGATGTAGGCTAGTCTTCGAAATTTATCTAAATCTAAACTAAATCCTGTCATGACCTAAAAGTTATTTTATCAATGAAATGCTTTCAGTAGATCAAAACATGTGCGTGGGCAAACAGACAATCAGACAATTTAGTTGAAAATCATAGCTACATATTCAATTAGTGTTTTACATCTTTCTGTATAATATTTTGTCGTAAATATCTGGTAAGTCCTGCCTTGGTGAATTAAATAGAGAGAAACATAGAATAATCTCAAGTAAATAAAATATAAAATACCCTATAATATAAAATACGTAATAGTTATACTTAATAATGAAATGAAGAATGAAATTTCATTATTAAGTATAACTGAGAAAATAAATAGTATTTCAAAATTAACAAGCTTAAATTTGCGGTCATGTTATATTCATTCTGTACAAAACAAACTACAAATATAAGTTTGTAATGTTTAGCATATAAGTTATTAATTTTGAGATTTTACATATACTGTAAGTTTTCACTTTTCGTCAATTTTTATATATCTAGGTCAATGAAATACAACAAATAAAAGTCGACAAACTTAAGTTTGCGGTTGTATGCACTCATTTTGTATGAAACGAACAGTACAGTATAAATTTGTAATGGCTTTATGTTTCTGGGATATAGGTTTTATTTCCGCATAAAAGCATAAACGAGATCTTTTGATTTCGCTTGCTACTTTGCTAAAGACATCTTGGATTTGGAAAATAAAAATAATATTAATAATCTGTAAATTTCAAATTGATTCTTTCACGTGACAGTCTGCAATAGTTTTATTAGAAAGACAGACATACAAAAGGACAACAACATGATCCGGAAAAGGATTCCGTTTTTTTTTGAAGTACGAAACTAAAAATATTGAAATTCAAACAAGCGTATAGCAAAATTTCTGTTGCAAATTACATAATTTGCAATGAAAGTTTTTTATTTTTGTTGATTTTTTTTAATTAATGAGCTTTATTCGTTGCATAATATGTCAACAAAATTCAAACTCAATCAGTTTGAACATGATGACACTTAAAATATTCCTTTCATTAATTTTCTCGCCAATTTAAATACTATGGAGATTACAACAATATTTAGCTTAAATTAAAAAAAAATTAATTTAAATTTTGTATTATCTCGGCTATATCGTCAATTTAATATTATTACGCGTCCGCTTGTTCCATCAACCAGCACGTCTAAAACTAATAATAAAATATTTACGTTAAAGATATAGGATCTTAAAATTGCGCAAAGCATCTGCAAGATAAAAATTTGATAAATTTGTTTTGCCACTTTCCGTTATGTCTCGTAGTTAAAGCGAAATTTGTAAAGAAAAAATATTGTAGATATTTCGTAGACGCTCTACAATGGTCTACAATTCGCTACGAAATTGTAGAAGAGAATGAAATTTTGTTGTTATTTTACGAGAGCTCGAACGTTCGTCTATAAAAGTTTATTTGATGATATGTTTTGTAAGTTTTATTTATATACCATATAGAATTTATATACTTGTACTATATTCTGCGCTTTTAGGTTTCGAATCTGGAAAGAAGAAACGGAACTATTTTGCCTAATAATAAATTAGCTGTCCATATAAGTATATATTCAAAATCTAGCTGTAAAAAAACCCTATGCTTTTGATACTTCAAGGATTTGGTTATTGTATAAATATTATTGTGTTTTAATTAACGTTACGATTGTTACTATTTTATCCACTAATTTCAATATATATATATATATATATATATATATATATATATATATATATATATATATATATATATATATATATATATATATATATATATATATATATTAGCCAGACGAGCTTTAGTATACATAACGGCTTAGTGCATATATTAGTATAAGACTTAACGATAATGACTTAATATTTAATAACTTAACTTAATATTTACTGACTTGCCAGATATAATGCCAATTACATTGTATCAATTGGTCAATTCTATTTACAATAAATTGAAATATATTGCGCCAATAAAGTGGTAAATAAATAGTACTACATAAAATACCTGCTTGACATTATTAGTTTTATTAGGTATGCAAGATTTTTAAAACTTTGTATATGTTTGGTATTACTTAAATGTATGTTTCGGATATCATTAAATGTCTTTGATTTGTAATAAAATAATATCTCACTATCTGCTAAGGGAAAGAATTTAAAGAAATCCTGTTTTAAAGCTTATACATTTTTTTATAATTTGTTGACATGTACGTGATTTTCAAAGATGACATAGGTCATGTTTTTACTCATCTTTTAATAAATAATATTACTTATTAAGGCGTTTAAATTCAAATTCGAATAAGATTTTTATTATGATTTTATTAATCGTATTATATTAATGTATTCAACTAACACTGTAATAGTAATGGTATAAATTATATATACAATAAAAATTAAACTAGCATTTTTTTCCTTTGTAACAATGATAAACATTGTAACAAGACTGAGTATGAATATATTTGTATACTAAGCGACATTTGCTCTACACTTAGTGCATCTCACTGTAAAATGTACCAAGATGAATTTCATACATATTAAAAACGACATTATTCATCACAGCACGCTCCACAAAGTATAAAAGTTGTAAATTCTGGAATCCGAGCTATTAATAGACTTTTCTTTTACATTCAATGCGACCACAGAAAGGATTTTAATATCCATCATATTTCACAAAACATATTACAATCTTTGTAGAATGTTTCCATTTTATGAGTTTCTGTCTTCACGAATACTTATTGTAAAGCTTTTATATGCAAAAAGGCTAATTTGAAAAATTAGCTGAAATTTGAAATAATAATGATACTAAATGAACTGCTACTACTAGGGAAAAGCTTTGAGTTCCAAAGAAATAAACTTATAACCAAACTATTAGATATTAACTACTAGAGAAACTATTAGAGATTTCATAGTACCTTTTTTTCTAGTTGTTCAACCGCAATGCTTTGCGCCGCAATCATGACAGAACATTGGGAGCACGTTTCGTGGGAGAAAGCTGCCCTTGCTGCCCTCGCAAACGCCTCGAACACAGCCCTGCAGTGGTTACTTGACGAGAAAGTTGTTAAGGTATTGTACATTTATTTTCAGATTAATTCTACATTCTATCCATTATTTAAGAACCATCGTGGCGCATAGGCGCAACGTCTGCCTGTAACGTGACGGTTTTTGAGTTCGTTTCCCAGTCGGGGAAGATGGATTTTTCTATTTCCATATTCTTCGCTCTGGTAAAGTAGACAAAGCGCGGCGTTGAGTTCCGCCACTCAACACGCAATGTCTCAAAAGAGACGGAAAGCGGGGACGGAGAAAGCAGGGACTAAGCAACGGAGTGTCTTAACACTAGGTTCCTACGGTTCCTGCGGTTCCCTCTGCCTACCCTGCCATGTGCGGGATAAAGAGTGAAGCTCTAAAACAAAACAAAACACGCAATGCCTCAATAAAAAACAGAAAGCAGAGACGGATAAAACAGGGACCAAGCAACGGAGTGTCTTAACACTAGGTTTTTATGGTTCCTGCAGTTCCCTCTGCCTACTCTGCCATGCCATTCGGGATTATAGCTTTTTATTATGCGTATATAATATAATTTTTTAACCATATTTAAAGTATCGTTTTTTACACCAAATTTTTCTCAATTATTACGAGATAGACAAATACGACTTAGTAATAAATCACCCAGTTCTCATGTTAACGCCATTAATTTAAAGATATTAAATAGCGAAACCACTCCCTCCTCTTTGTATCTAACTAGTCTTTGAAAACGGTCATATTTAATAATTATAAACGTGGCCCTAAGCTACTTTAAATATATACACAATAGTTTGTGACCTCAAATTTAGTGCCCCGGTCGCATTTGTTAATTCCACTGCAACTCCCGCGAGGGTTAATCCGGCGTAACAAAATAATTACTTTACTAATTGGACAAACATTCACTATGAAAGGCTCGCTTAAGTATGAAAATATTTCATGCAATTACTTTGAAAAATGTAATTCTTGAATATGTGATTGAAAAAATATTTAACGAGTTTGCAAGGGCAGACTCGGGTTATTTTTGCTTAATTATAAGTAGTTTTTGCGAAAAACATGCAAAGTTTATTTGAAATATTTTTTTTATAAATACATACTATAGTTTAGTTTTATTTAAATATTAAATAGATTTAGTTCATTTGATTTAAAAGAGGTTTTGTTACATCAATCTACTTCTTCTTCTGCTCTTTATTTATGGCGTTCCGAGCGTGCCAGTTGAGCACAATTCACTTCGCCAATATCACGTTGTATGGAGAACATACAAAGGAGAATGCGCGGTAAAATGGATAAGGAATGTTAAAATTTTTCACCTATAACAAAATATAAATTTATCTACAACATATACAGATAACATATTAGGTTAGTATATAAATCAACTTTACTTTTAGCTCTACTTATAATTGAATACTTTCTTTACATTTCTTTTGTAAAACAAAAAAAATGATTTGACAATTTTCTTATTGAAATTGAAGCATTCGATTCGAATTCAAGTAGAAAGTTACTTGTGCAAGTGGCTTGAAGTCCTGTTCAAATAAATATTCTACAATTTAAAGGAATATTGAAGTTGACATTTGACATTTTAAAGATTATACCTGAAAGCTTAAAGGTTATGTGTGTCGATTTTAAATACACAAAGTGGGCGTTCCACTTGCTTTGTTACTTACTTTGTCAAAGGCTTTCGATCACAGCTACCTTAGCTTACCTACCTACTTAGCTCATTCAATTTATAGGAACTATTTATAGGTTATAACGTAGTCGCCTATATTGTCGTAGTTGTTTATAAGTTTTTGTAAATTTTACTTTTTGCATATAGGAAGCTGGATGTTAAAGCAATAAACGTATAAAAAAGTTTCCCGTAGTTTACTTAGTAGCAAGACACTCCCACTTTATGAGTGTAGCGAGAAAAGTAAAATAATTCATTCTCCCGAGTGTGAATCGAAGCCACACGTCGATTGTAGACGTTTGCCTGCACTACGACAATCTTAACTTGTATTTTCAACTGTTTTAAATCTAATTCCACACAAAAAATAATACTCTGTGAAAATACATAAAAAAATCGATCGTAGCAGAATTTGAACCAGAATTTAAACCCTCTTAAAAACTATCCAAGCACTGTGACTGCCAGCAAATTTGTATACTATGCTTGTTACAACTTATTTATGTTGTTAACATTATGAAATTTTACAAATTTAGGCTATTTTCGATAATTATATTTTCGACTATTTTTAATTGTTATTCCTTACTAAGGAAAAAATTGTTTCCTTTTTTAAATATGAAGAAAATGTAATTTCCTTAATTAGTTTTCCTTTCAATTTAGGCTATTTTCGATAATTATATTTTCGACTATTTTTAATTGTTATTCCATACTAAGGAAAAAATTGTTTCCTTTTTTAAATATGAAGAAAATGTAATTTCCTTAATTAGTTTTCCTTTCCGTAACACAACTGAACCAGTTATTTAAATTTATTTATACATTGTAGAGTCTTATACACAATTATATGACACAATTATCATATTACTACTAGGCCGACAATACTAACGGGATTGTAATAGGATTAATATCAGCTTATCGATAAATAAGTGTTTTATTGATTTTTACAACATAGTATCTTTACACTGTGTTCTACTGTAGCAAATTATTATTAATAAAATTAATAATAAATAATGAGGCCAAAAAAGAATCGCATGAACCATAGGAACCTAGTGTTGAAACATTCCGATCCCTGCTTTCCGTTTTTTTCGAGGCATTGTGCATTGAGTTGCGGAACTGAATGCCGGGCTTTTCCTAGTTGCCAGAGTGAATAAAATGAAAATCCATCTTCCTCGAGTGGGAATCGAACACAAAAACCGTTGTGTGTACAGGAAGACAATACGCCTCTGCGCCACGACGTTTCTATACTAATTAGATAAGTGACATTATTTTAATAATAAGTTAAGTATTTTTCCATCCACAGTGTGGGTTAACACTTTTAAATCATCATTAAAATATATAATAAATAAATCATTTTAAAATAATAAATTAAAAAACAGAAATCTCAATAAAAAGAAATAGTATCGATATAGACGTTTTAATAACATGCAAATATGTCCCGCTGTTACAAGTAGCGCTGCGACAAGTGCGGAAACAAAAGCAGAAATATAAAAGAAAACTGTATTGAAACTTCATCATACATTTAATTATATTATTATGATACGTATTCAGAATTTAAAATAGGTTATTATTACAATTTTAATTGAAAATATATTACATTTTCGATTAAGTGCATCGTTAGATTCCACCAACTTTATCACTAAGACCAACTTTTCAAGACTTTTTAGAGAATTACTACTAGTAAGTATTTGGGGCCTCTATATTATACGTCTTATGAGCATATATGATTTTTATTTAAATTCAGAGAGAGACACTAAAAGTTAAAGTCATTATTAAAATAATAATTCAAATTTAGTCATGTATACGAAACAATAGCATCCTTTGTTAAATAAAAGCTAAACTATATCCATATAATTAAATCAAATTATTATTCTGTCCAATATTAAACCAAAATAATAATAAAAATATTGACATTAGATTTAACGTCTTAAGCATTACTTAAATATTAACAAGTACTAAATACTATTAGTAAGGCATAAGAGTCTCATTTGTTACCTTTATCCATATTTTTTCAAAATATAACATCAATTATTTGAAACGCATAATTGAACTGACCTGTAAGTAATAAATAAATAAGTAATTACATAGTCAAAGTCAAAAATGAAATTGATTATTTTGAGTTCCAGTATGTGGAGTTCGTGGTCTTCTTCATTAGAATTTCAATCTTCATGTTTTTTTTTTCTATTAACATAAAGCGTTTTAATAACCGTCGTCCATCGATGTATCTATAATATGTTTATTTCTGTAGTTCTACATTAAATAACGTTATCGATATAAAAACCTTACACATAATATACAATTCGTCGCTTAAATTCAGCGATAAACTGCCACACGCTGGTATATTTTTTGCATATTATTAACATTATAATAGAACAAGCGAAATTACTTTCATAAGGCAACCTTGACGTAGCCGGCACGCGATCTGACGACGTAATAATATGAAGGACTATGAAAAATTATATTTTACGTTAATTAAACGTTATTTTTAACGTCGCGAACGTTTGCAAAGTACAAAATGGCTCTCGTATTTTTGAACAATATTAATGAGATTTAAGAACAGATTGGCTTAGTAAAATAAATTTGCCGCCATTGCGTCACTTTGTGTTGTCAAAATATAAATTAGCTTCTTTTTCTCGTTTCTTATCTCTGAGCTGTCTCACGTTGCCATTATAGCTTTTGTATAGATACAATAATCTTGCACATATATTAAAAACTGTTTAATACGACTTTATATAATTTTATCTCCCTTATAATTTAATTCACATAGATTTAACTTCTACCATACCAGATTAATTACAATAATATAGCGAATTTTAGTTCTTATATTTTATTTATTTTTTGTTTGTAATAAGGTATATTTGTTGCATTAAATTTAAATTGTTAAAATATTAAATTGCTTATATTATATTAATAATTAAATTGTTAAAAATTTTAAAGGTATATTTGTTTTTATTATGTCGTCAACTCATTTTGATAAATATTACTTTGCTCGTAGTTAATAAAGATCTTTTCGCGTAACTAATTAGAGGCCTCAGTGACATTCTATCCCTTTTAGAAATTGGTATGAATGTTAAATATTATACAATTCTACAAAGTATTACTGTAAAAGCTTTAAGCTTTAACTTTGAAGCCTAGTTAGTCTTTGGTAGTTAGCATGGATGATTACAATTGTCGCCAAAATATACAGTGAACGAGTTTGAAAACAATTTCAGTACTTACCTTGACCTGAGCCATTTCTATACCATGCTAGGAATAATTTAATTGTCCTATTAAGTTTAGTTTTTATATTCGACAGTTAGCCAAAAATAAAGTGCTATAACGTTACATTTTCCTGGGGGAAGCAGTAATAAATTATATTGATATTTGGTTGTGTTTTGACAAAAACGTTTCTGCTGTTAGACTGTACAGTGTGATTTCTTATTACATCTTCCTTTAGGAGTTCATTTCTTTTTTAATTGATTTTCATTTCTTTTGGATTTTTTCTTCAATATTTACTCTTGATACTAATAAAATATTTAAGCAGATAATATATGGGCCTTTGTTTTTGTATTTTTGTTGAATTTGTTTGTATTAGTGAATATATGTATATCATGTACTTAAATAAATTTAATAAAACGAAATGTATAAGTACATTTATTAAAGAAAAAATCAAAGCAACCTAGGCTAGCTATAACACGTATAGCTAACAAAAATAAAGAGTCAAAAAGCTGACATTTTAGTTTTCCCTCCCATGAGATTCCGATCACGTGCGAGTAGGGTTGGCAGTGCGGCTTTTCATCGCAGAAGAAATATATACACTATTACCGCTTACAATTTTTTTTGCCTAAATTCCGTAAGAAAATAATAATTTTAAATTAAGTAGTCAAAATTTTAAATATTACTTAATATCCTATATATGTATGTAATTATATATAAAGCACTGCCTTGCCGTGACTGTAAAAATTATGATTTAAATACATTAACAAATATTTGTTACTAATAAATGTACCTGATATTCTTTTTTAATATGTTTTATTTATTACAAGTCTTACACGGGAACCCTATAAGCAACCTTTTATATTGAACTTTAGAAAAAGTCCAAAAGCAAGAGAATATATTTTTATGCGTATATAGTTAGCAAGAGTATATACTTTTACGTATATTTATACTGTTACATTTTGTTGATGATATAAAAAGGAAAATATACTTAAAATTATATTTATATTTTCAGAAAACCATAACCAAAGTTAGTATTTCATAAAATAACTTTATTTTTTTGTAATGTTTACTAGTGATGTAACGAGTATTCGCATTCGCGAATATTCGCACATTTTTACACGTTCGCATTTGCAAAAAATTCTGCGAATGTTTTGCGAATGTCAGAAAGAAAATTTAACGACGATAATACATTATAAAAATCTAAATCAGTTTACTTTTTGAATTCTTTAATTCAAAAAGCAGTATCTTAACCTCGGAAAAACATTATCTCATGAAACAATTTTTTTAATGCAATCTAAACAAACAGAAATCAATTCTCTTTCCCTTCTGAAAAATTTTATCAGCTAATACTCAGGTTTTTGATATTAAAATGCTATCTTGCTTGCCGTAAACAATTGGCGCCAAATTTACAAGAATTTCTGAATATTTACATTCATATTAGCGAATGTCGGTAGCAAATATTCGCATTCGCATTCACGAATGTTAAAAAATAACTTTCGTTACATCACTAATGTGAACCGTATCATTATATACACATTTTCTTTGAGTAAATTATAGTAAATGACGTAATGATGACGAATGAAATGAGTAGAAAGTAAGCGCTTAGCTGCTTGTTAATTATTATACACACAGCTCGCAAAGTGAATTTTAACTACCCACTATTAGTGTTTTATCAGACAAGTATCTAACGGATCTTTACGTCAAGCTCATCATTCAAAGTCAAAATTTCACACGATGGATACCCGACTTTGTTAAATAATTTTTGTAGAGTCTGCTATTTGACAATTATGTAATTTTTCAATTAAATTTGTTGAAATTGAGGACCGCCGTGGCGCAGATGCGCAACGTCTGCCTGTAACGCGACGGTTTCTGGGTTCGATCCCCAGTCGGGAAAGATGGATTTTTCTATTTCCATTTTCTTCGCTCTGGCAAACTAGGCAAAGCGTTGAGTTCCGCCACTCAACACGCAATGCCTCTGTTATAAGTAAAGATTGCTGTGTATATCTTTTTACCGATCAATCGCCTTTGTGTTTTCCATGCGAACTGACATTGGCGAAGTGATATGTGCTTAACTGGCACGTCCTTCTACGTTATATGTACGTTCACGTATCATAATTATTTCGTCATACGTCATACATATTTTATTATAATTATTCATTGATGAATTATACTATACATATTATATATATTTTAATAGCAAGTAATGGAATTAGATTTGCAAAATAAAATCAAATTGTATTTATTTAGTTACCATATCGTTAAAATAAATAATAGTAATTGTTGAATTCCTAGATAAATATATGGTAAAATAAGGAAGTGGCATTTTGGCTTCTTTTGATTTGTGTATCTATTAGCTCGACTCTTAAAATAATTGCCCACTAGGTCTTCCTTTAACATAATTGAGAAATCATGAAAGCGGCAAACAACTCTATATTAATCGTACGATTTAGGACATTTTTTGTAGCTTCACTCTTTATCAGCAGGGGGATGCAGGCAGAGGCAACCGCAAGAACCATCAAAACATAGAGTTAAGACACTCCGTATCCTGCTTTCCATGTTTTTGAGGCATTTGAGTGGCGGAATTCAACGCCGTTCTCTGCCTAGTTGCCAGAGCGAGCCAGGGTGGGAATTGAACCCACAAACCGTTGAATTTTCTTGATGACCTTCCTACGGCAAATTCATAGTGGATTATTGAACATAACAGTAGATTGTATTCAAGTCAAGGCCAAATAAGTAATCCTCCATAAGCAATACAAACAAAACCTTGAAACTGCACTTGGAATCAAAATGTGACATGAAAGACAATTTTTATTTTTATTTTATTTTAATTATCTCAAAACAATGGAGTCTAGTCTTCAAGAGGCAGCTGACTGGTTATTTGTCACTCGCTTTAGCTATAAAAGAGTTTTCTATTTCAGGGAATTGTAGGTCTATTTAGAGTATGATTAAAGATTCTTTGTTCAATTTATTACAATAGTAAAAAGTTTACAACATTTTAATTATTGAAATCAAATTTGAACTTTATTTGTACAATTATTTTTTATTTTCATTTGCTTCATAGTGTTAGTCTTAGTATGATTTTTTTTAAATACTTGTACGAAGAAATTTTCAAAGTACCTAAAGAAGTTCTTTGAATTTACCAACAAACTGACCACTTGACCTATTAGGTTTAGAATTAATTAGCACTTGGTAAAAAGAGGCGAGAAGTACAACAGAGAAATCTCTCTATGGTTTGCTGAAAAATCTCGACCTTTCTAGAAATATGATTTATTCATTTGTAGAACGTGCTTCGAAGTTTAGTTAACAATGAAGATGAGCGTTGCGAAAGCAATAAATAATTTTAAATGTCGTAATTAGAAACGTAATTCAGTTAATAGTTGACTTCAAAGCATTTAAATATAAAAATCTGTTGTTATATGCTTCAAATGAAACATCTTGAATATATAATAAAAGACAATTCGAGATTCGTCAAGAAGCCCTAGCTTGCAGGGATTACAGAGAAACCTCCTTGTTCTTACGCACTCAAACACGTACGTAATTAATGTAACACCTTACACCTTGTTTACATGACGTTGTTTTCTGAAGATAGTAGAATTTATTTCTTATATTACATAAATTCAGATAAATACATATATATATATATATATATATATATATATATATATATATATATATATATATATATATATATATATATATATATATATATATATATATATATATATATATATATATATATATATACTTAGTCTTGCCATCAATATTGTTATAAAGAAAAGCACGATTTTTTTTTATACGTAACATTTATTCCTTTCATAGTGAGTTAGTTTAATACATCAATATATAACTATTAAAAATATACAATGTTTATTCGAAGTGGTCCCCATTGGCTGCAATACAGTCTTTTAAACGTTGAGGCCAGTTATCAATAGCAGCACGAACTCTTTCTAGAGGAAAATTCTTCACTGCCAACCGAATGGATCGTTTTAGGGACTCCAAATTATCATGGCGTTTAGAGCAAGCCTTACTCTCTAAAACTGACCATAAATCATAATCCAATGGATTTAGGTCAGGACTTGACGACGGCCAGTTTTCAGTGCTGATAAAGTCCGGAACGTTAGTTTTCAACCAAGATTGGGTGGATCGAGCTCTATGACCCGGTGCCGAGTCTTGTTGAAAGCACCATTCTTTGTTATTGAACATGGTGTTAGTTAAAGACTTAACTACCGTCTCAAGAACGGTATTTTGATAAACTTGTGCCGACGTTTTAATACCTTTTTCACAAAAATATGGCTCAGTCACCCCTTCATAGCTAACACCCCACCAAACCATCACTGAAGTGGGATAATGCCCACGTTGTACTCTGTTTACTAATTGCGAAGCTTCTTTAGAGCTTCCAGCATAAATACGGTCATTTTGTTTATTAAAATACTGCTCAATTGTAAAAATTTTCTCATCCGTAAACAAAATTTTTTTGTGACCTCCCTTTGCGTACCGCTTAAGTAGTTGTTTGGATTTTACCACCCTATTCTTCTTTAAATTATCAGTTAAGAAGTGACCAGTACGTCTCTTATAGGCTGCAAGTCCTAAGTCATCTTTTAATATACGCGACATGGTTCTAGGAGCTATCTTCATCTCCCGAGATAAAATCTTTTGCTTACGGACAGGATTTCTTCGAATTCTTTCCCTAACTGCTTTAATCACCTTTTTCACACGAACGGTACGTGGACGGCCAGATCTTTTTCTGTCACAAACAGAGGAGGTATCATTGTACCTATCAATAGCCCGGTAAACAAACATTTGACTAATACCAAGCGGGTGGAGGGTTTTAAAAATTGCACTTTTCTCCATACCTACTTTATGTAAGGCAATCACAGCGATTCGGTTCTCTTTATCACCCCACTCCATTTTAATATAACAAAATATTTAACAATATAATGGCGCGAAAATAAGAAAACACATCAAGCAATCATATAAAAATGACAGATTCCAAATTCAAACGTAATATTTTCTTTTTTTGAATAGTAACAGTCTTTATGGCCAGACTAAGTATATATATATATGTATATATATACAAATATTTTTTTCTATTTTATTTTGACTAATAATAATTTATTAAGTTTACCAAAAAAAATTATAAAATTTATTTATTTTTTTAACAATTTATGAATAAGGTTTTTTTTCAGATCGAAGATTCAAACACTCGGAAAGGTGGAGGCACGTTTTTAGTTCCAATGAATGGAGGCATCTGGACTATGTGCGTGTCATTAGAAGGTATTATTCAAAATCGATTTGCTTATACATTTGTGGGATCTATTTATTTAATTATTTTCACGACTTGCAAGCCAAATTATGAAACTTGCACCAATATTTTTTTTTTATGATTTTTTAAGTGTTAATCACAATCAATAACTGTTAATACGTGTTAATCAGTGTTAATCCACAGTACGGATAGAATAATACTTAAAGGAAACATAAAAATTTTGAACGCAGTGGGATTCGAACTCGCGCCCTCTTGAGAACCGTGCTAGCGCTCTGACCAGTGGTCGGCCAGGCGTTCTTCATAACGCCGCGTCGAAATTCTTATATGCTTTATACAACTTATTTCGTTGTTAGCACCTCTGTAGGGAGATTTTTATAAATTTTCGCTACTCAATTATTACAAAGAACAATCTTTTGGCGACAGAGGGTGCTAGTTTTTATCAACCCTTTCTCAAATTTTTTATATATTTCTTTAATTATATTGCACCAATAAGTCAGTGCTAGCTAACTCCAATTTACATTTCGTTTTTAATAGACCTCTAAATATGTTGAGTGGCGGAAACCAACGCAACCGCTAAATTAACCAGACTATATAATAAATAAATAAATAATATTGCGTATATTAATTCTATTGTACCACAAGATCTCAAGTCTAACAATATTCATGCATAAATTATATTAGAGTGTCGAAGCATAATCGAGGGTAACTCTAAGTGATGAACTCCTCGCTCCGGTAAGACAATGTGACGTTGAGCCACTCAGCACCTATTGTGTTAAATTGTGGCAAAAACTGGAGAATTTCGTGAATTTACTTCTCTCTGCCTACTTTTTTAAGCGTAAAATTGGAAAATATCTACTTAAACTTAAAATTTTAGATGAAGAGGTGTCCATACTTTCGAGGGCAGGCTTTCCAACAGACCCTCTGTGCACAAATTATTTGGCTGATGACGAAAACGAAGAGCAAAGAGGTGATTGGCAACACCGTAAGTTCATATATTATCCTATTTATAAAAATATTTTCTGAAGTAATTATCTCTGTATATTAATAATGAATATTACATTTATTATTATTTTTTTTATTATTATTATTTATTTTTTTATTTACAGGTATGCAAAACTTGTCCATATCGTGTGCACTGGTGTGTCTCATAGTGCTGGGAAGCGCGGCGCTTGTGGGAGCATTCGGAATTTGCAAGCACCAAATTAGCGCAGTGCTTGTTACTGGCGTCATGTATCTTTTAGCTGGTGAGAAAAAGATGATACGCTTATTTAATTTAATTTTTATGTAGACAAAAAAAAGTTTTATTGGTAATTTTTTATTGCAAGGAAATTGACTAACAAGTAGGTAAATACTTGTTTACTAGGCCGTGTGATGTTATATAATAAGGTCTTTTATGTTATCACACTTTATCCCGCACATAGCAGGATAGGTAGAGGGAACTCCAGGAACCATAGAAACTTGGTGTTAAGACACTCTGTTGCTTAGTCCCTGCTTTCCGCATTTTTCGAGGCATTGCGCGTTAAGTGAATGAATTAAACTCACTTTGCCTAGTTTCCAGAGCGAAGAAAATGGAAAAAGAAAAAACCAACTTTCCCTCACGGAATTGAACCCACAAACCGTCGCGTTTACAGATAGACGCTACGCTTTTGCGCCACGAGATTACTCAAGTAAATGTCAAATAAAATTGTTTGCAGGCCTCTTCGCAATGTTCACACTAATGATAATACACTTCAAACGCGTACAAAGGGTGTCGACACGTAGCACTTCCCACGGCGACGACACCGCCGATGGGGTAGTGGGCCCGCGATACCCTGCACTACCCGTCCTCTCCGCGAGGGAGTTCACTACCTCCTGGTCCCTGGAGCTGGGCTGGGGCGGGGTAGTACTGGCAACTACTACCTCGTTATTGTGGATTTTACTATCAAAAATAATGAGATACAACCCTATATTGTCGATATTGTTGTAATTTTACTTTTTGTACAATTAATTTTTTTTTAATGTAACACTTGTGAATTTTTCTTTTAAATATTCATAAGTTAGTTATTGAAATATATAGCTGCAAAGCTCGCTTAAGCATCAATATTTTGATAATAAATTAAATTAATAGTTTATTATTAGTAGGTGAACTGAACATGTGCGTACGGTCACGATATCAAGTCAATTACCTATATCCCAATATTATAAGTAAGTATTAAATTTCTACATAGGCGCCATTTAATGTGCCCAAAGCGTTATTCAATTAACATTATGTAATTTATAATCTAGTTAAGCCGCCATGTTTAAAAACGTTGAACATTAAAAGTCCGCGCTCGAAAATTTAATAAATGTATAATTGTCTTCAAATATATTTTAGTTCATAAGGCTTTCATAATTATTAGCTTAGGCATTCAGTCGCCAAGCTTGTTACCGTCCATTGTAAAATTATAAAATTTTATGTTTTTTGGCACATCCCGTTTGGCCTCGCAAATTTTTATTATACTGCATTCATATTTTAATACTGAATATTTAAAAATTATTCCAAAAATCGTTTATTCAATTTACAATTATATTTTTTTAGTAAATATTTACAAAACTCATAAGCACTTACCTACGCCTCTTAAAATTGTATTAAAAGGCGGCTTAAAGAAAGACTTCATTATTAGTACAAGTGCACTCTTCGACACTATTGAGCTTACAAACTTATAAAATTTTAAATTGCAATTCATATTTTTATATTTCGCAACTCTACCTGTATATCTTAATAGTTTAAGGCACCGCGTACCTTAAATTTTGTGATAGTTTTAATCGATTCACTATAAAATGTGACAGATTATTTTTTTTAATCCTTTTTTATTATCTATATTTTTAAATTAAAAACGCTTAATATTTTGCCTAATGTAATAATTTTAAGCTATTGTAAATTCACTATACATAAAGCTTACTTCAATGTTAATATCTCTTGCTCTTATTTATACATTTTCTTATTAAATAATTTCTAATAATATAAATATTATGGGGGTGTTAAAATGTACATATAACGTGCTTTGGATTCAAGTAATAAAGAAAGTGTCTCCAAGGCTTTATAAAAAAAAACATTCGTATATTAAACAGGAATTAAAAATGAAAATTAAATATAAAATAAATCTAAACTAGGTATTTCATGGAGTAGTTGCTTATCTTACAAACAAGTCAAACATAGTCTTTCATAAAACTTTCCTTCTTAGCTTCGCAAGCCTTTCAGATACAAGTAGGTACACTATAAATATTTACGTAACGAAATAACTAACTTTATAGTTGTTTGAAAGTTGGTGCTGTGAGGTAAATACTAGACTAGTGTCTTCAGTTTCTTTTTTGTTAGAGTGACAGAAAATATAGATTAAATAGTGTTTAACAAATTGTAATTTATGCATGAAGTTAAAATATTGAAATATATAGGAATAACGTTAGTTACTTACAATTATATGCATTTGAGTTCGTGATTAGCTTTATTACTAGAAATTAACTTAAATGTTTATTTAGTAAAGGTTGTCATAGTACAGTCACATAGTATACCAATCCAAGCCAGTAAATTTTAAATAATGTAAAAGAAATACTAATAACTTTACTGAATGAACACAGAATTCTTATGGAGCAGTGGAATTTCCTTCGTATTTTATATGAGATTTCTTACATATTTACTTGACTTAGTTATCTCAATCTCAATAAATTTTATTATTCAAAAATGTCTATAAACAAATTTTAAGTACAATAAGAAAAGACAACGATTGTTATTTTATATGTATGTTATTAAAAAATAATAAAATTATACACCTAACGTAAAATATATATCAAAATATTTCAGATTTTGATATGAATTTAACGATGTTAAAAATGTATTGTTACTTTATATGGATATGCCCCTTCTAGTCCAAAAAGGTACACAAGTTTATCTGTGACGGAGAAAGCAAGGACTAAGCAACGGAGTGTCTTAACACTAGGTTCATATAGTTCCTGCAGTTGCCTCTGCCTACCCTGCAGTATGCAGGATAAAGCCTGAAGCTAAAAAAAAAGTTTATGTGAATTATGTTGAACTAAGAACTATTAGATATCTACCACTACTGTTTATATATTACAGAATGTAAATATAAATTCAATTAAAACTTTAAATATACACATTTTGCCAATAGTTACACATACAAAATTTACTTCTTTACTATATAATATATTTTGTGTACCCTTTTGGACTTCAATCAGCATGATGTATATTAATGTATGTTTAATGGCATAAAAGCTCTCTGAAAACTTAAACAAAATAATGAAATAGTTTAAAAAATGTTAAAATCTTCGGAGATTTTTTACGATATAAATATATCTAAAACTATAATTTACAGTTATAAATATTAGAAAGCTTATCAAATAATATTGTAATAAGAAAATAAATGACAGTAAAAATTAATTAAATAATAACTTCTAAATCACTTTAAATATTCTTAAATTATTTTATAACTCAAATATCTTATTTCACTCATTGCTTAAAAACTACCAGTACACCAAATCACTGGTTGTAACACTGTACTATAACAAAAAACCTACCTGCATCTTCACTAACTTAGCTACGATTAATAATAGCTTGTATGCACCTTCCCAAGCGTTGTTTACATTGTGATGTATAGTTTATTTAAATGTTATTAAGTTAAATAATTTTGTAATGCATAAAGCAATATTATTTTGTTTAATAGGACTTTTATTTCACCTACTTTTCTTGTATTTTTCAACCTGGAATGGAGTAAAGGAAATATTAAAATAATATAAATGTTGTAGTTTGCAATTTAGGCAAAGTGAATCTAATAATAAGACACTGTATGTTTATTTTCCTTTTGAACTTGAGACACTGATCTGGAACCAGAATTGTGAAAACAATCCGCAATCAAGTCTAAAAAATTATTGTCACATACGGGAATCGAACCGGCAACAATTGTTTGCATTTTTAATTATACTAATTCGCTTTGATTGTATTATTGGTCAATAATATAAATCGTCGTCGACCGTCGTCGTGCAGAGGCGCAACGTCTGCCTGTAACGCAACGGTTTCTGGGTTCGATCCCCAGTCGAGGAAGATGGATTTTTCTATTTATCCATTTCCTTCGCTCTGGCAACTAGGCAAAGCGCGGTGTTGAGTTCCACAACACGCAATGCCTCGAAAACAGCGGAAAGCGGGGACAGAGAAAGCAGGGACTAAGCAACGGAGTGTCTTAACACTAGGTTCCCACGGTCCCTGCAGGTTCCTCTGCCTACCCTGCCATGTGCGGGATAAAGTGTGAAGCTAAAAAAAAATTATAAAGAAAATATAGAAAACATTACATATAATACGCCATATACGATGTATACATTCAGCTTGAACAATAGTAAGTACATATATGAAAATTATGTTAAAAATTTCAAAATATCACATTGAATGAAGTGTATGTAAAGAATTATATGTTGAAATAAATTTTATTGATATATATTACTAGATAGGATATTGTGAAATTGAAAGAAATATGTATATAAAAATATTAGGTGCCCATTTATACTATAAGTACTTAAACTAATATGTATAGATAAAATATTTAAACTTAACTATAAAGTAAAAAAAAAACACATATTAACATAATATTTATTTACAAATTAAAACTAATATGTACAGATAAAATATTTAAAATACCAAATGGTGGTATTTTCTCAAAAAATTCGGCCTTTAATTTTTGTCATATATCTTTATTTAAAAGATATATACTTATATATACATGTTAATCATCTTTTAGTAACTCGTCTTCAATATCGATGTCCTCTGCCTTCCGTTTCTTGGCTCTAGGCCTCTTGCCGTGTAACATTTCTAATTTTATTTTCTTTGCCTTCTTCTTCTTCTCTTTAAGTTGCAGTTTTCTTTTAGCTGCTTTCTCCGGATTGTTTACTTTTTCTTGTAGTATTGTCTGTAAATGTTTTATTCAATGTTAAGATATTATTTTACTTTTTATTGTATATGCAAATTAGGAGAAAAGGAGAGAAGAGAAAATAAGATAAAGAGGGTGTACACTATACAACTCAAAATCATTATATCCTCAAATTATTTAAAAATAAATGTCCACTTGTGTAAAACTATGTCGATCTGTTAGTGACGATATAATAGAAAGATTAGAAGTAATTACTAAATGACATCAAAACAAATATAAAAAAAATTAAAATATGTATTAACTAAGAAAAACTATTTTATGTTATTATATACAGGTAATATATAAAAAAACTGACCTTCTTTCTCTCAGCTCTCCTCACATTCAAACGTGTCTGTGCCTCGGCCGCCATTTTGCTATACTCAATGTCTCCGATTTTCCTTCTCAATTTCTTGCCAACTCTTCCAGCCAGTTGCTTCACAATGGACGAAGGTCCCTCGCCCGTGGAAAGTTCTCGAACAATCGCCGGTAGAAATATGTCGACAATTGTGTTTACATCTTCAGTGTCTAAAGAACTAATTAGGTGTAGCCACATTGTGAATATTGCTGTTCTCTGTAAACAGTAAATTATTTTTTTAATAAACACCATCATATATCAATACTTAAATTCCCAATAGAAAAAAAATATTTTTGTAATGTTTGCATTTTGAATAATATATAGTGTCGTTTTTGAACATAGCTAAAATATATATTTAGATTAATTTAAAATTTTAGTACAACTGGTAGGGTACACCGAAGTTAGTAACGAGCTGACCGGGAATAAGTTATTTAAAAATAAATGGTCAACTGTGTGAAACCATGACGATCTGTTAGTGACAATATAATAGAAAATAAATGATATGTGTAAAAAGGCCGAGTTATATATCTCTCTTCACTCTTAAGAGCCTTTTTACATATGTCATCAATTCATTTCTATAATGTAACATAAATGTAAAAACATTTCTCGTGAAAATACCTCTTTAATTAAAGTTTCTGTCATAATTAGTATTTATTTTCTTAATATAATTTAATATTAAAAAGGAAAAAAATACTTCAAGCCATCATTGAACAGTACGTTATATATCGTTATTCCAATCGTGATAGTTATTATTTCGACCTCCATTTTGGGGAATAAATTAGGAAAAGTTTTTTTCGTCACGTATATTTCGATTTGTTAGTTAAGCTACAACCTACTTTACGATAGTTTGTTAATCAGTGATTTTTCACTTTTTCTTCCATAAAACTTTGCGTTTTATTGATTATACCTTTCTACAAGGTCCAGTTAGATTGTATTAACAATAGGTTCTCTCTTTGCCTTCACACACGATATAAATTCAGTGTAAAAATAAAGAAAAATATTATAAACTTACAATATTCATATTCGTCGGCGCTTTAGCGACTTCCACGTTGACAGCTTTTCGTAGCTTAAACAAAATCCAACGAATGTTTACTTTAGCATTATACTCTGTGTCACCTTCGTCTGCTTCCATTTTATTTGTAATTTTAAAACATGGCATCGCGTGGATGAGTTTTAATATTTGGAATAGCACTGCTGTTACCTAAAAATATAATAAAAATACAATAAAAATTTAGATGATATATTCATTTATGATCTGGCTCGAAGGACCAAAATGAAATAAAATTCTTTAATCAAATTTGACATTTTCGTCACCTATTTCAGGTAATTATGTAAATATTACTTCTAAATTTGACTACCAGGGGAAATAAATATACAGGTTGTATCTGACAGCACATCCTTTGTCAAAACAACCAATAATATAAAATATTTCAAGGCTATATACAAAAAACTAGTTAAGAATTATCAATAATTTAGGCACAGGATCATACTTCCCATTTCACGATATTTATACGTGCTGAGTAACGCGTGATGTAGTCATGACTAAATACGAATAACGTATAAATCTCGTACTTCAAAAATACTATTAAACGTTGTCAATCTGTCAACTTTCATTCAAAAAAATAACTAAAAGAGAAGGTGATATATCTCTTCCTCACTCTGACAGTACAGTGTACGCTTGCGTCATACTTGACAAATGGCGTTTTATTTTGGAACTATAATTTAATTATTTACTTTGTTTGAAAAAAAAAACATTACTTTATTTTGAAAAATATTACTTGTTTTATAATTTTATCAAGTTTATAAAGGCTAGTTAATTTTATGCTTTAAATAAAGATCGCGAATACATCCACACTCTGTATATTCTTTTTATATAAAAACTGAATATTTAATTATAGTAACAAAATTTATAACTATAAGTAACATTTATAAAATTTAATTTTATTTATAACACCAAGGATAAAACGTATAAACTTGTGTAATTCGCTTATCAGCCATAGCCTTAGTTCTAACTAATATTAAATATAAAAAAATGTAAAGATTATTATAGATGTTCATAATGATAAACATTAATGCTATGTATTAATATAATCAATATTTATAATAAGAACATATAGTGTAAGTTAAAAAAGGGTACGGACCAAGTGTCTGTAGAGCTAACTATTTTTAAATAAAAAAAAAGAAAAAACTATAAGTAAAAACCATACCTGTTCCGCCATATCTTTCGATACAGTAGGTGTGTACTGCGCACACAAATCCAAAGTGAGACTTCTTAAGAAATCCTCTGTATTATCAAATATAAAGCCCCTTTCACACTCATCATCCGTTTTAGCATTCAATTCATTTGGATCAATTGCTTCTAAAAGTGTGCCTATAATTTTCACAGATCTCAATCTAACCCACGCGTGTGGATACGCCAGTAGTGCTTTACATTGCTGGCCTATCTCATCGTAATCATTTATATACTTCTTATTTTTTAAACTAGACGAGCAATGTATAGTGATTTTGTCTATGAGGTTCAACATTTGTATGAGGCTGTGATCCTTTTCCTTTTGTTTGTCTTCGTCTGTTTTTTCGTCGCCTTGATCGAGTTTCATTTTGACGAAACGTCCTTCTGTTATGTCGTTGCTTAGTAATAATATTTTGCCACTAACTAACGGTAGAATGGAATTTAGACGATTTTGGAACTTCTCCTGTTCAACGTTTACAAAACGGATACTAAGTTGGGCGGCTAGTTCGAAATGTATAGGCTGGAAATAGAAAAAAAATTGTAGTAATTATATACATAGTTTAGAATTTCTTGTAAAAAGAGGGTAGTTTTAGATGACAAAAGTTGTTGCATGCAAGCTCAGTTCGTATTGGAAAGAAACTATACCGTTATATTGTTATTAAGACTATTAAGTAGAATTTCTGTACAAAAACTTTGGTCGACGTTTATTTGGTTATTTTTTTTTCACTTCTAATTTCTAACAACATAATGTGATTTTTTTTTTAATTTTTTAAAGTATTAATCTACACTGAGGATAGAAAAATACTTGAAATAAACATAAAAATGTGCACGCAGCGGGAATTTGAACCGCGCCCTCTTCCAAACCGTACAAGCGCTCTGACCACTGCAACCATGCGTTCTTCGTCACGTTGCGTCAAAATTCTTACGCATTTTATACAACTCACCTTGTTAGCTTTGGGTTTGAGCTCAAATTCCATGCGTTCAAATTGTTATAGGTTTTCTTGAAGTATTTTTTTTACATAATATGAATCGACTCTACACTACATTAGTTCGTTACACCTACCTGATTATCCTTGAAGAAAGCTAGAACTAATTCGAACAGCTTGTTTCTACCCGTAGCGGGTAGCTTTTGCAGCTCGGCTTCTACGCAAGCTGCCGCAGCCGCACGACACTCTGGCACGCTATCGTTAACCATACACGCGCCCAAAGACAGGAACAGGAAGTCGCCATGCTTTTTAAGTTGATCCTGGAAATATTCTTTAGAATAAATATCTTAATCGAGCACCGTCGTGGCGCAGAGGCGTAGCGTCTACCTGTAAGCGCGACGGTTTGTGTGTTCGATTCCCGTGAGGAGAACACGGATTTTTTTATTTCCATTTTCTTCGCTCTAGAAACTTGGCTAAGTGAGTTGAGTTCCTCCACTAAACACGTATTGCCTCGAAAAAGCAGGTACTAAGTAACGGAGTATTTTAACATAAGGTTTCTACGGTTCCTGCAGTTCCCTCTGCCTACCCAGCCATGTGCGGGATAAAGCGTGAAAACATAAAAAAGCTTTATCTATATTAATGATTTGTGTTTGTTTGTATTTAAAAGACCTTGAGCCCCAAAAAGCAACGTAGGCCACATTTTTTTATAAGTATATACTATATACACCAAACTTATGTACATTTTCATGCGAAGCCGGGATGATCTCTTGATGGACTTACATATAAAATAATAGCATTTACATTTGTTAAATATACTCCATTCATTTCAGCAAAGGAAATGCTTATTTTTATTCATATTACCATAAAAAATTCTAGAAAGAAATGTAAATGTAAACTTGTCAACTGTGAAGATTTCAACCTACGATCATTACATTGATAATATAAAAAAAATGTATTTACCTCATTAAGTTTATTGATGATCATTTCCAGAAACTTTAGGGAAGACTCTCTTCCATGTTGCAGTTCATAATTGAGTTGAGTAACAAAGAACTGTATGTATTTCTCCAATCTTTTGCCTGGAGAATAATTTGTTAGATAGTTTACAAATATCGTTCGGGCTTCGTCTCTGAAAATACATAGTAAACAATAAATAATGGTAAAGATTATTATCTTTATCATTATTTATTATTAGTGGAAGCGTTTTAATTGCGCACACTTACAGAGGCGAGTTTAATTCACTTTTGGTACCATTTTAAAGATATCGAAATTCGGATTCGGATTGGCGAAAAATATAAGTGATGTTCAAATTGAAACAATTTAATTGATAATTTATTAAACGAATTTTACACTTTAGCAATTTGGATTTGCTTGAAAAACTGTATTGCGCGTTTTTTATCAGTTTCAAAAATCTTTTAACAAGAAAAAGTTTACCATCCCCAAAAAGTATTAATTTAATAAAAATAAACGAAAGTTCATGTGCAGGATATTTTATTAAAAATATCAATATCAATATTAATTTTAATCCAAAAATGATTTATAAATCACATTTGTATATAGAAATTATACTCTTTGGACATACATTTCAAAATAAACTTGACTAAGTAATATACCAGTGCCTATATTTTAAATATTTCATACAATATGTATTGAATACATAACCATGTCTTTAACAGTAACGTACATTATAAAGAACGTTTTTTCTCCTCTCCCCGCTTTCCACCTACTTTTAAACAAATTATTATAAACATTTAAATAGAAATAAAAAATTAAATAAACAATATATATAAAATCAATATTTACCTGGACCTCGCCGATTCACTTAAAATACATATCTTAGACACTTTCTCCATAACCTCGTGGAGTTCACTTGAAACTAACTTAGCCTCTAATATAGCCTTCAAAAGAGCAAATGAGTTTGATTGTTTTTCATCATTCTGACAATCCTCTTCTGCATATAGTAAAAGTGTTTTCAATTGGTCCACTTCTAAAGTGAAATATTTCACGTTTCTTACTAGAACCGTTACAGCCTACAAAAAATAAATGAGATATATAGTAATTTTGTTAAAGCCATTTTGTAAGTTTTAAAATTGTTTTATTCACAGACAGACGCGAGATTCTTCATTATATTTTTAATCATCTATATTTTTTAAAATTGAAATAACAAATGCTGCCAACATAATTCAAGACATGTTAATATTTTTGTAGGGACACTCATGTGAATACGTCAGTATATTATATAAGGTGACAATTGCGTCACATCATTCGGTACTCAACCCTTCGTAATAACTTGTGGTGTTATAATAAATATTATTCATAATTTATTACTTTTTTAGCTTCACGCTACGGACATAGCAGAGAGAAATTTAGGCACAAGGAACCTAGTGTTAAAAAACTCCGTTCTCCGCTATCGGGTATTTACTGGCGGAACTTAACGATGCGCTTTTACCTTGTTACCAGAGCAAAGAAAATGAAAAAAGGAGCATATTATTAATATAACCTGACAAAAAGAACTGTAATCCCAACATTTTCAAGACATAACTATATATAGAATAAATAAAACAAATAGTTAATAATAATAATAATGAATAGATTAAGAAAAATAACAAAGAACAAGCAAATCTTACCTTAAACGTATTCCTCACTAAGTGATAATTGTCGTTTTGCTTACTAATTTCAAAAGTAGCGTATTTGTGTAATATAGAGAATATTGTTTTGACAATATCTTTGATCATTTCCTCTAAAGTTGGCGTACTTATTCTAATCGTCCACAATGTTGCTATACATTTCATGGCAATAGTTGTTACTTTAACGTGATCACTTTTCAAAGCGTCTACTAAAAGCTGTATAAGAGGGTCGACGAAAGCTTTACAATCTATTCTAGGAACTTTTTCCCTTTTAAGTATGACATATAGCATGTTCAAACTGAACTCTATGAGAACATGAGCGTTCGTTTTAGACGATGTCCTGACGTTTCTAGCTTGAGATTCTTTATTACGTTTTGGGATTTCCGGAACTATAAAGCAATCTGGTTTGGCTCGCAGCATTTTTTCCTTTTGTGCTTCAGTTAGTTCACGTTTAGGTGCGCTTAGCACGAATTCTGGTATACTTTCTGATGCCAAACCGTGCAAAAATACGAAAAGGGATTCGATTTCTATGAATTTATTTGTTACCAATCCGCTTGATATATGCATGAGCGCTTCTTGAACTTTAATTACAGTTTTCTTCGAGTGATGGTTTTGTAACACTTCTTTGAAAGGCAATAGAAGATTAATTAGGCATTTTTCCGTAATATTTTGGGCGACTATCATTAGAGTGACGTAACTTTTCTTGCTGGGCTTAGCTTCAGGTGTTTTATAATGTAACTTATCGACTTCTTTCTCTTCGGACAGTGCACCAAAAAGATCGTTTGTACAAACATCAAGTATATAATCGAGATTGTTATCGATGTCACCACTTTTAAAGTCAGTTTTCAATGCGTCTAATACTGTATGTATTGTAGCAACGAGTACATGTACTTGAAAACCTCTTGTCAATAATAGTGTAAGGTGCTCTAAAAGTACACCTAAGTATGGCGGACCCACTGTTAACATTATCTTCTTAACGATATCTCTTGCTGGTATTCTTACTTGTTTTAGTGGAGATTTTAAAAATGAACACAACTTTATTATTATCCTACAAAAGAAAACGATACAGTCAATTAAGTTAAAAAAGCAGTAATTTAATATTTATATATTACTAGCGGCTCGGCCCGGTGTCACACAGTTGAACATTATGTTTTTAATTATAACAATTAAAAAAATTATGTTCAAACTTAAGCTCCGAAAGGTGATGCTATGTTATTTTTGTAGTGAAAATATGGGGAGAAGAGGGTTGAAATGCGATATAAAATGTGTGAAAGAAGTGGAATATCTAATTTGACATATCACAATTTTACATGAAAAATTTCACAGTTTATTTACCCCATTCTCCTTTTTTCCACAATAAAAGATAGCATATGTTACTTCTTGGGTTCTAAGGTGTCTTTATTTTAAATTTCGCCAAAATAGGTCAATTACTTTTTGAGCTTATTAATTACAAACCAATAAAAACATTTCTTGTTTATAAAATTAATATAGATTTACTTACCCAGGAAGTTGGTGTCTTAATATGTCACCGGGTAGTCTTTGCAATAGCTTAACTAAGGCAAGAGCTATCGGCACACGCAGCATGTCTTCTTCTACGCGGGCGAATCCCATACGACGTCTGTTCACTTTGTGAGATTCTTCATGATCCGTTAACTTGCCTATTGCGCTAAAATTGTTTTAAATATAAATGTTTTAGGGTTTCTAAATGGTGGATATCTTAATATGTATACATAAATATGTATTTGGTTTAAGTTATATAAATGTATAACTCTATCGTCACGTACAGACAGATTTTTTAATTTTATTATAAAAGCTAGCTTTTTCTGGTTATCAAGTAAGATATCATGATAAAAATATCATAATTTTTTATCAATTAAAAAAATTTTAATAGTTATTAGTTTAATATTTATGTATGTTGGAATATGCTACTATAATTTAAAGTGTTTAGGGTGACATATTCATTTTTAATTTTAGCTTTTCTCCTAATATAAAAATAAGAACATAAATATACTTCAATTAATTGTATTACTTGATATTTCGACTTATAATCGTTTATGTACTTACCGATTGAGTTGTGGCAATAAACCGCTTGATAGCGATTTGATGATTCTGTTAGCTACAGACGGTGATACATTTGTTGTTCTTTCATAAGCTGGTATTTTGTGTAATTCTTTATTATTCTGATCATCTTCTTTATCTTCTTCTATAAGTAAATCAATTTCTAATTCTTCAATTTTTTCTTCATCCTTTTCATTTTCTTCTTCTTCTTCTTCTTTCTCTGAATCACTTTCTTCTATTTTATCATCACTAGCTTTACTTGGTTCATCTTTTTTACTTTTGATTTGTTTTGGTCCAATATTCATTGTTAATGCTTTTGGTAGTTCAATATTTTTTATTTTCGAAAAATCAAAATGGAAAGCGTCTAATATACCGATTAATATCCGCGTTAATTGCTTCTGATACTCGGTTGTATGGCGAATTTTATTTAAATATAACTTAAGTATGACTTCATAATGATACCAAGGCAATAGTCTACAGCATGTCGATACCACTTCTATACATGCATCTATAAGACTGTTTTTATCAGTGAATTTATCATCACAAAGGTACATCGACGCTAAGGGTAAAATGAAATTTGTAAGAGTCCTCGGCGTTGGACATTTTATTTGCTTTTTGGCAACTTTACTAAATTTCAGTAAAGCCCTAACTTTTCTATGTAATTGTAAATGACAGGAATTTTCGAAGAAATCAACTTCTACATCATCTTTACTTGCTAGCGGTGCTAAATCTGATAGTACTACATCAACCTCTGGACATTCTCGAACTAATTCTCCAAGTAGTGTGATACTCTCATTTCGCAATATATCATTTTTCTTATCTCTGATTCCAGTTGATATAAGAGAGAGAACGGTATCGCGAACTAAAAATTGCCCATCGGTCGCAGAACGGTATTTTGTGAGAAGCTTAGGAAGTATTTTTTTCAAACACAATCCCGCACTATCACGTAAACCTATATCTTTCTCCGTACGTATAAAATAAAAACAATTATTTACGATCAATACTGTTAAATCAACGTCTATTTCGTTTGCGTCTAGCATTTGATAAATTTCTTTGTACGCGTTCAGTCTTCTATCGAAATCGGGCTGTTCGATCCATCTCTTATTAAATGCATTCATTTCTGTTATTATATGAGCTAATTTTGATAAACCATCGTTATTAACAGTTGCATTTTGTGCAATCGACGAGAGTAATTTAATGAGAAGTTTTCTAACTTCAACTGGACCAACTTTATTGAATAAAATGGCTATATTTTTAATATATTGTTGTGGATTTGTACTGTGTCCGAGTAAATTTATGATCGTATTAACAGCATGTTCCATGTTATCTTCGGCCATGTTCATGCAAACCTTCTTCACTAAAATAGGCAACAGTAAACTCAGTAATTCATCGCACATCTCAGGCGTAGTCACCATTTCTGTGACTCGCGACAAAATTAAAAGATCTCTCTTGTTCACTGTATTGGATTTTGCCGAATTCGCTATACGTCTCTTCATTACTTCTAGAATACTCGGCAGATGTGGAATTAATATTTTACTACCATAATTTATGTCATTTTTGTCTTCGGTTACTTTTAGTGTACAGAATGACTCTATATTAGGGACATCCTTGTCTTCCTCATCTTCAGTCAATGTCAATAACTTTTCTATCATATCCAATATTAAATTAACTACTCCAGGGACAGTTTTAGGGCGCTAATAAGAGTTTAAATATGGCTGGCAAGACACTCATTGAAGAATCTTTCTCACAGCAAGTAACAAACAATATATAGTATCTAGGATTTTGGCACCAGATATTAAACAGTTTAAGTAATGCTGTGGGACTATGAATACCCTCAATTTGTAAACGAGGAACTAAAGGCCATATGAGGGTTTCAAATATAACAAACAATTCATCTTTACTCCACACGTATTTTTCGAACTGATCAAATAATTTTCCCAATATACTTATAGATAGAGTTCGCAAGTTTTTCATTACTTTCACATAGCCGATGTGAACTTTTTCAACATTTGATAAAACACTTGCTATACTAGATGTTACTGCGTAAAATAATTTAAAGTAATCGGACAATAATTCATCCTTCATGTAACCGCCAAAATATTCTCGCACCACATCAAATAAGTTCATAATACTATGCAATTTGCCTGGATTTGTAACAGATTTTAAATTAGTGTTTTCTAATATACTGTTATATATTTTTTTTGGATCCATTGTCATGTACTGTTTCAGATAAGAGAAAGCCATTTCTATAAACATTCTTAATTCACCTTCGTTACAGCCACTCAAATATCTCATTATTAAAGATCTCCTTGTTTGACCTCCACCTTTTTTGTCAGCGGCTAGTTTAGAGGTCATTTTACCATAAAGTATTCTAAGTATAAGTGGTACAACATTTTCTCTATGCTCTGGTTGAATTGTTTTTGAATCTTCAGTTATTTTAAACTGTGTCAACTCATCTTTAAACTTCTTTTCATCTACTAAGTTGTACAAATTAGCTTTGTATGGTGTAACATTTTTGTTATTATAATTCAAAATACAATCTAGAGCATATTTCTGAAGGCCGGGATTTTTGTGTTTTAAAAATTCTAAAAACAATTCCCAAAATATAGGTTCTTTGTGGAGCGCTCTTGGATTCTTAAATTGTGACAAGACTTGCATTATATTTATAAGGGTTTTAAACACAATTTTACCAGACACTGAGTCATGGATATTATCTTCAGGTATTTCTAGATTTTCTTCATCATCTTCATTGGATTTATCATCCACATTCATTTCTTCTTTGTTGTGTATTTCAATGTCTATTTTAAGAGCATTCATTGTATCACTTCTTCTGTATTCTTCATCAATAAATTTTAAAAACAGAATTACCACATCTCTGTTCTTCGCTTCACACACTTGTATTGTATTTGTCATTATTTTCAATATTAGATTTCTGTAGTTATATAAATCGGGTCTTTCAGAAATATTTGTATAATCTGAATAAATATTAGTTATCAATTCATTATCAATGTCTAAATCATCCTCAAACACAAATACTTTTAAGTTGCTTTTAGCATTAGCAAACGAACACTCCATTGCTTTATAAAATGTTGGCCAAAACTCTTCAGCATTTAATGCATTCCCATATCCAGCAATGAATTCAGTTACAGGTTCCCAGAGTAGTTTGAAATTGAAGTACAACACTCCTAACATGTAGTCTAAGGCGAAAAGATGAAAATCTGTTTCTTTAGCAATTTCATATTGAGTTGTGTTAAATACCATTTTTTGTAATAAATTTAGTTGTGTCCTATACTCTTGAATAGTTGGTGATATAGACTCAACAGTGTAGCAGTTTGTGAATATCGAAAACCTTTCAGTATCTCCGCCGACTTGAAGTGTTTTGTTTAACTCCTCCACATTTTCAAATAATTTGTATATGTGTGTAGTCAACAATCGAACCTGTAAGATAAAATATATATTATAAAACATGTACTTATAGCAATAAAATTCTAAAGTAAAATCAGTTGTATGTAATATGTTTAAAAAAATAACACTTTCCAATTTATAAATAGACAGTTAAAATGTTGTCTTTTATAAAGATATAACACACCTATTTATTATTTAGAAATATATAATGCTGCAGGAGTTGACCACCATTTTGAAAATTGCTCAAGTTCTCTAGCCTTGGGGTGACTTTAACAAATTTTGATAAGAATATACAGCTTAATTGACATTCTAAATTCTTATAAATATCAATCTTTTATTTTTCTTAATTATCATATATTTAACAAACAATAATATAAAAATAAAAAGGAATACCACTTACTATGTGAAATGGGGATGATATATTTGATCTTAGATAGGAATCAATTAATGATAAAAATGGATAAGTTAAGCCATTCTCATTTTCATATGCACTCAAATATAAATCCACTAAATTAAGTGCAACCAAATAATTTGGGTCGGCGGCACAAGGTAATAATATAGGAAGCATTGTGTCTATATCACAGATTTTCTTTATATTTTTACAATTTGATATGTGAATTGCACATTCCATAGTACTTGCTAATAAAAATATAACTTTTCTAGCCAATTTCGATTTAGTTGTTGTATCACAATGAAATTTGTTTTCATCCGTTTGTGCATCAATATTATAACTTGTTAAAACTTCTAGAAATTTGGAAATCACATCACTTAGCATTTTTATACAAATTTCCACATCAATCTTTTCGATATGTGGAAGACAGTATAAAATATTTAAGAACTGCTTTGGATTTTCAATAAAATCATCAACATCTTGGGCTAAAATATTTTTGGCATGGTTTAAAAATGTGGATAGCCCTTTACCAAAATCCAATGGATATTTCACCCATTCAAACAATTTCAAGCCATTTATAGACAATGGTGACTTTTTAAGACAAATCTTAGCCAATGTAGTCATGGCATCATTATTAAAATTAGATTGAATTACAAATTTTATAAATGGTGGCAGTATATGCATATCGAATTGTGAATATTGAATAACATTTTGAACAAAATTCATTAGAATTTTTGGGTATGGCAATGGCAACAGTACTTTTACAATGATGCCAGCGTGCTCTTGCGAAAGTGAAATATTTGAAGATAGTAACATGAGAGTGCCAATCTGCGAGCACACTTCTAGCACATTTTCCGATGATTCATTGCATATTACTTTAACTAAAAGCAAAGTAAACTGTTGTGGATTTAACAAATATTTTCCTTGCTGATGTTCAATAATTTGACCAGTTAGCCTTAAGATATATTCTAATCCGATGTTGTGATTTTTATCTTTCAAAATATCTTCCACATTTTGATGAATATTTGTCCAAACTATATTGAATTCTTTAGGTGATATATTATGTAAACTATCTTCAAACGTTTGTGTTAATACTTTAAATAAAACATTTTGATGTTTCTTTTTTTCTTTCAAATGATCCAATAAAAGCGGGAGGAAGCTTTCGATACAAACATGAAATTTGTTACCTACACCTCTTACTATTTCAAACAACAAATGTCCAGACCCTGCTATAGCCTGTAAAAGAAATAAAATTTTTAGTAACTTTAATTCATTAAAATTATTTAATAGTCTGATATCCTGTACCAAAATTTACAGTAGTTATTAACAATTTATTTATGTTATTGCTTTTGCACATACCTATATATTAAAAAGTACTAAACACCACTTTAGATTATGTAATTGAACTCTGAAAATTATTAATAATAATAAAACACTTAGATTTGCCAATTGAAATATACTCACATCATCATTGGTTTGCAAATAATTTAGTAAAATGTCTATAAATTTTTTCTTGTCTCTAATATCTCTCGCTACAAATGCAAAACTTTCTGCTGCAAAGTTATTTATATATTGTGGTTTTGTTTCACTCAATAAAGGTATTATTCTAGTCAAAACAACTCCAATATCTTTTTTTAAATAAGGTTTCAATGTTTTAAATAAAAATGCCAAGCACACTAAAGTCCATTCTAATTTTTCAGCATCTTTTGTATTTAATAAATCAATGAGAATATCAAGAAATTTTGGAAAGTGTGGATAGAAGTCACTTCTTAAATCTTTTGCTGTAGATACTAAAATCCTAAAAAAAAGAAGCAGTTACAAAATATGATTTTTTTTAAATGTAAGACTTTCGTATTATTTTTTATTACTTACTCTAGAAAAGGCTGAAGACATAACTGATCGTCTAGTTGCAAATACTTTTCCAACAAATCTAAAACTTCATTTTTCCTGTGAATCAATTGTGGTACAGTTATAATACCAAAAACTTCTTTCTTAAATTTTTTAAAGATTTGAGTCAAGTTTAGGCCATGCCATTTTTGTAAAGCTAAATGAAAGTGAGTGTCACTCTCACTAGGTTGACTTGCATTAGCATGTTCAATATGATATAGAGCTGCGTGTCGGATATCTATAGAATTTATCCGCTCAGCAAAGGGAACAAACTGAAAAATATAATAATTAACATTAATATATTATAATTTCGACTAGATACATTTTGTAAATTTATAAAAACAGTAAGAGCTCCTTGTGTTTACTTGGTTATTCTTTACTAGTTGCCTAGAATAACCTGCAAACATGGATAAAAATTCTAATAATTGGAGGCAAATATACTTACACGGAAGGTATTTGTGGTTTTATGTTTTACTGGTTTACTCTTCATGTTTAAATCTATTGATATTTATAAATATATCATAGTTATATAAATTTTTTTATAAATATTTTGGACTTTTATTACTTGAAATACACAAGACAGCTTATACGCCGACTAAAGACATCGACACAACACGTGTGTTTGACAGCCAACAATTGTCAAATTGTCAAGCTACAGATTCATTCATCATTCTCACTACTACTTGAGTAAAAAAACATAACTATTAGATCCACTAGTAAATAATTGTTTCTTTTCGACTAAAAATTAGTTTTTGAGCAATTACTATTTATATGTAAATAGCTTGGGAAGGATAATATACGATGGCATAATCTTTTATTTTTAACAAATTATTTATGAACGAAATTCTTATTAGATGTTCAAAAATCAAAACATTGTGCTTGTCCATTATCTCCTTTTATCTCATTCGTTTCTTTTTTGTACATTGAATTCGTAATTTATGAAATTTCAAGAATTACAAAGAAGCAGCTGTCATTTTTTATCATTATTATATTTAGCTCCTCGATTGCCTTAAGGTATTCTAGGAAGTAGTGATTAATTATTTTCCTATTTCTTTTGTTCAATGCTTGCTAGATTTGTAAATTCACTGCCATTTGGGCTATCTCAGCGAATTACTAAACTATATTTCCAAGGTAAATACTGTTAAATAATTTGTGTTATAATGTAATCATTTGTAGGTAAAACATATATAATTTTTTGTGTAGAAATATGATAGTTGTAGACTTTAGATTGGTTTATTATTATTTTGCTAATAACCGGCAACTACATTCCAGCTTTAGTTTGGAATCAACGCCATTCACATAGTGTGCAGGAATTTCACGAATACAAAACTATGGATATAAGAATACTACCAGCTTTACAAGACAATTATATGTACCTAATAATTGATAAGGCGACTAAAGAAGCTGCTATCGTTGACCCTGTTGAACCTCAGACAGTGCTAAAGGCTATTAATGGTCAAGGAATTAATCTAACTACTGTATTGACTACCCACCATCATTGGTAATTATAATTCTTTTTATTTTTTTTAGCTTCATGCTTAATCCCGCACATGGCAGGGTAGGCAGAGGCTTTACAAATAATTAACACTCTATTTCCCAAGCATAGAAATAAACCTAGTATAAAAACATTCACTGACAAACATTTCTCACTCAGGTTTAGGTTTATGATAGCATATTTTTATTAGTATTGAAAACACTGCATATGCAGTATTGACATATTTTTTTTAATTACAGGGATCATGCAGGTGGAAATGAAGATTTGGTAAAATTGCAGCCAGGATTAAAAGTTTATGGTGGAGATGATAGAATTGGGGCTTTGACGAAGAAAGTCCAACATGAAGAACAATTTAATATTGGGGAACTTAATGTACAGTGTCTTTTTACACCTTGCCATACTTCAGGGCATATTTGTTATTTTGTTTCACCTAAAGATGGTAGTGAATCAGCAGTTTTTACTGGTAAATGCAGATTGTTTAAGTATTATATAGTAATATGTCTATACAGTACAATTACGACAATTTTTAAATGAAAAGCTATATTTATGTTAAAATAATAAAAAAAAACATACTAATTGTTTCCATTTTACTATTATTATTAGGTGACACCTTATTTTTGGGTGGATGTGGGAGATTTTTCGAAGGAACAGCAGAACAAATGCACAAAGCACTTATACAAGTATTGGGTGCTTTACCTGATGATACTAAAGTTTTCTGTGGTCATGAGTACAGCCTGCAAAATTTAAAATTTGCAGCCCATGTTGAACCAGAAAATGATGATATTAAAAAGAAAATAACTTGGTCAAAGAGGCAAAGGGAAGAAAACAAGCCTACTGTAAGTTGTATTATCTAAATATATCTAAAATTAAAATTCTCTTGATTATTGAGTATTAACTAACCATTTTACATCTTGTATAAGAATTTAAAATGTTTTAATGGATGGCAATTACTACTAAAGATTTTTTTAGGTTCCTTCCACCATCTATGAGGAAAAACTATACAACCCTTTTATGAGAGTAACAGAATCATCAGTTATGCAACATGCTAAGAAGAATGATGCTATAGAAACAATGAGAGCCATCCGTCTAGAGAAAGACCATTTTAAAGGTTAACAAAAAATATATAAAATACAATGTGCACACTTTTTTCTTTTTATAATATATAAATACTATTGGGTTATTGTTAAAAATAAATAATATTAAAAAAGTATTTCTTTTCCTTACTATCCTATTTCCAAGTAAATTTTTGTTGTGACATGAAGTAAATTGGAAGCTAATATAAATAATAATAAGAATACTGCCTCCGGCTATAAAATAATAATTTTAGTGAAAAATAAATCATGAAACTACTTATACATAGTAATATGTAACCATGGTAATCACATTTGCTAATATTATTTCTTAAGAAATAAAATTATTTAAAATAACAATATACCAAATGTATAAATAAATCTCTATTTTATTATAATAATAACTTAATATTAAAGCTAAAGATCACAAAGGAATTAACTGCTAGTGTTTAATGTCTCCGACTGTCATTGTTCTTTCTTAATATATGCTGACATTTCCTCTGCATATTTTTCCTTTGATCTTTCAAACATTGCAACATATACCTGAAATAGAAATAGGTTAATTATAAATAAAAATAACAAATATTAGTTGACATTGGCACTATTATGAATGTATACAGTTTTCTAAATTCAATATAAAACTGGCAAAGAGTTTTTAAAATTCATGTTATTACTCACGACATGTTAACTATATTTAGTAAATTCTTAAATTAGCTAAATATGTATGTAGTACACTAGAATTCTAATTACCCTTTTTTCTTCATTTGTAAGCGCTCTCCACCTTGAAGCTAGTTGTCTTGTAACTTCTTGTTTTGATGGTTCTGAACCCATTTCTGTAGTAGTTTCAGCCACAACTACTGGCCTTTGTTCTTGGCAAAATTGGAAAAATGCATTGCAAGGCTTTTTTGGTGCATTAGGATCTCTTTCAGGCTGTAAATCATAATATATTGATTTAAAAATGTATGTTTTCATATATATTCCAAGGTAAAATTATAATTTGAAAGTTTTTGACCTACCTTATCAGCTTTACTTTTTCTCTTAGGTGCTGGTTTTTTACCACCTGAAGCATTTTGTTTGTCTGTTTGTTTACCTCCAGATTGAGTTTTGGCTCCTGCACGAGGCGCCCTGGGAGCTACTTCAGGTTTCACTTCTACTTCTACTGTAGCCGTTCTGAAGGGATCGCCATGCTTATCTAGTCGTTCCACTAATAATTTAATGTCTTTCTTATAACGTTTGGTTATTTTTTTTACTTCATGTATCCTGTAGTAAATTAAAAGTAAATTATTACTAAGAACTTAATAGATTAGTACCATCTTTCAACTAGATTATCAAACCTATTCACAATTCGCTCATTATCCTGCTGCAACACTTCACATCGTTCCAATAATAACTGATATTTTCGCCTATAAATTTCTTCCTCTGATGGTAAACTAACCATATCATCTGAGTCGTCAGAAATATTCGAGTTGAGTTGTTGGACTGTCATTTTAATTTATTTCACAGCCTCAAAGTTCAACACAAGCAAATTTCTTTTTATTTAAGTTGTCGGTTGTCATACAACTGTTTTCGTTAGAGCTGTTATGTTGGTACATAGAACTAAAAACTGGAACGCGTCTAAAATTAATATTATAATTCATTTTTTTATTATTAAATTATATTTGTCTATTTAATTTTTTTCTTTTTATTGTTTATTTACTACGATTAGTAGTGAAATAATACAAAACAATCTGCTTCTTGGACTATATGGCTAATTACTTCGAGTATCCGATTATAAAAAAAACATGCACCTAAAACTATTTCCGGAAAATGACAGGCAATGCGCGCGCAAATGCTGATTTATATTTGGCGCGAAGTTGAAGGTGTCCTATTGCTTAGTTCACGGTTTTCGCATTACCGTCCTCCCGTCCTTCTCTCACGTTTGTACTCCGACGCGATTGCGCAGTGCGTTTACTTATGCAGATCAGGTGTGCAGTAGATTTTCTTCAAAAGAACCGCGTGGTGCTGTCACGTGATCTATCATCAGACGTGTTTATTTATACAGATTTTTAATTATTTTGAACTACGTCAATTGATTTATTGGTATCATTATATTCTTTCAGACGCACATTTTACATTTGGTTTATTTAAGCTTAAAATCAGTGTTATTATTTATGTTATACTATACAAACAATTTTGATAAGAAAGTGCTCTATCCAAATGAATTCTAAAAGTAGCGATGAGATGGAAACCGGCTCTTTCGAAACGAACTATGTTTACTTATTTCATATTATTATTTCTATTATATTTATTTTATTTTTTGAATACTTGTTTAGTTGACGAAAAAAAGGTTTGTATTTTGAAATTACTTATTATGAAAGTTATTAATTCTGACATTTTAATACAGTATTTAACAAATTATTTATTATTAATATTGTATGGCCATAATATATGCTATACATAAAAAAATAAATCGGTTTGAACTTAATTATATATACGCATTTAAAGCTAATTATGAAAATAAATGTTAATATAATAATTTAGATAATAATTTTCAGTTCTCCTTCAAATATTTTTCTCTAAAACATCATGTTTCAAACTATAAGAAAGTAACGAGTCGATTTGCCGCGCTGTTAGGTTACGATTTTGCTAATAAATACATGAGACTTAAAACAACGAATGTGGTTCCAACGAAGAGACTGCCGGATGCCTTGATAATAGGGGTTAAGAAATGTGGAACGAGAGCGCTTCTAGAGTTTTTAAGGTAATCTTGTTAAAGTTTTAACATAATAAAATTAGTATTAAAATCAAATTTTAACATTTACTTTTAACTATCAAGAATATAGCAGAGTGGACGGAGAGAACGGAGTGTTTAAGCACTCCGCCAGAACATATGTTGCGGAATGGGTGGTGGAATTGCCTTAAATAGCCAATATATTAAAAAAAGATGCTCTGAGTGGAAATCAAACCAAAAACATCGCTTTTTAAATAACACCCTTCCATATACTTTTTTGTCTTTTTCTTCTGTATGTATACTAGCCTATACCAGCCAGTTGTGGGTTCGATTTACACTCAGTAAAAATTAATTAATTTTGTTTTCTCACCCAGGCCATAAGGCATTGTGTATTTAGTCTCGGCACTTAACATGTAATGTCTTTGATTATAAAGTGAGGAGTGTTTTAATGCCACCTGCACAATGCTCTCGTGAATAAAAAAACACTAATGAATAAGATAAATTTTCCTTTAGCTTTCGTTTCTTTATAATGAAAAATTATATAAATTATATAGACGTGGCAACGTAGGTAGATTCTACTAGAATCTATGAGAACGACGATAAAATATTTTTCCATCCGCCTACCTCTTAGCCTGTTTATCAGTCTTAAAAACGAAAAAGCCGATATTAATGAAACTTCTTGGAGGAAACAATATTTTTTACAATCTAAATCTTAAATTTATACGTAGTTTTTTATGTTTTAAAATTTGAAATAACCTTTTTTTAGTATCTTGTTTATCCTGCGATCTACCTTTTCTAAGCATTTAGCTGGGGATTATAACTTACCTAACGTGGTGCATGACATACGCCTAGTGACATATGCATATAATATGAATTTTAAATGAATTGAATTAAATTTAATTGAATGAATATTTAAAAAAAATATATCTTGTGATCATAAGAGGATCTTTGAAATTGTATGTAGGTTTCACATTTATGAAGCCTAACTACATGAACTTAATAACGAATAAACTTAAATCAAATAATTTTGTCTTAATTATAATTATAAAAATGTTGTAAGTACGTAAGAGACGGCTCTACAATTTAACGAGTTTGAGTTATAATTTTGACTTAATTTAACCACTTTTAAATGTAAATATTTTTAATATTTTATTTCAGGTTGCATCCGGATGTGAGAGCAGCTGGGTCAGAAGTGCATTTTTTTGATAAATATTATCATAAGGGTTTTGAATGGTACAGGTGAGTGTATTTATTGACGTGACAACGTCTTAAATTAGGTTGCGGCTCGGAGTCACATATGAAAAAGGTAACGTAAGGATGTATCAACTGTCACCGAACTATGATCGGTCCGCCGCGCGTATCACTTGACACATGTACAATGTTTTAGTAAACAAAATATATTTTCTATACTTAAAATTTGTGCAATTTATATTATAATAATAATCATATCAATAAATATTCTACCGAGAAAAAGACGTTGTCACGTAAAATTTTCGCCCGTAAAACCCACTTTACAGGCAACCATTTTTTTTTTATTTAAAAATGAAATGAAAGAGTCTGCTAGTAATCTCAAAATAATTGTCTTTCTATTGCCTATTGTTATTTTTATTAAATTAAACTATTTACATATTTTATTAAAATAAACATTAGTACACGAACGAATATTTTTATAACTTAGTCAAATATAAGTCTATCTGTACGTTTGGGCTAATCTCCGTAACAGCTGTACCGATTTTTATGGAACTTTTACCAGGGGTGGATTAACATTTTCACAAAAATATATCTTTTACCAGAAATTCCCACGGGCTAAAGCATAAGAAATAAAGTTTACCGCGTGCGCGCATTTTATATACCACCCGGATAAAATGAGATTAGATTACCTACATATCATAATCATTTTATTTAAAGGAAATAATGTTTTGTTTATTTTTCATAGTAAATGTAAGTTGAAAAAATATATTATAGGTTAATAAGGATTTATATATATATATATATATATATATATATATATATATATATATATATATATATATATATATATATATATATATATATATATATATATATATATATATATATATCTTCTTATATCTATATATATAAAAATGAATTGCTGTTCGTTAGTCTCGCTAAAACTCGAGAACGGCTGAACGGATTTATCTTATCTTGGTCTTGAATTATTCGTGGAGGTCTAGAAAGGGTTTAAAAGGTGAGAAAAATTCGAATAATTGCCGGGAAAATCCTCAAAATAGCATTTTTCTATTTCCCATACAAACGTTTTCTAAATAAAATGGAGAGTCAATTTGTAATTTATTACCGCTGCATAAAGTTCAAATTCGCGTGCGCGTTGAAGGATCGCGATCTGAAACTCAACAAAAGTGAAAGTGAATCGTGAACGCGACAAAATTGCATAGTCTCAAAATTCATAATACATAAATAGTGGTCGGCTTCGAGAAACTCAATTTTAGCTAACTTCAGTTGTTGATCTATCCGATTATTTTTTTAATAAGACTATATAGAAATCAAAAGATAAATCTTAAGTTTTGTCACAAATTAAATTATAAATCTGATGTTAAATTTCTGAACGCAATCATAATATTTGACATTAGATTTGACAACCAACTAATATGTCAATCCATCCTGTCGCATTTCAGAGCATGGAAAAAAGTATTACGATATTATATCTATCTTTGTGGATACGTGCGTGAGAACTTTCTTTACTTTGGTGATCCTATATGATAGTGACATTCCAAGTAATGTGCTTTTTTTTTGTGATAGTGACACTTTACTGCTAAATAAGCGGGAAATTTTCTCACTTTGATTAATTACAATTTACGATGCCGAGGAGAAGACGACCTGACTTAGGTCGTCGTAGTCAATCAAATGTGAGAAGAGCTACCTCACGTGCTAACCGCACTGATGACCAGAGACAGACAGATCAAGAAAATAGTCGTATTGCTATGTCAGAATTGCGTTCTTTAGTGAGTGATAATTTAGGAGATACGCTTAGAATGCAACGAGTTCGTGCACATCAAACACAACAACAGCAAGCTAGACATAATAAATTGAGCGAATCCGCAGACGCAGTGCTCCTGTGATTCTTGAACGAGCTACATTCCACTATGATCCGGCAATCTGTCAAGCTGATGATTTTGCTCGCACTTTGCTGTATGCTGACATGCCACGCTATTACACATGGAACCCATCATCGAAATCGTTTCAGCGTCGAAATCAAGGAACACCAGTTGAAGGACATCCAAATGTATTTGCTTCAGATGCTCTGGGTCGCATCTACACAGTACATCCAAATAACGATGAATGTTATTATTTGCGGTTGTTGTTGGTGAATGTTCGTGGTCCGACATCGTTTAAACAACTGACAACAGTTAATGGACAGCTGTGTGCGACTTACTGTGAGACATGTCAACTATTACATTTACTTGAGAACGATTCGCACTGGGATGATACGCTCAAGGATTCCGTAATATCTTCATCGCCGCATCAAATTCGTACATTGTTTGCGATTATCATATCGACATGTTTCCCCTCGAATCCAAAAGATTTGTGGGTTAAGTAAAGAGATGACATGTCTGAGGATGTTTTGCATCGTGTGCGCCGTCAAACTTTAAATTCTACACTACAAATGACTGAAGAAATTTACAATGTCACATTGATCATGATAGAAGATATGTGATTATTGATGGCAAACTAAGTATTGTCGTGTTTAGGAATGACAGCACCCAATCGTCATATGCACGATGCACTGAACCACGAGGTGCAAAGGGAACATCAGTACGACATTGAAGCATTGGCCGAAATAGTTCGTACAAATGTTCCACAATTAAATCAACAATAAAGAATTGCGTACAACACTTTGATAGAAGCTGTGAACAGTGGATCTGGTGGAATTTATTTCCTTGATGCTCCCGGAGGAACCGGAAAAACATTTTTAATTTCATTGCTTTTGGCGAGGATCAGATCGCGAAATGATGTTGCTCTAGCGTTGGCTTCATCTGGAATAACTGCAACTCTGCTAGAAGGCGGGCGAACTGCACATTCTGCCTTGAAATTACCACTAAACATGCAAATCACCGAAACACCAATTTGCAACATCGCCAAAAATAGCGCAATGGCCAAGATCCTACAGGTATGCAAATTGATTGTTTGGGATGAATGCACAATGGCCCATAAGAGGTCACTGGAGGCACTGGACAGAGCGTTGAAAGATCTTCGTGACAACCAAAATATTTTCGGTGGGGCCATGATTCTGTTGTCAGGTGATTTTCGTCAGACTCTTCCAGTTATTTCCCGATCAACTGTTGCTGATCAACTAAATGCATGCCTAAAATCATCAAATTTGTGGCAGTATGTAAAGACACTCCACTTAACAACTAACATGCGAGTATTTTGCAACGAGATGAAACTGCAAATGTGTTTGCGAAGCAGTTGTTAGACATTGGAAATAATAAAGTTGCAGTGGACACCTCGACCGGATTCATCACATTACCTACAGATTTCTGTTACATCACAGACTCAAAAGTGGAGCTTATTCAGCGAGTTTTCCCAGATGTAGCGCAAAAATTCAATAACCATAATTGTCTGGGTGAACGAGCAATATTAGCAGCCAAAAATAAAGATGTCGAGGATCTTAATGCGACCATTCAGATTTTTCTTGCAGGATAGTTGGTTTCCTTTAAATCAGTCGACACCGTAATGAACCAGGATGACGTAATCAAATATCCCACTGAGTTTTTAAATTCACTGGAATTGCCTGAATTACCACCTCACAATTTGCAGTTAAAAGTAGGATCAGTTGTCATCATGCTCCGTAACATTAATCAACCTCGACTATGCAATGGAACAAGACTGGCTGTGAAAAGACTGATGAATAACGTCATTGCGGCGACAATCTTAAAAGGAAAATACAAAGGAGAGGATGTCTTGATCCCGCGGATACCGATGATCGCAAGGACAGTCGTTAGAAGTTTGTGGAATCAACTTGGAGTTTCCCTGTTTCGCGCATGGACAATTATACGTCGCGTGTTCGCGCGTCGGAAAACCGTCTTCTTTGTTTATTTACGCACCAAAAAACAAAACAAAAAATATAGTTAATGAGAAAGCTTTAAATTAATTAACAGACTGTATTTTAATAGTGTGTGTCTGTGAATATCAAATTTAAACCTTATAAATAGCCAGTATTTCAGGAAAACTCTGTTTTCTAAGTAAGCAACATGATGTATCGAAAATAATAATAAATCTTTATGCTTTGTTTAATAAATGCTTTTTTATTAAATATGGATTCGATTTGTTTGTTTTAAAATCATTTTAAACAAAAGATTAGGTTTTTTTTTATCGATGAGGCAGTACGAAGTCTGCCGGGTCAGCTAGTATATATATATATTAATGTCAAAATAGTAATTTAAACTGTAAAGTTTTTTTATAAATAACTAGCTGACCCGGCAGACTTCGTACTGCCTCATCGATAAAAAAAAACCTAATCTTTTGTTTAAAATGATTTTAAAACAAACAAATCGAATCCATATTTAATAAAAAAGCATTTATTAAACAAAGCATAAAGATTTATTATTATTTTCGATACATCATGTTGCTTACTTAGAAAACAGAGTTTTCCTGAAATACTGGCTATTTATAAGGTTTAAATTTGATATTCACAGACACACACTATTAAAATACAGTCTGTTAATTAATTTAAAGCTTTCTCATTAACTATATTTTTTGTTTTGTTTTTTGGTGCGTAAATAAACAAAGAAGACGGTTTTCCGACGCGCGAACACGCGACGTATAATTGTCCATGCGCGAAACAGGGAAACTCCAAGTTGATTCCACAAACTTCTAACGACTGTCCTTGCGATCATCGGTATCCGCGGGATCAAGACATCCTCTCCTTTGTATTTTCCTTTTAAGATTGTCGCCGCAATGACGTTATTCATCAGTCTTTTCACAGCCAGTCTTGTTCCATTGCATAGTCGAGGTTGATTAATGTTACGGAGCATGATGACAACTGATCCTACTTTTAACTGCAAATTGTGAGGTGGTAATTCAGGCAATTCCAGTGAATTTAAAAACTCAGTGGGATATTTGATTACGTCATCCTGGTTCATTACGGTGTCGACTGATTTAAAGGAAACCAACTGTCCTGGAAGAAAATTCTGAATGGTCGCATTAAGATCCTCGACATCTTTATTTTTCGCTGCTAATATTGCTCGTTCACCCAGCCAATTATGGTTATTGAATTTTTGCGCTATATCTGGTAAAAATCGCTGAATAAGCTCCACTTTTGAGTCTGTGATGTAACAGAAATCTGTAGGTAATGTGATGAATCCGGTCGAGGTGTCCACTGTAACTTTATTATTTCCAATGTCTAACAACTGCTTCGCAAACACATTTGCAGTTTCATCTCGTTGCAAAATACTCGCATGTTAGTTGTTAAGTGGAGTGTCTTTACATACTGCCACAAATTTGATGATTTTAGGCATGCATTTAGTTGATCAGCAACAGTTGATCGGGAAATAACTGGAAGAGTCTGACGAAAATCACCTGACAACAGAATCATGGCCCCACCGAAAATATTTTGGTTGTCACGAAGATCTTTCAACGCTCTGTCCAGTGCCTCCAGTGACCTCTTATGGGCCATTGTGCATTCATCCCAAACAATCAATATGCATACCTGTAGGATCTTGGCCATTGCGCTATTTTTGGTGATGTTGCAAATTGGTGTTTCGGTGATATGCATGTTTAGTGGTAATTTCAAGGCAGAATGTGCAGTTTGCTCGCCTTCTAGCAGAGTTGCAGCTATTCCAGATGAAGCCAATGCTAGAGCAACATCATTTCGCGATCTGATCCTCGCCAAAAGCAATGAAATTAAAAATGTTTTTCCGGTTCCTCCGGGAGCATCAAGGAAATAAATTCCACCAGATCCACTGTTCACAGCTTCTATCAAAGTGTTGTACGCAATTCTTTATTGTTGATTTAATTGTGGAACATTTGTACGAACTATTTCGGCCAATGCTTCAATGTCGTACTGATGTTCCCTTTGCAACTCGTGGTTTAATGCATCGTGCATATGACGATTGGGTGCTGTCATTCCTAAACACGACAATACTTTATTTGCCATCAATAATCACATATCTTCTATCATGATCAATGTGACATTGTAAATTTCTTCAGTCATTTGTAGTGTAGAATTTAAAGTTTGACGGCGCACACGATGCAAAACATCCTCAGACATGTCATCTCTTTACTTAACCCACAAATCTTTTGGATTCGAGGGGAAACATGTCGATATGATAATCGCAAACAATGTACGAATTTGATGCGGCGATGAAGATATTACGGAATCCTTGAGCGTATCATCCCAGTGCGAATCGTTCTCAAGTAAATGTAATAGTTGACATGTCTCACAGTAAGTCGCACACAGCTGTCCATTAACTGTTGTCAGTTGTTTAAACGATGTCGGACCACGAACATTCACCAACAACAACCGCAAATAATAACATTCATCGTTATTTGGATGTACTGTGTAGATGCGACCCAGAGCATCTGAAGCAAATACATTTGGATGTCCTTCAACTGGTGTTCCTTGATTTCGACGCTGAAACGATTTCGATGATGGGTTCCATGTGTAATAGCGTGGCATGTCAGCATACAGCAAAGTGCGAGCAAAATCATCAGCTTGACAGATTGCCGGATCATAGTGGAATGTAGCTCGTTCAAGAATCACAGGAGCACTGCGTCTGCGGATTCGCTCAATTTATTATGTCTAGCTTGCTGTTGTTGTGTTTGATGTGCACGAACTCGTTGCATTCTAAGCCTATCTCCTAAATTATCACTCACTAAAGAACGCAATTCTGACATAGCAATACGACTATTTTCTTGATCTGTCTGTCTCTGGTCATCAGTGCGGTTAGCACGTGAGGTAGCTCTTCTCACATTTGATTGACTACGACGACCTAAGTCAGGTCGTCTTCTCCTCGGCATCGTAAATTGTAATTAATTAAAGTGAGAAAATTTCCCGCTTATTTAGCAGTAAAGTGTCACTATCACAAAAAAAAAGCACATTACTTGGAATGTCACTATCATATAGGATCACCAAAGTAAAGAAAGTTCTCACGCACGTATCCACAAAGATAGATATAATATCGTAATACTTTTTTCCATGCTCTGAAATGCGACAGGATGGATTGACATATTAGTTGGTTGTCAAATCTAATGTCAAATATTATGATTGCGTTCAGAAATTTAACTTAAGATTTATAATTTAATTTGTGACAAAACTTAAGATTTATCTTTCGATCTCTATATAGTCTTATTAAAAAAAAATCGGACAGATTAACAACTGAAGTTAGCTAAAATTGAGTTTCTCGAAGCCGACCACTATGTATTTTGAGACTATGCAATTTTGTCGCGTTCGCGATTCACTTTCACTTCTGTTGAATTTCAGAACGCGATCCTTCAACGCGCACGCGAATTTATACTTTATGTAGCGGTAATAAATTACAAATTGACTCTTCATTTTATTTAGAAAACGTTTGTATGGGAAATAGAAAAATGCTGTTTTGAGGATTTTTCCGGCAATTATTCGAATTTTTCTCACCTTTTAAACCTTCCCTAGACCTCCACGAATAATTTAAGACCAAGATAAGATAAATCCGTCCAGCCGTTCTCGAGTTTTAGCGAGACTAACGAACAGCAATTCATTTTTATATATATAGATAAACACATAATGAACCTATATATAACTAAAAAAAAATAATTACGAATATATTTGTATAATTCACATTAAATAATGTTTGATTAAAATAATTTTTACCTACGCTGTCTTTGTAAAACGAGTGGAGCTCTGCAAAAGCACTGCAAATGCATAACAAATTACGAGAATGCACAATGCGCTAGCAATCGTAGGGATTGTTAACAAGTTATTCATAAACGACCCGTTTTATTTCCATCAAAACTTCAAGCGCTGCATTATTCGTTTTGGTATAGGTTTGTATTTTTAAAATTTGTTGGAATTTTTCTGTTTTGTGTGATGTGAAACTTTTTAAGTACCGCTTGTATCAAAATACACATAACGTATAAGTATTTTTTTTTTTTTAAAAAAGTGCCCATACGTGTATGTACCACGCAACCATAATATTATAGATTAATCTAAACTTAGACTATTTTTTTTAATAAGCTCAAACCGAGACAACACTAATCGAAAGTACCTTTATCGGTACAAATTATATCGAGAAAAATAAACGTTAACGGGCGTAACAATATGTGTAGTGTTGACTTTGTCATCACTTTTCACAAATTTACGGACAGTTAATAAAAAAATAGCAATCCTGTGTGTGATTTAGTACTAAATGTACTTTTTTTTTAAAAAAAATCTAGTGATTTAATACATGTGTTTCAATCACACAACTATCGAAGTTGAACACACTTATGATTTTGTGACAATTTGTGATTCGAAAGCAATTTTATCAAATATAAAAGCCTAGTATACAAAAATGCACTCAAGCGTTCCTATGGATAGCTTCCAGTGGATGAAGATAGTGGAAGCGCTGTACTTGTAAAATCTGCGGCCCCGTATTTAATGTAACATATTAAAATTACTCGTATATAAGTAAGAATATTTACATCTAGCGTCTCTAGGGAACTATATAATCATATATGTTTTTAATTCGTTTTCAGTACATATGTCTATATTTTCTTTTGTTATCTAAAAAATTATTAGTATTATTTCATGTGCCTATATACAACCTCCATCTTCTTTAATGACCTTAATACAATATTGTTTTCAATATATTTTGTTATAGATTCTTTTAGAGCCTATTATGCATTTAAGAATCATATGGTATTATTGTTAAATTAAAAAAACAGCGTCTAAATAAATTTTCAGAGAAAAAATGCCACCCACGCTTGAAGGTCAGATAACAATGGAGAAGACCCCTTCTTACTGGGTCACGAGATCTGCACCAAAACGAGTGTACGCTATGAACCCTACTGTGAAACTTATAGCTGTTGTACGCGACCCTGTTACTAGAGCAATTAGTGATTATACGCAATCGGCCAGGTGAGAATAAAACTAAAATAAATATCTAGAACTTATTTTTTTCAGCTTCGGATTATATATTGCTAGTTTTAAGACTTTCCTTACGTTGAGCCCGAATTCGAAATGTTTGCACGCATTTGATTTTACCTTTTGAAAACATGAAATAAGAATTGAACGCCCTAGTGGGGTTCAAATTACAATCTTAGCAACGGGCCACTGTGCCGATATGCCTGATACAGATATTAATTATTGCCAGTAAATTATTAATTATTATTATTAATTAAAGATTTATAATTTCGTAGAGAAATAATGTCCAATGATGTGATTAGCAATTAGAACATTAAAAATATAACGTCTTGTGATAATATAAATCGGTCAGATACGATTGGAATTCACGCATCGGGAGAAGTAGTAGTTTTTGATTGTGCTTAAAAACGAAGCATTGAAGCCCGTAATTTGTTGCGGTTAAAGGCTAAGTTGCGTTGACTTAAGAAGTTTTATTTTTTTTTGTGATTTTATACATATTTCATGTTCACTTCATCGTGTTTTCAACAAAAACTTTCTAAAATTGTCAAAACAGACGGACAGACAACAGTGGTCTTATAGAATTTGGAAGACAGCCACAAATTGTGACTTAATTACAAATCACTCACAGTCATCGCGTACTTATCTATTATGATACAGATTGAAAGCTAAAATCTCATTTTTGAGGGTCTCTATATCTCTTTAACCATTTTCCATCGTATTTAAATTATAAATTAAATTAAAAGAATATTGCGTCAGTATTACTATAATATCAGAAAATATATAAAAAATTGAAGTCACTATTCAATAAATGTTAGCTATATAGTACATGGACGATGTTTTAAGAATGTCGCATTAACCATTTACGTTTTAATTACAAAATGAGATTGAAACGATATTTAAACGTTTACCTGACTTATGTTTCGCAAACCATTAGTAGTTAAATTATTGCAAATATTTGTTACATTTGCTGTCAGTTGAATTTTCATTTACTTTTAGTTTGATATAACCTTTATAGCAATATTTAATAGAAAACCACTTTACTGAATTTTATTGCCAAAAATGTCGGAAATTTCAATACCTTTAAAAGCCGCATTTTGGTCGTAGAATCATAGCCTACGTTCAAAATAAATTATTGCTACTCTTTAAAAGGAAACGTTTTAATTGAAACGCTTAAAATTTCCATCCCTATTCCTATCCTAAAATGTATTGAATAATTTAAAATACAATATATTTTGACAAAAATCAGCCGATATAGGATTTTTATTTCTCCATCCATTCCTTATACTACAAACCGTTATATTTCTTATATTTATACAATAAAACCAATAAATCATCTTATTACAGTATATATAAGAATTTAATATTTGCAATTTTGTATAACGTAACAGCCTTTAATTATACAACGTACAATAAAAATATATTTTAAATTAATCTACATATATTTTTATCATATGTTTCGGATAATTATTTACAGTAAAAGACCATCTCTCCCTCGTTTCGAGGATCTAGCGTTAATTAACAGTACAGTGTTGTGGGGAGGCGCGTGGTCGGTGGTGGACGCGTCATGGCCGCCCGTCAGACTTGGTATCTACGCGAGGCCATTGAGACGATGGCTACGTAGGTTTCCGAGATCTAGAATATTGTTAATCAGTGGGGAGAGGCTTGTTGTGGATCCTGCGGCTGAAATTGCTAGAGTACAGGTATTTTACTTTTTTTTTTTTTTTTTTTTTTTTTTTTTAGCTTCACGCTTTATCCCGCACATGGCAGGGTAGGCAGAGGGAACTGCAGGAACTATTAGAACCTAGTGTTAATACACTCCGTTACTTAGTCCCTGCTTACACCGTCCTTATTTATTTATTTAACGTATTTATAATAATTATTATTACAATTTTATATTTTGGATCGTCGTGGCACAGAGGCGTAGCGTCTACCTGTAAACGCGATGGTTTGTGGCTTCAACTCCCATGACGGGAAGGTGGATTTTTCTTTTTCCATTTACTTAGCTCTGCAAACTAGATAAAGCGCGGCGTTGAGTTCCGTCACCCAACACGCAATGCTTTAAAAAGGCGAAAAGCGGTTACGGAGAAAACAGGAAATAAGCAACGGAGTGTCTTTACACTAGGTTCCTATGGTTCCTGCAGTTCCCTCTACTTACTCTATCATGTGCGAGATAAAGTGTAAAATAGGTACAACTTACCAAAATGTACAAGATTAACGACAGTTTCCAATATATTTTACTAATTACAATTTCTAATACGTATAACATGTGATACACTTATAAGTCCATTTTATTCCTTTTATTTGACTATACTATTCCTCTAATATTTCACGTATTTCATACAAATGTGACAAAAACGTAGTAGAGACTTAGGTATTTAATAATAATTTCACTTTGACATCTCTATCGTAATCTTGAGACAAATTCATCAAACGACTGATAGACAGACAGACGAAATTAGTGTAGAAATGTAATATCCAAAAAAATTAACAATAACAAAATTGTCTTTTTTTTCAGGATTTTTTAGGCTTAAAGCTGGTAATAACAGAAAAACATTTCTACTTCAATTCCACGAAAGGTTTCCCTTGTCTTCTTAAATCTGAAAGTCAATCGACGCCGCACTGTCTGGGTAAGAACAAAGGTAGAAGCCACCCGTACATAGACCCGGTAGCTATAGAACGCCTCAGAGAATTCTACAGGCCGTACAATGAGAAGTTTTACGAACTGGCTGGAATTAATTTTGGATGGCCGTGAGAAAAAATATAAAATTTGAAAATCGAATATAAAAATTAAATATAAATTTTCATATTCCATATTTAAATCGGATTCTCGAAATGACTCAAATTTTATTTGATTTTTAATATTATAATTTTTAAATTTCAACATTTTTCAAATTAAATATGAAAATTTATATTAAATTTATAAAATATATTACTAGGTATTTAGTTAAATTGTTAGAAGTGGGAGATATCAAATCAAGTAAAGGATGAAAGTAACATGCCAAGTATGTATTAATAGAATAGACTGAAACATGCCATAATTAGAGCATAGGAATGTATGTATGTGCTATACTTAGTACTATGTTATTTCTAGATTTAGAATGTTAGTTAGACCATTTTCTTATATTTTTTTGTGAATAAAACATTGGAGATATAAGATTCGAAAGACAAAATTTTGACTAATTCTTATTAAGAGAACAAAATATATTAATTGATGACATATGATCACATTAAATATTTGATTATAATACACAATACATATCTATTTAAATGCTATTAAATATTTTTAAGTTTTATAGTTCCTAATAATAAATATTATAGATTATAGCTAGTAAATAGGTTAATTAGATTTATTAAAATTCTTTTTTTAATCAATAGACGGCACACATCCAAACACAACTGTTATATAAAAAAGAAATTATTACACATTATTTTTAAATAAAAATATGAGAAGTATATTATCGAATTAAATTATAATTGATATATGTTAACGTACAAAAAGTTTTATAAAAAACTAAAATGTTACAAAGCAGATCTGATTAAAATCGAACGAAGACGTTGAAAAAATTTAAGTTACGTTCACACTTATAGCTTTTATTAATATTTTACGAGTATAGTGCCAAAATGATACGTTACAATTAAAATGTAACGTATCATTTAAATAATATTTGCAATTTAAAACATATTTCTTTATATAACAACCATACGGCTTTCACATATTTTTTTAGCTTCACGTTTTATCCCGCACATCGCAGGGTAGACAGAGGAAACTGTAAGAATGGTTTGGAACCTAAAAGACACTCCGTTGCTTAGTTCCAGCTTTCTCCGTCTCCGCTGTCCCCCTTTTTGAGGCATTGCGTGTCGAGTGGGGGCACTCAACGCCGCGCTTTGCCTAGTTGCCAGAGCGAAGAAAATGGAAATAAAAATACTCATCTTTTCCAAGTGGGATTTAAACCTACAAACCGTTGTGTTTACAGGTAGACGCAGTGCCTCTGCGCCACGACGATTTCACATATCATTTTACATATATAAAATCGACGTCATTATAGTTATTAAACTCTTTGGATGTAAGCGTTGTGGGTTTGATAACTTGTACCATAAAGTATAATCATTTCTTCACTTTCGTCCTTACTCTAAAGCGTGAAACAAGAAACAAATATCCTAAATATTTTCATGTGGCAACGACGTTCACGTATCATGGCTTCCAATTTGAACGTGTATATTATATTTTTAAATTAAATATATATTTGAATTGTATATATGTACTTTTTTTTTATATTGAAATCATTTTTATTATATAAATCACAGTATATCGTAAAAAAATTACAATATTTTTAATACAAATGTCGTAACAAAAATATTTTATACATGGCATGCTGACTTTTACTTTAAAAAATTTCAAATACTTTAAGAGAACCAAATTTTTCTTGCAAAAAAATATTATCACTGTTTATTATTACAATATTATGGCTATGCATTTTGTAGATAGGGTAAGGATTTTTATCAAGCATTAAAAATAATCTAGATTGGTTGTGATTGGAATCTATATATACTTAATTGATATTTATTTATTATTAAATACAGTTAATATTTTGTATTACAAGTATAATACAATTTGTAAAATAAGTAAAGTGACAACTAGAAATCATAGCAAAGTCTAAGCTGAATCTTTTCAATTCTAAAAAAAATAATCTTGAAATTTTGCTAATAAATTTCTCATATGGGAAAATAAAGGCTAAAAAATCGTTTAAATATTATAATTTCAAAAGATACAATATTAAATGTGTTAAGTGGATGTAGGTTCATTTTTGACAGAACGAAATATCTCATACATATATCGTAAACCCGAAAAGGTAATAAATATTTTATTTATAATATTAAAACGAAAATTAAAGAGAGAAAAATTACTAAATTTTACTTTATTTTATAAGACTCTTTTTGCCTATATTTTATAAAGAAGTTACAATATTATTTTAATTCTACAAATTAATATTTTAACTTTAGTACAGATTTTTTAATAATTTAATAAACACTTGAATAGTAGATAATGCACTAAACCATCCGTCGATCACATATACATATGTATTATGTATGTAATAATAGTTGCTTTAGAAAAGCTTTAAATTACTTATATATGTAATGTTTAAGTGGTTAAAATTAAACGATTTAATTATTATTGTGTATTTTATTTAAACATTTTTAATATGACATTACAATCTTATATATCCATGTATATATATATAAATATATATATATACACGTATATATTTATATTGAATGGTTTCATAGTTTATATTTCAGTATATGTAAAAAATATGTAAACTTAATGTAAATTAAGACTAATATAATGATGTATTTCTTAGGTAATCACTTCTGGCTGTTTGAGTACCGTTTAATATAGTATAAGAAAAATTTAGATATATTTTCAGAATGATCAAAATATAAACTTGAAACAACAAGAAAGTGCATCACAGAAAAAATAATTGTAGTAATTAAATTATAATTATATTTTATATACAACAACTACTTGACTCAAATAATAATTGTCTTCAGATAAATAACTGATTAAAAAAAAGGTTTTTGCGCCTAAAACAGAGAGAAGGGAGATTATTCCCCTCACGTAACTCCTTTCTTCAGTCTATAGACACACGTCGAAACACGTGATATTTATTAAAAAAAGAATCTTTTCTCTTCATTTGGAACGAACGCACACTATCACGTAACACTGTCACATCGCGCCACGAACACTACATAAGGTAAGGTAAATAAAAAAAGCCTTATTGTTATTTTAAAAGTAAGACATTGTGAATACATATGAAATTTCAAACGTTCAGGCGATGTGTAATAAAATAAAACAGCAATGTGCCCGAAATCGGTAAGTGTTAGTAGTACTTATGTTACAAGGGTTCCGTACTTATTTCATGACTATAAGTATTCTGCCGAGAAATATCTCTTATAAATATTGACCGTCGTGGCGCAGAGGCGCAACGTCTGCCTGTAACGCGACGGTTACTGGGTTCGATCCCCAGTCGGAGAAGATGGATTTTTCTATTTCCATTTTCTTCGCTCTGGCATCTAAGGCAAAGCGCGGCGTTGAGTTCCGCCACTCAACACGCAATTCCTCGAAAACGGCGGAAAGTGGGGACGGAGTAAGCAGGGACTAAGTAACGGAGTGTCTTAACACTAGGTTCTTATGGTTCCTGCAGTTCCCTCTGCCTACCCTGCCATGTGCGGGATAAAGCGTGAAGCTAAAAAAAAAAAAAAAAATATTGACAAGTTTAAGTTTGCGATTGTATCCAATACACTAAGTTTGTAGTTGTTTTGTGTTAAATAAATGAATTATCAGTTTTTACTGAAATTCTTGTCCAATTTCGGAAGTCTAGGTTAATGTAGTAAAACTAATAAGAGTCGACAAACTTTTCTTTGCGGTTATACGCACTCATTTTGTATGAAATGAACTTCAGTATAAGTTTGTAATGTTTTTTTATATATCTGTAAATAACCAGTTTTTAATTTTTTTCAATTGTACTATAAGTTTTAATTAATTTACAAATACTACAAACTTTCGAAGACAATCGTTGTCCAACAGCCTCTTAACAAACAGAAAAATAAAAAGAAGACCAGAAAACCAGAATATGACTATTACATTATAAATACGTTATCAATAAACTAAAATGTAATTAATCAAAACAAGGCTATAGAATTACAAAGCAAGGACACTACAAGAATATCATGGAAACAATACAAAAAAAAAATATTCGCATATAATACCCTGTAGGTTTGTTTCCGCAATTTTCATACAAAATGCAAAAAACAATGATGATTTTTTCTTTTTGAGGTACGGAACCCTAGAAATGCTTTGTCAAAACTACCTATATAGATAATAAACACAAACATAGACAAATTATTTAACTTTTTTGTATAACTAGGAATTGCGGACTGCGGCAGTCATTAGTTGACTATTAAATTTATACACTCATATTTGATATATAAACTGGCAAGTCCACTGGGTTCACTTGTACATACGAAATGGAGTCGCCGACGATTGCAAATATTATTGTCACGTTATCTTCGTATTTTGCATGTAATGTGGCTATATCCTCTCCAGATGGCATATTTGAGGATAAGCTGGAAATGTTAGAGAAAATAATGTTATTAGTATGTCCTTTTTTTCTTTATTCTGCATTCAAGTAAAGGTTGAAAACTATATACATAGCGTTTAATAACAAATCTTATCAGAACAATAATGTATAGTCCCAAGTGGGGAACTTATAACCCACGTGTTCACAGTTCACTGTCCATCTTCGACGTGGTGAAAATTTTATTTATACTTTCTAACTTCTCTTCTTACATACTATTAAATAATGGTTACAGATAGAATAATAAATATAGATCACTTAAAAAAAATGGAACGCAGTAATTTGCGCTTCTTGCAAACAGTGTAAGTGTTCAAATCGCGGGTTACAAACCGCATTCAAATTTTTGCTGCATTCAAATTGTCATGTTTCTTTAAGTATTTTGTCCACCTTTAGTGAGAATTAGCACTTTAAAAATCATAAAAATATTATTCGCTTACCTTAAACACAAAATTCGAAAATGTGGTACAGGTGGATCAGTTTTCCTAAAATTTTGCACGTCTCTATTATATACATCAAAATCTATCATTAAACTGCATTCACTTTTTACACTCTTCTCATTTTTGATAATGCGTAATTTTCTTAATACAGATGCCATATTTGAACAATCTTGGGGTTTTACAATGGAATTTATCCTGGAGTCCATACTAAAATCCATAGAGTTTTTTTGGAACTCCGCAACTGTTTTCTTAATGTTATTATAATAAGATCTTTTTAAGTCCAACCAGTTATTTGATTGGCACGGCTTCAGTTTTATGTAATCATATAAAAACTCTTCTTGTCTAATATCAAGTACATCATCATGTTCTGTATTTTTCGCCACTAATTCAGCTCTTCCAAAATCGTTTTCATTTGGAAGCCATTCCGAAGAGAATGTGTCTAACAATTTTTTACTATACATTCTAACTTCCGTAGGTCTGTCAATTTCTATGCTACAACTACTAGTAGGTACTTCATTAGCTTGTTTTTGTTTTTCCGATAGTCTCTTTAGAATATTGAATGGGTTCTTTAACTTCTTCCCTTTTGGAAATTTTGTGATATCCTCCATAACAACGTCAGAATTACACGAATCCGACGTATCTAATGTTACTAGACGCTTATTACATAATTCAAAGCTTTCGTTTATATAATATTCCTCATTATAGGATTGATTGAATGTTTTGAGAAGTTTGGAGAAAGATCTTCTGTGTCTTGCTGAAGATTTACCTGTTTTTTCCAATTTTTTTAATTTAGCAGCAAATTGCTTTAAGGAATTTAAATTTTCATTAAAGGAAGCATCTTTATCTGGGACACGAGGTCTTTTTACTGCAGGTTCGTCATCGTCTAACGTAATCGTATCCACAATTTCGTCTTCAATAAGATCTAAATCATCAGTTAGCCTTATATTTGTCTCATATCTCGTATTGTACGTCTGTATCAATCTTCGCAAGGCATCTATGTTCTCATGCTCAGCGTTTCCGATTCTAAACAAAGTTTTTAGCCTCATAGTCAAGTTTTTAATACTTTCTAAATGCGCTAATTGAGCATTATGTCTGTTGCGTTTTCTGTGATGGAAATTTTGATTAAAACCTTGAGGTCGAATGTAATTTTGAAGTCGCAATAGAAATTGCAGTGGCGGCATAAAGTACATGTTTGGTAGAAACGAACGCTGGAACATTGTATTAGTGTGACTACGATTAAAATTATAGAAAGGTCTCTGAAAACGGCTAGATCGGACCGAAAAGGGCCTTAAAAGATATTGGTATGGGATACCTGAAGATATATTTAAAGAAGTTCTATAGCTGTTGCTTCGTAATCTTGGTATGTGACTTCCATTTACTTCATCATTCGGACTGTACCTAGTAGTTTCTGAGGTTGATGGCTGATCACCTTTACAAGACAATTTCTTTATATCTATACAATATGTTGATTTACTTAAATTCAATCCGCGTGGTAAATATTTCTTGTCAGCTATCTTACAAGCAACTATACTTTTATTTAAAATATCTGGTACAGAGTTGAAATATTCATGTAATTTTTCACTATTACACGGTCTAAGATTACGTTTTTTTATTTTTTCTAGTTTCCTCAATCCACAGATATTGTTTTGCTTAATAGTATTGTCCATAGAAGCCATACAATTGACTGCAGTTTTATCAATTTCTGTAAAAGAAGAAAATAATATAATAAATATTTTTCAATCTTTTACATTAACTAATTGCAATTTTAATACAAAAATGCTTTATTACAGAGAATATTTTATTATAATAAGACATATAAATAACTCGTAATTTTTTATTACACTTAAGTAGAGTGAGTGTTTTAATACTTTTTTTTATTTTTTTTATGGGAAGGACTGATGTATATGCTGTCTACGCACACTGTATTATGGTGCCTTGTGCGTATGTGTGTGTGTGTCTATAAATAGCTGATGTACCGCATAACCAGCGAGTAATAAAGTGACCATTGCAACAGTACTATCTCTTTTATTCTAAACCGCATACATATCAGTGGCGACGAGTTTCTACCCACAATAAAGAAGAAAAAAATAGAAAATTTTGTTGAAGATGTCTGGATTTGTTGGAAATCTCTCCACTTTTGATACCAAGTTCCAGGATTGGCAAATATTTAGCAGCAAGTTAAAGCAGTTTTTAATGTTAAACAATGTGGTGACGGAAGATCAAAAAAGGGCGGTACTATTAGCACATTTGTCGGATGAAGCCTATCGCTTACTAATAAATTTAGTATACACGCAAATCGTAGAAGTAGTAGAATTTAAAAAATTACTCGAAATTTTGGAGAAACATTTTACACCGAGAAGATCGACGTTTGCAGATAAAGACAATTTTTACAATGCAGTACAGCAAGAAGGGGAGACAATCGAAGACTGGGCGGTTAGATTAAGAGGCTTAGCCGCCTATTGCGAGTTTGGACCGGCACTGGACACGATACTACGAGACCGTTTCGTCATCGGGTTAATCCTGGGTCCAGAACGAGATCGCCTATTCGAGCAAGACGCTATTAAATTAACGTTTGCAAATGCTCTCGAGCTGGCGCAACAAGCAGCGTGCGCCCGCAAGGCAAGAAACATGGCGGCCAGCAAAGCAGTCGACGTGAACGTGAAGGAGGAACCGTTGTACCGGACGAGCGCGGGACGCTCTGGCGGCAATAAATCTGCGACCGGACGAGAGTTCGCGAAGCCACAGTGTACTGTGTGTGGTCTTAAAAATCACTCTGCAGAAAAGTGTCGATATAGGTTTTATAGGTGCCAAAAATGTAACGAAAAAGGTCATTTAAAAAAAGTTTGTGAGGTTAAGAAGAGAAATTATCACAATAATAAGTTGGATACGCAGTTAGAATCAAAGGAACTGGACAGTTGTGACGCTAATTGTGAAGAGTGCCAATTATTTACTCTAAGGTGTGTGAATTACAGTCCTATCTTATTATCAGTAATAATTAACAATAACATAAATTTAAACATGGAGCTTGATACAGGATCAAGTACAAGTGTGATTTCTGATGATATTTATAAAAAATTTTTTTGTCATATTCCCTTAGATAACTGTTTTATAAAAATTTGTTTTTATAACGGTCATAAAATCTCACCATTGGGTTGTTTTGATGTTAAAATGACTTATCTAAACAGAACAGAAAACATAACTTTGTATGTAATTAAAAATGGCGGTCCACCATTATTGGGACGAGATTTTATGGTTAGCTTCAACATAACATTGTCAACTGATAACAACAACTTAACTGCGAGCAATTGCAATGATAATGAGGTTCGATTACTGTTAAATAAGTTCAATAATCTATTTACGGATGGGTTGGGTTGTTTTAATCAGTTTGAGGTAAAATTAGAATTGAAAGAGGGAGCCAAGCCAAAATTTTTTAAAGCTCGATCTTTACCATTTTCATTAAAAGACAAAGTAGAATCGGAAATTAGTAGATTAGTTCAAAGCGGCATTTTAGTCCCGGTAAATTACTCCGATTACGCAACCCCTATTGTACCTGTGATTAAACCGAACGGCAGTGTTAGAATATGTGGTGATTATTCTATAACAGTAAACAAGGACATTTATATAGATAAATATCCATTACCGCGGATTGAGGAAATTTTCGTTAAATTAGGGGGCGGTCAGCGGTTTACTAAGTTAGACTGTAGCCAGGCTTATACGCAATTTAAGCTATCAAAAGAATCACAAAAGCTTACCACTATTAATACGTCAAAAGGTTTATTTATGTATACGCGTTTAGTGTACGGCTTAGCGAATGCACCAGCGATATTTCAGCGAGCACTAGAAAACTTATTAGTAGGTATAAACGGCGTATCAGTTTTTCTTGATGATATTTGTATCACGGGGTCTAACAAATCTGAACATTTAGAACGATTACAACAAGTGTTTGAACGTTTAAGTAAGGCCGGTTTAAAATTACAAAAAAATAAATGTGCATTCTTTGAAAAAAGTATTAATTACTTAGGTTACATAATCGATGCGACGGGATTACATAAATGTCCAGAAAAAGTAGTAGCTATTAATAATGCGCTCCCGCCTAAGAATTGCACGGAGTTAAAACGATTTTTGGGTATGGTAAATTATTATAGAAATTTTGTGCCGAACGTGTCATCAATATTAAGCCCGCTTCATGAACTTTTAAGATCGTCAAAACGCTGGGAGTGGGGCGATAAACAACAAACCGCATTTAAAAGAATTAAAAGCGAATTATCGTCCGACCGAGTTCTGACTCATTTCGATCCTAACGCACAGCTGACTTTGGCGGTAGATGCGAGCCCCGTAGGCTTGGGCGCAGTGTTGTCACAGATTAGCACCGACGGCGTCGAGAGACCGCTGGCATTCGCGTCGCGTTCTTTGTCGGCTACTGAACGGAACTACAGTCAATTGCACAAAGAGGCAACAGCGATTATATTCGGTATAAAAAAATTTCATCAGTACGTATACGGATGTTGCAAACCTTTTATTTTAAAAACGGATCACAAGCCATTATTAACGATATTTGGCAAGAAAAAAGGCATATCTGAAATGACAGCGGCTAGATTAAAAAGATATTCGATATTCCTTTCTGCGTATAATTATCAAATTCATTACGTAAAAAGTGAGAACAATCAAGTTGCTGATTATTTTTCTCGAGCGCCAATATGTACGAGTAACGAAAAAGATATTTACGCGTGCCGCAGCCTGGTAGCAAATTTCTGGCAGGTAGATAATTTACCTATCACCTATAAAAATATTCAATTGGCTACGGATAAAGATAAGACGTTAAGAATAGTAAAAAAATATGTAAACTACGGCTGGCCTAAAAAAATTAAATGTAAAAAAATATTACCGTATTTTTTATGTAAAAATGATCTTGACATAGAAAAAGGTTGTTTATTAAGAGGACATAGAGTAGTTATTCCTTTAGAATATAGGGACACATTATTATCGGAGTTGCATAAAACTCATCAAGGCGTCGTAAAAACAAAAAGCATAGCGCGCTCGCGTCTGTGGTGGCCGGGCATAGACAGGGACATAGAACAAACAATCGGCGCTTGCACCGTGTGCGCGGCGACGCGCCCCGCCCCGCCTCGCGCTGCGCCCGCACCCTGGCCGCAGCCGGACGGGCCGTGGGAGCGGCTGCATATCGACTATATGACGATAAAACAAAAAGTTTATTTAGTAGTCGTGGACGCATACAGTAAATGGGTGGAGTGCTTAGAGATGAATACCGGGACTGCAAGTAAATCGTTAATATATAAATTAAAGACATTATTTTCGCGATTTGGCCTGCCTCAGACAATTGTATCAGATAACGACGTAAAAATTGTTGCACCAGAATTTTCTGAATTTTGTTTATCGAATTCAATTAAACACGTTACAACTCCTATATATCATCCATGTAGTAACGGCCAAGCTGAAAATTCTGTGCGAAATATTAAAAAAATGATTAAATCAATCTTAGAATCATCCGCAAGTGGAATTAATGAAAAGTTATTAGATTATTTATTTCAATATAGGAATACAGTTCATTGTGTCACTGGAGAGACTCCAGCAAAGTTATTGTTGGGTCGTAATTTACGAAATAAATTAGATTTTTTAATACCTCCGCGTTGTAAAAAAGAACAGGTGAATAATGAATCGATTGATGAAATACACAATAAATGTCGTTTACTAGAAATAGGTCAGCATGTTTGGGTTAAATGTTTCAAAAATCGTAAACCACATTGGGATAAGGGGATAGTTTTAAAAAAATTGGGGAAGAGAATGTACTTGGTTAACATAGAAAATAGTGGCTCTTCATGTAAACGTCATATTGACCAACTATTAATATATAAAAATGATAATAATGACAAAAATTGTAATATGCCCAAAGACTTATTGTCATTTCAATATTCACCTGGTTCTATAGATACACGGGGGCAGGAAGAGAAGGACAAAGAAGGTATAGAGGTAGGGGAAATATGGGAAGATGCCGAAGGTAACGATGCGGTCACGGGAGTCGATTCGACAACTAATTTAAGTACGCCTCATGAGTGCGATAATAGTCAAACCAATGTTTTACCAATCGAACCCGATCCACCGCAACGTTATAATCTTCGCCCGAGAAAATATATTAATTACAAAATATAATTGTAATTAGATATAAGAATTAGTGGTATGATCATTTTTGTATTTTTATATATTTATTGTTATTATGCAGGTTTCAAAATTAATGTCAGAGGAATGATGTATATGCTGTCTACGCACACTGTATTATGGTGCCTTGTGCGTATGTGTGTGTGTGTCTATAAATAGCTGATGTACCGCATAACCAGCGAGTAATAAAGTGACCATTGCAACAGTACTATCTCTTTTATTCTAAACCGCATACATATCAAGGACAAGGCAAACGAGCGGTCGGGTCACCTGATGGTAAGTGATCACCGATGCCCACGGCCCTGTGTAACAGCAGAGGTGTTACAAGAGCGTTGTCAGCCTTTAAGGTGGACGTAAACACGCTTTTTGAAGGTACCCGTGTCGTATCAATACATATTTATATATATATAATATTAAGCAACATAAGAAATACATCAATATATATTTATAATATAACATTAAAAAAAAATAATATAACAAATAAATTTATTCTATAAAAAGTCAAGTAGTTTTTTTGTTAAATAACTTACTCTCTTTATTATTTTCCTTCCTTATTTCACAATTTTCACTATTTGTTTCATTTTTATCCACATTTAAGGTGTCCATCAATTCTACATTAATATTTTCCTTAATTTCATCATTTGAGGCTTTAATTTCCTTATTTGTATTTACATTTTTATTGCTTTCTATTAAAGGATGTCTAAATACACGGTAGCCTAAGCGACTAAGTGATGCATACACTTTATATTCCAAAAGTGTAACTTTCCCTCTTGTTAATAATGTGTAAGCTTGTTGCAGTGAAACTTTAACATTATTATGTGTTAAATGTAGACTGTTCTGTAAAATTGCAATAATACTTTTTAAGCAATTTATGAAGTTAGCTTTACCTATAATAATTACTTTACAATAATCCTAATAGACTTGACAAGCAAATAATTTATCAACTTAACGCATAGCTATCAAAGTCAGTTTATTTGGTTATTAGCTACATTATATTTATGATTTTTTTAATACTAATATGCAAAATAATAATCAATAAAATATTTTTCTATAAGTAATGACTTTTGTCTATATCACATTACTATGTAAAAATAGGATGGTAAAATATTTACAATTTCCATTAGGAACAAGGCCTCCTCGGGATACAGAAATAAATCTTTGCCTTTATTTTGTCCCAAATACTGCCAGTAGCCTCCTACTTTTTGAGTCACTTCTGCCATCATAAGTTCTTCTCTCCACACTGCATGACTCAGAACTCCACTGCAATTCATTTTTTTTAAAGTTATAATAAATAATAATTTCAATAGTTACATCAGGTTAATTTTAAAATGTTAATATGTAAGTTACCTTTTTTCTATTCGTTCTACTTCAATTAAATGCTTCCTTGCTTCCAATGCAGCTTGTATTTGTTTTTTCTCTAACCAAGAACCATTTGGAAAAATATCTTTTAAGCCAGCTTCTGGTAATGTAGCTCCAAGTTTAGTAGCACCTTTTGATACAAGATCGTATCCTCTGAAAATTTTAAAAACAATAAAACAATTCGTTCACAGTATCACAATTGAATTCTGAATAATAAATATTTACGTCAAAATCTTGTCTCTGTTCATTATTATTATGTATATATAAATTTTTTTGTTTACTGAACACAAATAAAAATCTTTTTATTTAGAAATTTTTTTTAAAGTACAAAAGGGACATATATTTCACATTTTTAACATTTTAACCAATTTGTATCTTTGGAAAATCATGACATTGACATTTGCTATCACACGTTTAGAAATTATTGAATATGAACTCAGTTATGTTATAACAAAAATGAAACATCATAGTGAAGTAGAAAATTTAAAAATACAAATTTTCTTCTTTTTTTATATAATATATATATATATATATATATATATATATATATATATATATATATATATATATATATATATATATATATATATATATATATATATATATATATATATATATATATATATATATATATATATATATATATATATATATATATATATATATATATATATATATATATATATATATAGAAGGATATATATATATAGAAGGTTCGATTCTCACACGGGAAAGGATTTTTCTATTTCCATTTTCTTCGCTCCAGAAACTAGGCAAAGCACGGCGTTTAGTTGCCACTGAACACTCAATGCCTCGAAATAGGAGGAAAGCTGGGACAGAGAAAGCAGAGACTAATGGCAACGGAGTGTCTTAGCGCTAGGTTCCACGGTTCCTGCAGTTCCCTCTGCCTACCCTGACATATGCGGGATAAGGCGTGAAGCTAAAAAAAAATTGAGATATTAAAGAACTGAATTGAAATTGCAATTTAGATAAAGATCAACAGATTAAAAAATATTTATTCATTAAAAAATATTTCTCCAAACAGAGATCAGTCACAGAAGTACAGTCGCTCTCGGCATAGTGTTTGTTTTTGTTTTTAAAATAAAACTAGAAACGTTAAAGAAGGAAAATAAAATATCTTATGTATATAAATCAAATATGTATGTCTTTGTAGGGACAATTTATTTAGGCCCCTTGTACACTTATGGTGTTTTAAACAATGTTTCAGTAAGTGTAACGCCGTGCCTTAGTGGTAGAGCTTTCTTGGATGTAGGGTGAATGAACCATAGCGCTACCGTAGTTATAATGTGACATTTATAGTACAAAGAATTATTAGTACCTTACAACTTCTATAGAGATATCTTAAAATTTATTTTGGGCAAACAAAATTGTTATTTTAAAGACTTAATAATATATATTTATTAAATAGAAAATATGAAATTCAGTACGAAATAAGTTATCTGTAGCTTACGTATATATCAAATAAAAAGTTAAGAATTTTAGTTGTTGACACTTTATTTCGCTCTGTTGGGAGCGTAGAGAAAGAGTATGAGCCACTTCCCAATATTATATTGGCTAGAAAGAAAATTATTAAACAAAAATAGTTACTTATTATATCACATACATATGAAACGGTTAGTTAGCGATAAACAACTAATTACAGTGCTGTGTTAGTTTATAAATGACAATTGCACGAATTACAGCAAGAGTAAAGATGACGTGGTCATAAGGCTCATTTCCAATGAGACTGGATCTGTCTTAATGTACAGAATCGCAGTCGTTACTTCTTTTGAAATAGCGGTCTTGCCCTTATCTTAGTCTGATTACTTATACTCAAACTATTGTGGATTGCTTTCCTAGTTTTACTCAACTTTGCATTGTCTTGAAAATCTTCTGTGGTTACTACATGCGTGCATAGTGTGTAAGTGTAATAATTGTAGTTTAAGATATGTATGTATATAAATACGTAATGTTGATTTACGCTTCGAATATTCCTTCCTATAGTACTTTCTATGTGTCAAAGGTACTTATGAAAATCTCCTTTAGATATAGCACTAGTTCTAAATAACAATTAATAAAATAAATTATTTAGGTAATAGTTTTTTAATCACAAGAAGTACAAGTAATATAACGATAGTAAGAAATAAACATAATGTTAGATAAAAATGGTACATATTAAGAGTCTGTAGAGTTGACATATTCAAATAAGAAGAAAATAATTACATTATAAAAAACAAAACTTATCTCAAAATATTAAGGAGATAGGACTTTTTGTGAAGACGCATAAACAGGATGAATTAACTTTGAAAAGATGACAGGGATATGGTCTCTAGAGGAACTTTGGTCCAAATCAACATCACACAGTGAATCTTGAGGATGATCAAATTAAGGATACATTGTTTTTATAATTTCTTTTCTTATTAAGTGGCAGATTATAAAACCAAAGACGCCTGTAGTTACCTACAGGATTTTTAAGACACGTTGCGATGGGTTGGTGCAAGGGAAAACAAGTGAAAGTGAAACGAAATGTAAAAGTTGGGGTACATTATTACAATTTTTTTTTAGCTTCACGCTTTATCCCGCACATGGCAGGGTAGGCAGAGGGAACTGCAGGGACTGTGGGAACCTAGTGTTAAGACACTCCGTTGCTTAGTCCCTGCTTTCTCCGTCTCCACTTTCCACCTTTTTCGAGGCATTGCCTGTTGAGTGGCGAACTCAACCGTGCTTTGCTTAGTTTCCAGAGCGAAGAAAATGGAAATCGAAAAATCCATCTTCCCCGACTGGGGATCGAACCCAGAAACCGTCGCGTTACAGGCTGACGTTGCGCCTCTGCGCCACAACGGTCCTTTACATTATTACTTCGATCATTAAACTTATTTGTCTCTAGACATTGTACATGCTCCTTAAAAAAGACATCATTCTGCGTAGTTACAAACTAATTGGAAAACAAAATGTGTGAAAACGTAGGGAGTAACCATTAAATTATTTTATGTCTTCACTAATGACTGTGTTGACTTTCTTATTTCATACCATATTTAAAATCAAATGCTTTAAATTTTAAATTTTACGTTAGCTAAGGGAAATATGTTAATAATTTATTACATATTAATAATTCCAAAAATATTAGCGTTGTACGTTTGTTTGTAATGTGAATGGAAAATATAACTACTATAGGCAAGTAAAAAGTACGAAATTTAAGGTATTGCTTAATATATACTTAATCGTAAACTAATATTAATACGTTTTAATTTCATCTAATCTTAATAACACTATACCTATATGTTTTCATGGTTAATGTATATAAATGATTATTTATAGACGACGAAAATTGCAAAATGTAGAGCCATTTTCATGTTGTTATGTAATGCTAATTACTGATTTTTAGTTCTTAATATAAACATTATTATCAAAGTTAGCAGAGGTAGATGGGTTTCCTAAGTTTAAGTATTGTTAGAGCAATCTAATTGCAAAGTGTTCATGCCAACGAGACGTGAACTCAATTTTCAGTGCTATTTGCTATCTTTGTATCCAACTAAAGTTCCCTCCGCTCGAGCAGCCAAACAATTAACCCTGTTGTACCGAGACAGAGCAAACAGCGAGGCAGAGACCGGCAGAGTCAAGTTCGTCGACTTTCCAATTTAGCCGGGTAGCAGTAGTAAGCTACGCGTCGCGTACTATCTACGCTAAACGTAACATGTTGGTAGCTGGGCTATCGATTAGTAGATTCGTCCGAACCGAGGCTCGACGAACGCTCCCGAACGTTCCCGAACGTTCCCGCTCCGCGTCCACACATGGCGGAAGTAATGAAATGTATAAAGGATATGAAGCGGAAGAACAGTCGCCCTCCTTTTTAAACACGTCTTACATATATTCGTCTAAGAACTCCTTTTTGTTAGGTTCTTTATCCTTTTCGCCTGAGGGTAGTAATAATGCTAGGTAATAATTTACTCCCTTTTAATATCTCATGTCCTCAAAAATATTTAGCTGTACAATGTCGAAACAAATATACATATAGCATATATCTATTCTCATAGAGCTCACGAGGGCGGATGCCCTACTTGTATAAATCCTAAGTGCAAAACTGTAAAAGCTCTCCCACTTTCAAATGTGAAAGCATCATTAACGTTAAGGTTAATTGGTTGTATATACAAGGGCCGGCTTGAGAATGTTCCACGCTATGACTGCAGTCGTCGAGTGCTGGAGGCGTTTTAACGTATTGTAATACGAGTTTATACGAGGCGCCGCCCCCTCACACGGCGTCTTGCTGGCGACTTTAGCTAAAAGAGAACGATAGTCTTCAGTTAACGCAGGCGAAAGTCACCCGACATCGATTTAATCGTGGCAACTTTTCAAAATTTCGATTCACAATCCTGTCCTCGTTGACGGCGCCGTCGATCGAATGCCGGGGGATGGGGCGCACCCCGCCATACGGTTTTATTTATGGTATATTTTGACGTGCGCTTTTGCTGCTAACTTCAAGTTGCCTAGATAATGGGGTGATGGATAGTGTTATCGGTCGCTGTTCAACGTGAACTGTGCTTTTATTATTGCAGTGTTTTGCGGAAAACCCGAAAGCTCTACCGATTTGCATACAGCCGTATTCTTTTTGCAATCATCGTGGAAATACCGGCGTTGCTTTTGACAATAATTTCAATTTGTACAGTGGAAATATGTTAATTCACGTTTTAAACATTGCGAATATTTGTGGTTGAATTTGTTGGGTGGTCCAGTGAACTGTGGATTATTTTCTTTTTTGAGTATTTATTTCCTTTTAAATACACATTTTCGGTGTAGTGTGCTCACAAATATATATAAGGTAAGTCTAAAATAAGTTATTCAACAGATTCTAGGTATATATTTCTATTTAAAAGCACATTTTATTATATATACATATAATGTAATGAGATAATATTTAAAAATAAAAATTAAATATTTAGCTTCTTACTATTTAATGTAAATTATTTATTATTAAAAGCAAATAAATATACAATTTGCATATATCAAAATGATTATAATATTAATATAATTTATTCACATTTATTTAATTGTAAACAGAAAATGCCGGTAATAAAGTAGCGCCATCTATCGTAGAGTTGCGGAAGTGTGTTTTAGTTCCTCCACACGCCGATTATTAGCGCCAAAGTGTCAGCCGGCGGCACGCCTGCAGTCACGCGGCGTTGACGCGCGTCGCAACATGGTTGCGTGGGTGTAGATCGTTCGCCGATAAGCTTTACATGTTTTCTTTCTTATCAAGTTTATTACTAGCGTTTTTCATTGAATACTGTGTTTATTGATACTATCACGTTGCGGAATGTTACATGTGTGTGGTGGTATACATGAGAGTGTTGCGCTTGTGTGAGTGTTTTGTTATTGCAGCGGCCGACAGGGGCTGGATTTTGGCGGTGCAGTAGAGGTCTAGGGGCCGGCATGAGAAAAATAAACGGTACGTTAAGTGATTATTACATTCAATATACGGCATTTGTACGACTTAAGTTACTTACGTAGATAAGGCGTCGTGTGAAAAAGTGACCGGGTTGTGGCCAAAGATAAGGCCAATATAACTGTTGCAAACGAAGATCGAACTTAAGACCCAGCGAATAAAATTGATAGCATTTACATAAATGTTATGCGATAACCTTTAACTAAGTTATACAGAGCACATAAACAGCGATATTTGCTTAATATTAATATATTTGACTATTGAAATATGAATTTGCATTTTTATGTATATATTACGATAAGAGTACATGTGAATAAGTATCTTGTATATATAAGTATATAATAATAGTACATACATATTATTAAAAAAGTTTCTTTAAACATTTAAACAATTATTTAATGTTATTTCGTATTATATTACTGAGGCTACGAAACAAAAAGAATAAACCAAAGAATCTTGTTTCTTATTTGAACTAACAATAACCACAGCATCAATAAAAAGTTATTACTCGCATACATCTCGAAATAGAGTTGCCTTATAGAAGAGCGACCGAAATCATTAACCGTAGCTGATCCCATACAAATGGTGTGTAGACGTAATCCGACAATGTTCGATGAGCTATGCCGGGACATGTTACGAAATCAGCAACTGGGTCAATAATATGAATTTGGAATGTATGTATTGCTTACAGTTAATTATTTTTTCTAGTTTCACGCTTTATCCCGTAAAGCAGGGTAGGCCGGGGGAATCGCAGGAAACGTGTTAAGATACTCCGTTTCCCGCTTTTCACTTTTCGAGGCAATGCATGCTAACTGGCAGAACTTAACGCCGCGTTTTGCTTGCCTAAGGCAATAATTAATGAATAATGAATTTTGTCTAATTCTGACATTGTAAGATAAAATATTTATATGTAAATTGTATTCGTCACTATCAGAAATCAAGGTTGACTTGTTGACTTGTTGACCACAGATATACGAGACGTGATGGAAATGCAATATTTCATACGGTTGCATCTTGCATCCAACTGCATGTGTGTGTACCTGTGTGGCTACTAAGTTCTAACAATAAAACCGAAGACGCGCTAGGAGGTCGGATATTAGAGCGACACACGCAAGATTTATTGTTTAATGATTGCGAGTGACATGGCGAAGAACGTGTACAACCTATTTGTTTTAATAACACGCTTAAATGAAGACGCATTCTGTACCATGCCGCGGACTGGTGAGAGCGCCGCTTATTGATAACACTATTGTTAATACACTATACTCGTTTTTTATTGTCTTAATTAATCGTAGAAACTGTTTGCGGCTTCTGGATTTATTTTCCAACTCCTAAGAGTTATTTTCTTAGAAACTTGTTACAGCTTGTACTCTTATTATGTATATAACGATGTTTTTAGTAATATTCCTGACACGAAGCGTACAAGAATTTCACATTGAGGAGCTGATGGCATTCTTCAGAGTTCAATGTTCGATGCTTAGTTAATATGCTTGCACGTAGCGGCAGAAAATCAAATAAACAGTCGCTTTCATCTCCGGTTTATCGGCGATGCACTTCGTAGCCTTGCACTTTACCGTGTGTTCGACACAACTGCTCATTCCCTCGACCATTACTCAGGCCGAGGTTGTCGACTTATTTCATTATCGATCCTGCATACCGATAAAAATTTGCTATATGTGTATAAAAATATAAAAAAACCATATAAAACTAATAAAAACCTATATAAAGATTTGCTATATATACTTGAATTCATTGTTGTAATTTAATATATGAATGAAACGTGAGTAATTAATGCATTTAAATATAGTGCAATCACGTTAATGGTGTTAACGAATTTTCATTTGTTCAAATTTAATTGAGGTAATTTAGTTATTGGTAATTATAGTTATAAAGTTTATAACTCTAAACAGATATTACGATTTGTATTAATTCGTTCGGTTAGCTAGTATATATGTACATACATACATACACTGACATTTGTGTACTATACATTAATAATTGTGACCGTCTGTGTATCAGATAACATGCCTATTGATTTTCCCAGTAGTTTGAAATACACTAATATTGACAATGAGCGGTAGTTTAGATGCTCTTACGTGCTTAGGGACTCGATGAAGAGACTACGTGACTCTCAGTTCATTGCTCTAGTTTTTTGCCACTTGATCTTGTGAATGAGTTTGTGGACCTTGGCGCGGACGTAATTCTTTAGAAACAGGATTTATAGCTCCGCAAAAACACTTAATATGCACCTAGTTATGGCCCGAGTATTAAAATGAGGTTTTTAGTCATGTAATAAACATTTTTTATTAAATTTTATATATAAATTACTAAGAATTATGAAGAAAATATGTTTTAAACTCTTCATGACTTAATTTCTAAGTAAATATAAAGCTACTTCTGGTGTTAACATCTCTTTATAGGAAATGAATGGGTTGGGTCGTTTCATGTGACAGTGCGAATGCTGATTTTCAATAGCGCATTAGCACTGAATATGGTGGCGCCGTGCGTGATTGCCATTTTTATTGGGATCACACGGCTGTTACAAATTGTTACTCTAAATTGCACGTGACAGTTCTATATTCTGTTATGACACCAGCTTGAATTTCATATAAATCACTCGAATCCCAACCGTCATAGTTGTTTTAATTAATATATATCTTTCGTGGAAATTTTAAATTTGTCTGTCTGTAAAGGCGAGCCGGAAAAGGAACTCTATATTAAAAATATTTAACTATAGATAATAAAACGATATCTTGCTCTTTGATCCGACATCATTAACATGTGTGAAGGACGCCTTTATTCTTTATTAAAAGTCCATTCCTTTTAACACCGACGCGACGCGACGTTAATAAAGATATAGTAATTTCCATCTTTAATCTAAAGCAGGTATACACGTTGTTCGCTCGTTTGCTCTGAGGGCGGTGTGATATATTCAGGGCCCGCTTAAATATTCCCAAGGGTGATAAGGGGAAGGGATGTGAACCGGTTAATCAAGTAACGTGATCCATTTATCTGGAGCACTCTTGATACTGTGTCTCCGTGTTTTAGAGTATTGAGCCTGGGATACAGATTGAATGTGGAGATTAAAGTAAATTATTTCTTGTTTATTAACAATTGAATAAAAAAAATTGATTTTACATTTTAAATTGAAAATTTTAGTAATCGTGTTTGTTTATGCTTTAATATTTGTATACGAGTGGTATTTGCTCATCCACAGTATAGTGTAGTATTTTGGATTTTGAAATAAATCTGAGTGTCATTTCTCTACGTCAATCTTGATATATGCTATTTCGTTAGTGCAAAGAAAAAAGAACATTAACATTATGTACATTACATTTTAATTTAATTTGTTGAATACTAGCAAAGTAATGCAAATAAAAAATAAGTAAAACGTTTGTATGTTACTAAAGTAACGACTTGAAAAGAATATAAATATTCTATATCTCAATGAGATCAACATCAATTCCTTATATAAACTTGGTCTTCGCCGTGTATCTTACTGTTTAATCTTTATTTACTATGAAAATTGCACTACCTTCTGTTAAACCATAAAGTTGTTCGAGCGACAAGAGTGAAATACGAGATAGCTTAGAATGTAGATGCCCTATTGGCAATGAATATTCAAAGTTGAATTCTTGCTAGCAATATCAATGGAATTAGATCGATCGCGATGCAGTTGGACAGAGTCGGTCGGTTGCAGCGTTTCCCTGTTATACTGCATTCGATCTATTTACGTGTTTATGAATGCCGATAAAACCCAAACACGCAGTGCTGTAAGAACACTTTTGTTTATAAATTTAGAAACTTTTGTATGTAAGAGCATTTTAATGGCTTACACTTTTTATGATAGTTTTCAGATGGTTAATCTTATTATAGGAACAATAGTTAACAGTTAACAAAGCGTTATAAATCTATATTGTGTTATCGAAGCCACGTTTTCTATATCCACCCTAGTACTTCGACTAAGTGAGAATTGAACCTAAAACCAAGCGCGTACTGTACTCAGACGTATTGCCATTGCGTCGTATTGGCTTCGTTGTGTATAATTCTGATTAATTATTTAGTGCTAATAGAGCTAAAATTAAATAAATCTTCTTCCATTTAAATAAAATAAAATGGCGTAATTTTACGATGCGAATTTAGAATTGTTTTTGGACGAGGCTGGTTTGGGATATGACCTTGTGTTTCGAAGAATTATAAATCAGACCCGACTTTTAAATTTGAGATTCACAAGGAATGCAGGTTCGTATATTCGATCTTTTTGTTGTGTTTTTTTTTATTTTATCCTACAGATTAGTTATGCCCCGTATTATTATTTTTTAATTTTTTCTTTTCAATTTAATAATTTCATATAATTTTAAATTGAGATCTTAGAAACATGGCGACGTTCTCGATTTGTATAAATTGTGGAGTTCCTAGGCTTTCCTAGTTTTCCTATCGTGCTATATATAGGGCCCACAACTGAAAAATATTTCGATGCTTTCTTGAAAATTACCACAGATTAAGTATAAGCAAAAAAATGTACTATAAAACTTTAAAATTAGCTCTCGATATTGATTTCGTTTATAAAACAGGAAGTGTTACAATGTTCCATTACCACGTTACAGCAAAATTAAGTGAAAACGTATGTTCTATATATTAATGTACTTATCACTACTATTAAAGAAGTTTATATGAAGAATTAATCATTTATGATTATTTACCATACAAAGTGATACGTTCATCGGCTCGGGAAGTGACGTCATCGCACAAGTTTCCTGCCTTCTCGACCTTCACCTAAAATCATTTAAAACTTAAAATGTTATTAAATATTTTGTATAAATGTTAAATATTTGCTACTTGTTATTAATATATAATAATTTATTTCTACATTTGCATAATTTGATCGGTTGTGGTGTTTCTCTTTCTCAATTTGGTAATTTCAAACAACCATTATTCAATGGATGCTTTCAAATTTTAAAAATGTCTTATATTGTATATTAATTCATGTAAGTATTTACTTGCGTTATTTCTTTCTATATTTAACATAACTTATCTGCAAGATCTTTACGCTAACAAGCTTTAATACAGTAAATTGACTTTACATTCTTTTATATAGATATCATTTATATTGTTTACGTTAAAACACTATATAATAAATGAATTATATACAGCTATATGAATTAATGTATAACACCTAACAATTATGAGTCCAATACACAATTATCTCCAGCCCGTGTTCAACAAATAAGTAAGCATTAGAGACTTTCTCGTCTGATTAACTTTAGTCGTGAGTCACGAGGCTGTCGAAATAGTGGAAAGCCATCTTGCTACCGTGTAACAATACAGTGTTTTGTCCTCCATCAACAATGTGAAGGAAATCCTGTCCGGATCAGGTTGGTCTTTCAATGAATCAAAGCTATGCAACATTGCAATTTATTGTTTGATTTCGCTACTTGTGCTCAGTGCTCATATGTTCGCGATTGTCTCTATAAAGATACTGATTAAATATTATTTAATATTCGCATTTTGTTGTAACCTAGATTGTCACAGTTTTAACTCTTTAAATATTAATTATTTTTCATTTTTTCCGTTGGATAGTCCCCTCTTTATCCGTCCTTGCTTTCTGCTTTTTGTCAAATGATTTGCGAGACAGAGCGAAGAAAATGGAAATAGAAAAATCTATCTTCCCCGAGTGGGAATCGAACCTACAAACTATCGCATTTAGAGGCGACGCTACGCCTCTGCACCACGACAATCGGAAAGAATAGATTCTTTCTGATTTTGGTCACATTTTTTTAAGATGACTGGCTAGTTTTATTGCATTTCTTTAGGTTTTAGTAATTCGTGTTAATTTTACAGACTATCTCATTATAAACTGAATGCCTGTCCAAATACAAAGAAAATAAATAATTACAGTTTATTCTGTGAACCGTAACACCAACA